>JAQJVL010000139.1:0-600000 GCA_035578905.1 Stictocephala bisonia | reverse complement strand
TCTCCTTAAAAAATTTAAAAAACCCACTCCCCCGTTTAATAAGTAAGTTGCCGCCGTGCCGTGCGCTCAGTGCACGTCACTCAATAAATAAGTGATCCATATTACCATTGCTCAAACCTCAACATTAAATTCTAAAAGGCTTTAGCCTGATTTATAGCTAAAACATGGGAAATTCTACGATATTTTTATTGTTGTTAATGTATGTTAGAAAAAATATTTTTTTAAACTTATAGACACTAGATAAAAAGGATAGTGGTAGATATGAAGGCAGTTGTAATTTTGTGATCACATTGAGCTTTAAACTCCTCCAAACAAGACAGAGTCAGCTGAGATTAGAGTGTCGTGGACCCAGGTGTCTTTTGGAGAAGGTGGATTAGGTTCCCTAGGGTAAAATAGACACGCACATATTACTTCCACACAGTTTCCTTATTCAGAGGGATCACGCAACATTTTTAATTTGCTGGACAATTCATTATCATTTTAGATTCTTTAGCTGAACTTGCCAAAGGAAATAGCTACACAAAGTGTACTTAATTATAAGGCACTTTTTACCCGTAGGAGGAACTATTAACTAAACTTAATTTGCAGGACGTAGCACGATTGAACGACGATTTTTTTACACAAGGAGTGTAATATATATATATATATATATATATATATATATATATATATATACGATATATTTCTTTGTTAAAATTTGTGTTAAAGATTCTTTTCTTGGTCGAAAGAACTACCTACTACGATTCATTTTCAAGACCATTCGTTAGTATTTGTGAAATAATTTTTTTCCTGATGAAAGGAACCCCTTACTAAGATTCATTTACAATATATTTCATTGATATTTTTAAAATATTCTTTTTCCTAATCGAAGGAACCCCTAGTAAGATTCATTTGCAAGACTTTTGTTGTAAAATGTTCTTTTTCTGATCAAAGGGACCACCTACTATGATTCATTTTCAAGGCCATTCGTTGGTATTTCTGTAATATTCTTTTTCCTGACCAAAGTAACCCCGTACTAAGATTCTTTTATAAGACATTTCGTTTTACAAGACAATATAATTTTCCTGCTCAAAATGACTATTTACTAGGATAATATTTCCTTTATATTTGTAAAATATTCTTTTTCTGATCGAAGGGACCACCTACTAAGGTTCATTTTAAAGGTCATTCGTTGGTATTTGTAAAATATTATTTCCTAATTAAAGGCACCACCTACTAACATTTCCAAAACCGGTTTTTTGGGCCTGTAAGTAACAATTAAATAAATAACAATAACATTGCAGTACTTTATAGATTGGGTAAGTCATTCAAACTAGGTATTTAGTACTAACCCTTCAAGGACTGGGCTTTTTGATACGTGGGAAATTGTATTAATTTCAACATTTGTAATCCAATCAGACAAAAAAGTTTAGTTTTACAAACTCCTGGAAAGAAACATGTACCTACAAAACTAGTTTGTTGCTGACTTAGTGTCAATATATAAAAAAAAATTATCTATTTAAAAACATTTTTAGGCAATATGAAAACACTCGCTCTTTGCAATTACGGGATTTTCTAATTTTAACTATCCGTTAATACATAGGCATATCAGTTGTGTATATTTTTTTCCTATAAATATGTCAATTCTTTTTCCAGAATTTTTTCGTGATAGTCAAGATACGAAAATCGTCTTATGTAAGGTATTATTTAATTTATTTATATATGTGGTGCCTATTCATTGTAATTTATTATATTTAAGGCCATATTTAATACTTATAGTGTTTTTAGACTTGATTGAAGGTTTTGTTATCAGATATGATTTATTTGAAGTTTGTTTCCAATTTTTTTTAAACAACTGTGTACAACTAACAAGTAGCTTAAAAAAAAAAAATTGGGTGTGCGTCGGACCACACGGTGGAAGTTATACTTCTTTGGCCATTCTCATACACCCACTCACGCACACAAACAGACAGGATATATAAATGAAATATAAGACATTTTTCAATATTATTCAATATATTTATCTTCAATATATTATACGTGACTTCATTATTATATTATACACCTATATTATCATTATCAGTAATTTCTTCGATTAAATTTCTTCGATTAACAATCGATTAATCGATAGTTCTTAAAAATTTGTTCTTACTTTTCAGCGTGACGCGGTTTCTCGACCAACATCCCATCCCAAAGTGTCTAACGGGCGCAAAGAAGTATAACTTCAATAAACAACAGTTGGAAATTGAAATAGGAACACCCTTCTAAAGGTACTCAATACACAACTTGTAGTTTGGGTTTGTATTTAGAACTAAACTGTGTTTCAGTGGCATTGTATCTCAGCAACAATTACCAATAAAATCCATTGTAACGTCAGAAATTCAGTTTTTATATTGATTTCTAAAAGCAGGAAAGATTTCAGTTTAAAACTAAATAAATGAATTTCAATATATATTAGGGTTACTACTTCATGATATTTTGACTTTATTTTTAGATATCGAAATTGTATAAATGCTTATATAATTTAAAATGTTAATAATTCCCTCACTTTTGGTTGTTATTTCTACTCTAGGGTTATAATTTATTTATTTATTTATTTCCATATACGGCATACGCCAATTTACAAATGTGTCATACAAATCATCTCATAAATACATAAATAAAATGAAATCAGTCTATTTAGTTTCAGGCTTCAAGAATTTTCCATGCAACATGCAAATACATAGACTAGTGAAAGAGAATTTACAGCCAAGCAAACTAATCAATCGATCAAGATCTAACATCCAGTACAGCACCATTCCCTAGCTATAATAAATACAAATCTAAATATACCATTGCCAATTTTAGATATTATCTTAGTTAATATCAGATTGAGTCCAGCCAGAACGCCTTAGATCTGCTTTTTTCTGACTTTAATCAGTTTGAATTGGTTTGTGACAAAATCAATTACATAAGTAATGGAGGATGCGTATTGTCCACCATTGTAATTCACCTCAATGATTTGTGTTTGCTGAAAAGAACTTCATATAAAGTATATTTCCATTTTCTATCTGAAATCCTTTGGGTGTGTATTCTCAGTTGCTATTAACAGTCTGATCAGTCCTTCTTTGTCCTTCAGTTTGCTCATTTGAGTATTTCAATCCTGCAGTTTTCGATTGAATAAGAGGAGCATTCCACGACAAAATATGAAGAGTTCCTACTTATCTTCAGTGGTTCTCAGCGGAGTTAATTTACATCCTAAAAAAAAGAAAGTGAGTTTCTCATGGAAATAATCGTGGATGACATTGACTGTATGGCGTTTACTGGACTTATACGGGAGATGACATAGGGGATAAACATGATAAGATTGTGCTTGGGTGGAGAATTGAAGGTCAATCATGATCAAATCGTGAATTAAATGAATTACGTAAACACAAATTACGACCATTTTGATTCTCCAGCTATTGATGTAGATAATATTCATCTTGAAGTCCCTAAGGAAGTGTTCTCAATGTTTTTTGAATGCTTTGAATCATGTTTTCAGTCTTTTGGTGCAAAGCAGATGGTCGAGCCCACCAAACATAAATTTTCTTATAAAGATATATTACAATATGTTGATTTTGTTAACATCTCTGTACAAGATATTCTATCTGACATTCGGGACTTGTAGAGTCGTATAGTCCTTGGAATTGATGGAACACCAAAGGTGTCACTAAAACTATGGCATCTTTGTTTAGTACTCTTTTTAATGGAGTTTATTGTTGGGAGAGTTTCCATCTGATTGGAAGACTCCCGTTGATACACCAATTTAAAAAAAGGCGATCTTCACCTTCAAACTTCAGACTTCCTCCGCTATTGTTGCTATTCCTAAATATTTGATTAATTTGTTTAAGCTTCTTAACAAGTAGAATCCAACATCTTATCTCTCTTCGCCATCACGGTTTTATGGATAATCGATCAACCTTAATTAATTTGTTACATTTTCTTTTCTTGCTACGGTTGGCTTAGTGGAAGAATGTGAAGGTCACGTAGATACCACTTATATGGATTTCTAGAAGGTTTTTAATGAGTTCTTCAATAACTTATTCTTGAGAAAAGTTGTGGAATGTCTACTTAGCTTATGTAAAAGTAAACCCCTATCTATGTGAATGGAAGTTCGGGGTTAAGTTTTTTGGAACACTGTCTATTTTTTCAGAGTTGTGGTGTTCCACTAGGATCCAACTTAGGACCCAAGTTTTTAAAAGTATTTATTGATGAAGTGATGACTTCTGTCTCAGTTTTTACTGATGATTACAAAATCTCACGGCCTATTTAGTGAACCAAAGATTCTTACGGTCAACCATTACCATGCTGTCGAGTAGCTGTTGCTGATTAAAGGATCTGAATAAAAGAAAGACAGTGGTTGTTTCATTTACAAGAAAGACGAATACATCTTACTTTCCGTACCAAATCGATGACTCCAGAATTCAACATAGAGATACAGTGTCTTACCTAGGATTTCACAGGGACTCCATTGATCTTCTTCCAACACATTAGATAATCCAACCAAATTTCTAAAGCATGGAGGAATTTGGGTCTCTTCATGTGGTGTTTCAAATTCTTTATTAAGAGTCTACAGCGGCTGCCGGCCATGTTGGTTTTAATCCCATAAGAACAATGTTATGAGAATCCATATTTCTCGTTTTTATTGACAAAAGGTTGTTCATTTTAAACGTTATGATATTGCGTATTAGTTTTGCTTTTGATATTGTGAATGTATACGCCTGGTTTTGAAAAATAAGTGAAAATAAAATTTTAAACTAAATATTTTTCATAATTAGTTTCTATAAAACTAATTAGGAATTTAGAAAGCAATTCCAACGTGCAACATGGCCGACAGCCTCAGCAGACTTAACACATAATCCTGATTGAATCTGATCACAAATTATAAGTCAACTCCTTTATATTACATATTTCAAATATATTTGCGATCAGCCACCACTCGAACTTTGATCCTATCGCCCGTCCTCATAGATTTGGTTATTGGGTTCCTGGAAATGTCGACCTTTTCTCTGATAGTATCAGTCAACTGAAAAATAAACTGCAGTAGAATCAATAATCGGCTGATATCCAGTTGCACCGGCGGTCAAAGGAATTTCCACGGGTCAAAACATTCCTCCGTCCGAAAAGTGTCCAGATGCACCGGTGGTCAAAATCTACCCACCTCACTTATCCCCGCTGCAAATTCCTTCGACCGCCGGAGCCGGTGCAATTGGAAGGCCCCTTCCTTCCCCACCCCACTACATTTCTTCAAACATAGTTTATAAGTGTTTAACAATTTCGCAATGGAATATTCTATCAAACACTTGCCGATGTTTCGTGGCACATACTAATGGTAGACCATAGCAGGTTCTAACTAATAAATATGGTAACTATGTATTTAATGTTTAATTTTGTGTTTATCCGTGGCAACACTAACATCTAACCTAACCTAACCTAACCTAACCTAACCTAACCTAACCTAACCTAATCTAACCTAACCTAACCTAACCTAACCTAACCGACTCATGACTCATATCATAACAAAGGGTGTGGAATTTGGCACGGTCAGCTTGGGGTTACTGTACTAGGAATCCGGCCTGGTTGGACTTTCCCGGCTCATGTCATAAACAAGGGCCTCTGGTGCAATTGGAACACCCCCCAAAAGGGGCTCCGGTGCATCTGGACACATCAGTTTGGGGCCGATCCCTGACCCCGGTGCAATTGGAAATCTCCCCAATAATTTCAAGTTAATATGAACCTTCCTGGTCGTCATCTCTCGTAAACTCCTCCTCGACTCATTGTTTCCCAAGCATCCTCTGCCAAATGAACATTTACAAATTACCCTGAACTGTTCGTTTTGTCATAGTCAACAGATAGTTTATATTATGTAAAATCTATTATTATATTGTTACATTCTATTTTATTTATTTAATTTTATTATTCTATCGTTATATTATATTTTTTTATTCAATTTTATTGTCATATTATTATAACTATTGTATATTGATGGATGCTATATAAATAATAAATAAATAAGGTCAACAAATAATATTTCACTGACTTAATTTGAAGAATTTTTATGGAAATTTATTCAACTTGATATTTTATAAATGCGTTGATACACAATTCAAGTAATGTACAATGTACATACATTTAAAATAACACTTTTGAATGAGTTTTTCAGTAATTTTTATAATAAATCGTACGTTAAATGTAAAATAATAATTGAACCAATATGTTTAGTATTGCCTTTATAAAATGAAATAAACTAAATATTCAGTTTATTTTAAATAAACAAACAATACAAGACTATAATTTTTACACTGACTATGTCCAAAATATTTCAATTCAAATAGAACATTCTAGTTGATTAGTAAATAAATATTAAGTAAAAAAGTTGGCTCTTATTTTCTTTCTTATATTTACTACATACCATACGCCGATACAAAATACGCTCTCTCACCTAAGGAACTTTGAAAGTGGAATTACTGTGGATAAGTAGAAAGAGACAGCTGATTATTTAGTTAGTCTTAAAAACTACTATTTCGTTTCCTGATCAACTTAACTAAATTAATATTTCTTCTATTAAATGTATTGTCGATAGCAAATCACACGACAAATAAAAAACATCCTATGAATATGTTGTTTTTGTATATTAAATATTTGCAATGATACGTTTATCTAATTTAAAACAATATATTTTGTAGGATATTTTATCACATATTAATATTAAATTATAAATTGTCCCTTTAATAGAGATATTATTGCAATAGGTTACAAACAACTATAACTTAATTTTTTTTTTTTTTTTTTTTTTCAAACTCTAACTGAAATAAACTCCTGACAGCAACACTGACGATCGAGTGAAACTCGTATCAAGTCCAGAGGTTTCCAGATTCCACTCAATATCTTGTCCGTGACATCAAAGGATTCGAGACAATAATGTCCAGTTAGAGGCATCACACGTGCGTATCGAATACAATTAACACTCGAAAGGTTTGATTTGTATCAGTGAACTAATTTAAAAGTGGGAGGCTAATTAGTAGATATAAATAGATTTGTTTTTTAAAGAGCAAAAAATTATTCAATTTATTTAATTAAATTATTTTCATTTGCCTAAATAGCCAACGTAGATCAATATTTCACTAAGACCAATTTTAAATTGTTCTAATTTCAATAACTATTTGAAAAGAGTTATTGAAATTAGCTAAATATATTTAAGTATTAAGTAATACAATAACAATGCAGAACTGAACCTAATTGTTAAAAGTATGCATACCAAAGTTTATAACCTCACTAAAAAACTCATATGTAATTTTCTTGTTAGGTTTAATAATGACTGTTTTTTTTCGATTTATTTCACAATATTCTAATATGAACGATTGAGTGTTACTCTGTATGTCAAGGGATAGATGATTGCTAAAATTTGTAGTTAGTTCTGTAACTAATTACATTTTTATATCGTTTTAGTTTATTTATGCAGCATCTTACGTTGAAGAATTGACAAAAAAGTGTTTATTTTTGTTTTCAGTTCTTCTTTTAAGAAAGCGTACTATTCTGTAGAAATTATAAACCGTATAACATATTTTTGGCATAATTACATTCCCTATTTTTAAAGAGTGATGTCAACAACCAGAATGATTCTATAATACGTATGAACACTTTCTCGATACCAGTTCTTAAAAAAAGTCAATAACTTAACTATCAAAATACTGCGCGCAAAGCGTTTAATGTTCAGTAATTGGAATTAAAACACCACCACAATAAACTGAGAATAAGGATTTTACAAAATTGCTATAAATGTATATAGATATTCAATAAGATCCTTCATATTAAAAGAAAATATAATTCATTTATTTTAATACTAAAAATATGATATTACAGTTTTTTAGGCTTCATATTGCCACATAGTCAACTTGATTTTAGAGAATCCCAGTTCGTCACGGAAGTCATTTTAATTAAACTCTCAAACTAAGTTCAAAATTACTTTATCTCTTCAACTAAACTATTTCGTAAGAAACTCGTTTTCCCAAGTAAACGAGCAACTTTGAGCCAACTGTTTATATTTGAAGCAATCGTTTGATAATCAAACATATTTAATTGTATGTGATAGACTTACAGTAGATGTAATTAAATTAAGTCGATGATTTAATGCTTGAATAAATCACTTTATTTTTCAAAAAAGTTGCAAGTAGAGAATTTTTGTCGAGTCTAATATCCTTGAGGATGTTCTAACGCATATTTAAATTAATATTTCATACAATACATGAAGCTTATGTATAATTAAGATCCAAGCAATAAATTACATTAAATTCAAAAATAAAATATGTCAGATGTATCATATATGTGGTATTTTATTAATTTTAGTTCACATATCGCTCTGTCGTATTTTATATAAAAATATTTTCTGGTAGCTAAAAACATTCTTTTAAACAGCTCTATTCTAATTAATTTTGTTAGCTAAGCCATCTGAATATATTTGCATTATTGCTTGTACAAGGAAACACAAAGTATGAATAATATTTCATATTCATACTTAATATACCTTATATGTTTTGATAAAAATCTATAAAAGGGATTGTATAGTAATTAATTACAACAGTAATTACTATGTTTAATATTCTCAAAATAAAATTCTAACTTAACAACTATGTATCAATATAAATGTTTAGTTAGATTTTTATTTTTTTACTTATCATTATTTAACACAACTTAGTTAATTAGATCGACAAAACGTTAACATGATGTAAATATTTATGAATGTAATTTCAAGCTTCGTAGGCAATATTGTTGTTTAACTATTGATCTCAATCCATCACAGATAAAACAATATAAGTTTTGGTTTAATAATACATTTTAAACATATCTGAAATGAAATAATAATCATTTAATACTCCTAATCTCCACATTGTTTATTTGTTGAAACTTCAACACGATGTTTAAGCCATAAAGCATGCAGTTTTTATTAATTGTTTGACTAAACATAATTGGATTCGTTTTATTGGTTTTAATTTCTGAATTAAAATGAATTTTTATTGTTGAATAATTTTCATAAAAGATCAACAGTTAGCGAATTGCCTCAAAATAATATACAGAACGGTCGTTTATTATATTAGTGTTTTTAAAATTAATATAATAACATGTTGCTTTCGTGTTGTTTTTGTAGAGTGGCCATACTTAATGTGATTAGTATTTGTAGTAAATACTAAGATAGTACTTATGAACATAGTAATATTCACCCCATAAAATGAGCTCTTAAGAGCTTCTGAAAACAAAAGTAAAAGGGTTTTATTTTTTTTATTTTACGCTACATTTAATCAATAGAAGCCGTTTAGTTGTTTGATATACTTTAAACTAGATAAGACTGTAATTTAAGTTGATACAGTCCGCAATAGTATTTAACAGTCAGCTTTAACTTCAACTAATCAAGGCTTTTAACTAATTTTAAGACAATTTAAGGTAACAATGGTCAGTTTGACTAGACCGTGGAGAGACTGTTCAATGTTTGCCTCACAGCCGGGAACAATTAAGGTAGTGACGGGCAAACAAGCTGGGTATTTGGCAGCATGCCTTGTTTACTGAAAGTTTCCTTGCATAGTCACCCTTTCCCGTGATTTAACATGTCCTTAAAAAAACATTTTTTCATTTCATAATATTTCGAAAACACAAACTGTAAGTTATCCTGTTGTATCATTTATTTAGTTATGCTTTATTGTATATTAAGTTAATTTAATTTATAAAAAAGTGTTTTTATATATATTATATAGAAAAAATAATATATTTACAAAATCCTGACCATATTTATGTTTATTTTAAATTGTATGTTGTTTAAAGTATTTGTGTTTTCTTATAATTTCACTAACTATTGTTAGGAATGCAATAGGAACTATTATTTATACGTGCAATGTATTAAATGTACCAAGTAAATACACCCCACTACATATTGGTCGTAACCTATTATAAGTAACACATGATTATCTATATCCCCCCTTACCCATACTTTCCTTTTTACATAAACATTTGTTGAGCCGAATATAAAGTAAATACTTATTTTGTATCCTTGAAGTTTTTTATTATTATTATTTCAAACTCCAAATAAAATTAGTTGTATTTGTATGTTAAAAATTAGTGAACTTATACCAAACGTAAATTAAGTTCCGATTTAACATGTACAGGTATTAATTTAGATTTGAAATTCGACTGAATAATAAATCTAGTGTGAACACGTACTTTGAAGTCTCTAGATACTTGTGGCTAAAGTGTATCTAGAGACAATGTTTAAGGGGGCAGTTTCGCACAACGAAAAACCAACAACATGGGCTACTAATTCAACGACTCGGTCCGTAGTAATGATCCCATCATAGTGCTTAAACTGTCGTTTCATCCATAAAGAACTGTTCTAGTGTAAAATACGTTGATTTTTGTAAAACGTAGAGTATATGTATGACTCTGTTACTGTTAAGTATGTGAAACTTTAAATTTAATTCTTGACTATTTTAAACTAAAATACTCATATCAACTTATGATCCACTAGATTGGAACATTATTAATCATACAATGTTCCCTATATCTCATTATAATTATAAATATGAACCGTACAGTTGTAATAGAAAAACATGTTTTAGTCCGTTGACTGTAAAATTTAATTTGTACTATAACACTATCAACTTCCAAGTGGTGGCTTGCACGTTTGGGAAACGGCCTCTACAAATCGTTATTGTGGTATACCTATTGGATAAATATACTTACATATTGTATATTTATCTTAAAACGTTCTATATAAAAAAACGTATATTAAAAAGTTGTATCACGAAACACTGTTATATAAAAGACGCGATAGTCGTTTAAGAAGTTTCATTGTAGAAGTTCCTCTTTGCACGGCTAGTAAAAAGGAACGCTAATGTAAGAGCTTTGAAAACTATTTCGTGAGCAGCAACTCTCATATGGAACATATGTAATTAATTGTAAACAGCTATACGTCAATATCACGAATAATATAAATAAGTTTAGTATTTGTAATATTACATATAAATAACATTATCTCAACACAATTGTACTATTATCAATGAAAGTTAATAATGTTTGTCAAATAGTTGTGATCTTCTGATATTTGTTTTATTTTCTAGCTTCATATAATACCAATATAATGTTATCTGTCCAACCTTCATTCACAAAAATAATTAATAAAATATTTAATACTACTCATTATTACAATTTTAGTAAGAAAATGTAAAACGAAACATTTAAATTGTAAGTATGATATTTATTTCATTCCATACGTGATAAAAAATGCATAGAACAGTTTTCATCACTTTCAACTATCATCAAAAAGAAAATTGTCTATTGATCATTTTACTATTATTTTAAGGCTATTATAATGTTACCAACAAATCGAGATTTTGAATCATATTATCTAAAAATAATTTGTATGAGTGACAATAATTATATAGTTTATTTAGTGAAATTATGGTATACATTTTAATCTACTTTAATCTACTTCTTAAAATATTATTTTGAACATACTGTAATTTTTTAAGCTATTCGCCAGATTTAAAATACAGTTTCATTGAGATTATAAATTGATTACATTTCATCCTTTTTCTATTTATGTTATTTTCTATTTTCCAAAAAAATAAATGTTTTACGTATTCTTTAAGTATCCCAACCTTCCTCATCACGAACGGTTAAGTCTTTCCAATCTTGTTCAATGTTAACAATTGAGTTCTTGAATCTAAAGAGGATTATGGGATACAAGAAAATTTCTGTTTCCTGAGTCTTTCTAGAATACCATATTAGCTGCTTTCATTCGATTTCGTATGTGGAGGTTTATTGATTCTACTTTATAGCTTTATAATCAAATTACAAAACTTGTTAAAAAACTTCGTTCTTGATCTTTCCCACTTTGAAAATGTAGAAAGTAACAATTTATATAATACTTTCGATATAAAAATTAAAATTCTTACTTCAAATGTTAATAGTTTAAATTTTTATTAATTCATCATATACTTTTAGTCATAGAGTGTAATAACATTTTCCTGATTAGTGTCGCAAAAATTCTAAATTAGTGCTGTGTGTTTGAATATAAGATATGCCTTAAACCTAGTATAGTGTCTGTTTAATATTTGTTATCAATCTCTGTGCACAATAAATAACCAAATTTTAAGTTAAATTTGAATATTTAAATAACTACAAAACAATATTATTTTTAGAACTTAATTGTTTCGAACATCCTATAATAATGATGAATGAGGTAATTATATTGGAAATATAGTGCCTAATACTGCCTTAGAAATCTGGTATGATACTATGATTAAATTTGTATCAGATGCTGTTATGGCTTTATATCAAAATTAATGTTTTGGATCTTATCACCTAATAGATTTAGAGAGTACTTTTTGGTATAGTATTTATTGTTAATCTATACACTTCGTTTCTTACTGTCTTTATAAGTTGTTGAATAAGTGAAGTTGTGACTTGAAAACGTCATCACTTTGCATCACACTACTTGTAATGTCAACCACTTTAAATATTTCAACAGTGTATTATTCTTGTTTTAATAATGAGAGGAATGTGTCAGGTAATATTTAACCACAAAGTATTTTAATATTTATAATGTTATTTATTATTTTATATGTATATTGTCTCAAGCAATCCAACTTAATGATCTATAAATCATGGAAAATTTCATTAATCATTATCAGTAAGACGCCAATCATCAAGATATCGGCGAATATGAGGGGCGAATGAGTGTGATGAGTGTAGGTCATTGTCACTAACTAAGGTCGACTGTTCCTTAGAAAGAGCTATTTATTAATAGCCCAATTGCCAGGGCAACTAATGGACCTATAGCCTTAGAGGAATCCGAGACACGTAGTGTTGGTCTGATTTATAGCTAATTGACAAGCCTGACACTCAGCTCGCTTCCCTACATGACATCTGATCCTTGACTACCAACCAATATGGACACCCCAGACTCCTCTAGTAGTGTCCACGTCGATAACAACCATTGAGCGGACGCCGTGTCAGTGTTAAGAGGACCGAGCATAGAACCTATCATCTACAATCTCCTCAACACTTGGTCCCCAAGAGGCTAGGTCACAGCACTGAAACACTAGCGCCGACTTTGATTAATAAAATCTGTAGTTAATATCGGTAGATATGCCATAAGAGTTATAGCAAATGTAGTACATATAGTATAAGTACATATAGTATTGTCCTGAAGATCAAGGGGCAAAGGATTGGTGTTTGCGTGGTGTACCGGCCGCCCCTTCTCAGATACAGCTGCCTTTCACCTTTGCTTCACTCTCTGTTCGTGGGACTTGCTATCGAAGTCAATTCAGTCGTTTGCCTGGGAGATACAAACGTTGATTTGTTATCGAAGACATCGAATGAAGCAAAATATTTACGCCGACTCTTGAAAGAAAACAATGCAATTCAGTTGATAAACGAACCAACAAGAGTGACAAGAAGTACGGCCACATTGATAGATCATATTTTTGTGAACAGGTCGGCTGAAGTCGAGAGGAACGGCGTTATTGATGCATCGAATATTACAGACCATAGAGGTATCAATATAACAGACCACAAACTAGTGTATTGCGTGTTAAAATGGAAGAAAGAAAAACCAATAGAAAAGCTGATCACTTATAGAGATTTTTCGCAATTTACCCATCAACTCGCTATCAATGAAATAGCAGAAATAGATTGGGAGAGAGTTTGTGAACTAAAAAATGTTGATGAAATTGAGCAAAAAATCAATGAAAATATAAGACAGGTTTTTGATAAATATGCCCCTATTGTAACTAAGAAAGTATCAAAAAAGAGAGCCCCTTGGAAAACCTTTGAAATAGAAGCCTTAAGTAAAGAAAAGAGGAAATTAAGGAATATATTCTGGAAATACAGATATGCTGCTGATTGGGAGGATTACAAAATAGTAAGAAATAGATTGAACCAAATGGTATGGAATGCAAAACGAGAGTTCTTTGCTGAGAAATTGACATCAAAGAAGAATCCAAAAGAGTTTTGGGGGTGCATCAAGCAGAGTGAAGTCAGCCCAAAAAGTGGAAATTTATCAATTCCATTTGAAGTGAATGATGTTAACAAATTCTTTGCTGAGATGGGGTCTGATATTCCAGTTAACAATGATACTATGGAATTTTTCTGGAGAAATAAAAGAGATGAGCTGACGAATTTCCAGGCTTTCACTCCAGTCACTGAAAATGATGTAAAAACTGTTATGAACGAGATTAAGTCAAGAGCAGTAGGAAGCGATGGCATCTCCATACAAATGATCAAAGCTGTCAGTCCATTTGCAATAGGTGCAATTACACATTTGGTAAATGAGTCCTTGGAGAGTGGTGTGTTCCCAAAGGCATGGAAATTAAGTATAGTTCGACCCCTACCCAAAGTGCCGACACCAGCCACAGTTGAACAATTGAGACCCATATCCATCCTTCCAGCAATGTCGAAAATATTGGAGAAGCTAGTCATACGCCAAATGATGGGATTTGTGAACAGGGCAAGAATACTTCCCAACTTACAGTCTGGGTTTAGAAAAAACCACAGTACCTGTACAGCCCTTATGAACTTGATGAGTGAAATGATTGATGCCAAAGACAATGGCAAAATTGGATCCCTTGTTCTACTTGATTATTCTAAGGCATTTGACTCAATGCATCATGACATGCTCTTGGCGAAAATGCATTACTTTGGATTTCACGACAGGATGGTTGAATGGGTCAGATCCTATCTGAATTGCAGGTTTCAGGTTACCAGAGTGGAGAGTGAATCTTCCGAGAAGATTGCAAGGAATAGAGGAGTTCCTCAAGGCAGCTGTTTGGGGCCAATTCTGTACAACTTGTACACGGCCGACTTCCCTGATTGCCTGCAGAACTGCACAGCTCATCTGTACGCAGATGACTCTCAACTGCTCATCACATATGAGCCCCTCCTCATGGTATCAGCCATAGAGAAACTGAATACTGACCTTGACAGTGTTGTCAAGTGGTCAGTTGCCAATGGCTTAAAGCTCAATGTGAACAAGTGCAATGTCCTGCACACAGCTCCACAACATGTAGTACAGGCCCACAGAGAGAGTGGCGTGGAAGTGGTACTAGGCAGCCAGAGCTTGTCTGTTTGTGACAAGGTCAAGACACTCGGTCTGGTCTTGGACAGTGGTCTTACCTTCTCGGACCACGTCAATCATTCCATCCAGCGTGCCGTAGGCAGACTGAGGGCTCTGTACAGATTCAAGAACATGTTGCCGGAGTATGCAAAACTTCAACTCATGCAGTCGTTGATCTTGTCAGCGTTCTACTATTGCTATCCTGTTTATGGCAATAGCATCTCTAAGGGTGACACTGAAAGAATTCAAAAGTTGCAGAACGCCGCAGTTCGATACATTTTCGATCTGAGAAAATTCGATCATGTGTCAGCCCACCGAGATGCTCTGAACATGCTGCCGATGGAAGCAATGTGTGAATTGCTGACTGGCTGCATGATCCACAAGGTTCTGACCATCAAAGAACCTCAATACTTAAGCGACAGGCTCATACTTCGAGAGGAGGTATCTCAACGAGCAAGCCGCCACGGTGAGATGCTCCACTTCCCAAGGGTGGAGCGAGAATTGGGGAGGGGAAGTTTCTCATACTTCGGGCCGACGTTGTACAACGGCCTCCCTGGTACCCTAAAAGTAAACTTGTCTCTACCTTGTTTTAAGTCAAAGTTGAGATGTTATTTGAAGAATAGGTTTAATTAATATTAGTGTTGTATGTAGTTATGTATTTATTCTCAAATTAGTGGTTTTTTTTTTTTTTGTATTGTGTTGGTTATTTATTGTATATTATTGTTAGATCTTAAGACCAACATTGTATATTATTGTATGACTTGAGTTGATTTGAAAAACAGTTTTAACTGAAATACGCTCCAAAATAAAGGCATTTTTATTTATTTATTTATTTATTTATAAGATAACACAAAAGTATTTGGGAGCTACAAATTTGAAAGCTACAATATTATTTAGTATCTCTATTTTTGTTCTTGTTGTGGGATTTGACATGGTAAAAACTCAATTACTCCTTGTTGATTGAAAGTTTAACTGTCTTACGTTTGATCATGCTTTATCTGCATTTATTTTATATGTATAATAATTATTCAATTTATATCAGAGTATTTATTTACTTATTTGAAAATTCTTATGCTCTCATAATAACCACAGCCAACCAAAAATATATCTAGTATATACATAGATATATTTTTACTTAAAGATCTTATTTTACTAACGGCAAAACTCTTTTTTCAACATATTTTTGTGTAATACACTTTCAACAATATCAAATTCACTATATGAATTTTAAAATACACAAAGTATCACCTGAGAGTGTATGAATGTGGTTGTGGGGACGTGAGATTTTAGCTATGTTTAAGGAAGTTTGCATCATACAAGAAAATCATTTGTTAGTAACGAGTCACACGTAGTCTGAAGTATCTTCTTAGTGTTGGATTCGTAACCAAGTATTATATTTTTATAAATTTGAGGGAATCCTTTTAGTGTTGAGCAAAAGTCCTCAGCTATAGGATGTTTAGTGTTTAAAAATGTAAACTGGAAAATAAATGGCAAATAAATTCTGCTAGAAATCATTTACGTTTAACATTCTTTTAGAAAGAGTACTGTTAATGATGTTTAGATTCGTGATGAATTTAATGAGATTTATATTTTTTCAACATCATGTTCGATTTTATTTCGTAGGCTTAAGCCTACGGTGTCATTAACATTAACTAAAACTTCCGGTAACGACCGCGGCAAGGTGTTATCTACAATATTATAGATACAGTAATATTGTAGATATTACCTTGACGCAGTCGTTACCAGAAGCTTTAGTTATTAGTAATCATGTTCGATGTTATTCCGGGTTTTCTTTAATAATAATTGATTTTGTTTATTTTGTTCTAAATCCTGACGTAAATAGATAAAGCTCATTTTATTTCAATTTGATCAAGTTTAAGAACAATAAAATGAATTGTACAAAGTATTAGAATAAAAACATATTTTTATTCAACATAAAAGTAATATTAAAACATCGAAAGGAATTATTTTCTTAACATAAGGAAATAATTCAAACTACTAATTTGTCTTGACAGCTTATTTTGAAGGTAAGAAAAACTGTTAGAGTAGTAAAATTTATAGCTTCTTCAAATCGTAAATTGCACAATTTATGTTCAAGGCTACTTGGAACTTCAAACTAATTTAGGACTAAAATATATTGTACACTTTATTTAGTGTTTAAAACTTTAGTAAGAAAATTCTGTCATAATGTAAGAAACAATATTTTATATTAGTATTAATTACATTTAATAAAAAAATAGTTCTTGAAATATGTTCTCCACACTACATAATAACGTATGAAGAACATTACCACAAAAAACATAAAAATGTCAGTATTACCTTTGTTATGTAAAATGTAAAAATAATATTACCCGACTCTCCCTCTGCCATATTTAATGTTAACGATGTACGGTATGTACATAGAACAAAATTTATCATTTATTCATCCAATTTGCCTTTACAGAAACTTATTTTTTTATTTTTACACAGTAATTATTTTAATTATAGCAAATAAAAAAAAACTACCCATAACATATTTCACGTCTTATATGAAATGTTCTTCTTAGTGAATTGTTTGACTGTTTAGAACTAACAACATCAATTCAAGTATAAACTACATAAGTTTTGAAAGACAAGGATATGATGTTATTTGAGAAATGTTTTCTTCCGAAAAACAAAGAGCCACAAACTCCGTAATCCTTTGAAGACTTCAAAGAGGTTTGTGCCTCCTACAAAGTCATCCTACGACTTCATATTATTTTATTGTGTAATGGATACTTTTAATACATTCCTTACTATTTTTTTATTTTTTATTTTATTTTTTTTATGGATTTAAACATTTGGTTTAATATCATTGCAACATTAAAAAACATTCAGACACATAATGAGTAAATCCAAGCCGTGGTGTTAGTGCTTCACGCTCTATCTTATAGTAAATAATTTGAACACTTGATTATCGCATAAACACTGAGAAAGTATAAACTGAAAAATTGTATTATTTTCATTTATATTGTTTCGGTAGTGAGCAACTGTTCGGTTTATTATTTATATTTTCGTAAAGATTTTATTAATTCTGTTTTATTACTCCACGCTGAAATTTTTTTATAAGATCTTCAAGAAATAATATAAATGTTGTATGTACTTATAAAAATTTCTTTTCTGCTTGGTAGTCCGTACGTAATTTTTAGTTAAATAACATAATGTGTTTTACAGGAAAAATGAATATTGATATTAATTAATTGTGTTAATTTTCGTTAAGGAATATCTTACTGTCATACGATATCAAACAATGAAATAATATGGTTATGTGGATATGATTTTTATTTAAGTCAGGATTTTATCAGAAAAGTGTATTGTATGGTATTTTTTTATTTATGAATTTATTTTTGTTGAGGTTAATTTATAAATATCAAAATTATCATAAATAATGTTCAACATCATGAAATACAATTTATAAAAGTTACTTGTGATAAAATTTTATTAAAATGCGTATGTCAGATTTTTTTGTTTATACCATTGATAACAATCGTCCAAAAAGAAAATCGTTTAATTACGTAATCGTGTTTTAACATGACATTACTGTTTATTTTACATCTCAGTCTTGTAAACATCAATCAAATTTTTGGATCTGTCCGTAATACGTGATTTTTACTATGGTGAAAAAACATTTTTATATTCAGTCTCAAGGATTTTTAAAATGAAATTAATAATATATTATTTCTAACAACTTACTGTAATAGTTTTTTTAATCAATATATTTTCGTTTTTATTTCACTTGACAAAACTTATGAGTAAATAAAACTAAATATTTGTTAAAAATATACATCGCAAGGTAAAACGACCCTATCGATGAAATGATCTTCAGAATATTCGTGAATGCATAAATTCTCAGAGATGAGTTTATAATGTTGGTACGCTTTTAGGAAAATATATATCTAGAATAAATAAATATCGTGTCAGAGGACTCGGAGAGGAAAATATTTAACAATTGAAAGTTTTTGCGATACGTGTATATATCTCTCGGAAAATATCGCAACGTTAAAGTGAATAATTCAAAATAATTTTACTATGAAAATGTTTGACATTTTCAACAGTTTACTTACATATATATATTTTGTAATATTTCATTTCATTGTAACGTGTAAGCATGATATCATAAAATGATATCATAATAGTACTTATAATATCATAACGAAATTGGAGAATTTTTCTGACATTAATCACGCGATGTAATCGAATATTAGATAATATAACAAATAATAAGGTTAACGTGTCTTTGTCGTCTTCAGCTACAAAATCCTATTTATTGAATTACCGGTTTTGGAGCAAGAACTCCACGGTCACATCTACTATATGTTATTAAACACTCAAACAGTCACATTAAAAACAATTACAACGTACAGTAGATGTGACCATGGAGTTCTTGCTCCAAAACCGGTAATTCAATAAATAGGATTTTGTAGCTGAAGACGACAAAGGCACGTTAATCTTATTATTTGTCATATATATCAGCTCAGGAGGCTTTAAAAGTTAATAAATATTATCTTATAACTATTTTTACATACTCACCATTCAGTACTCGTTTATTCATGAGAAAAACGACTAAAACGTTTAAATGGTTAGTATATCCATAAAAATATTAATTTATTATGTTTACCTACCTTTTAACAACACTGCACGTCATAAACACCGTACGCCTATTTGAAAATATATTCTATTACTGCTATTCTACCATAACATGGATTAATATCGCTTAACAATAACGAAAGACCACAGGATCGCATTTAAGAACTAATATCATTTAATTAAATTATGAACTTAATAAATTTAATTTTAAACTATAATCAATAAATACTAGACACAAATTTTACGGAACGTAATAGATGAAATAAAAATTAGGTTAACGTGAGGTAATCTTGACATATTATTCATATTTATATATGGCTTATTTTTAAGAAGAAAATATATTTTTTGTAAATTTTTAGAAGAATGTTGTAGTAGGTAAAACTTAGAGTTCCTGTTTATGAATGAATATGAAAAATTAACATTATTCAATTATCATAAATATTCACTATCTTATGAAATAAAAATAATTGTAAATAATATCAGACTGATCATCCCTACTCAAATAGTTACAATTCAAATCTTTAGCCTCACGTGAACTTAAAAATAATAATAGTAATGAATTAATATGAACAAAGGTTACGTTAACCAGTCACCGTTTGCACTGATAATAAATACTGCAACCAGATGTTTAATTTTTAATACTATAAATATGGATGTAGAGAGTGAGAGAGAGATAGAGAGAGGTGGGAGAGAAATAGAGAGAGAGATATATATATAGAGAGAGAGGAGGGAGAGAAATAGAGAGAGAGAGAGAGAGGGGGGAGAAAGAGAGGGGGGGTACGCGTGTATACCTAGCACTGCCAGGTAAAAAAAAACATAAAATCGTGTATTTCTATACAATTAATTGTATTAAACAGAGCTAGTGAACCGCTCCTTCGTCAAGTGGCAACAAATGGAAACAACATTCAGCTCGTGGGATTCTGTCCGCAAAGCTCTATTTCATCATGACTACGACAACAATCGAGGGATCGCTGGCATTAGCCAGTTTGCTCAGTAGAGGCTTTTGGACTCAACTGAGTGAATCCCTACATACTAACCGTCTAAAAAGCATCGATCTCAATCAGTACTGACAGTTTAAAAAACATATAACAAGATTATAATAATAGTGAATGTATGTAATCAGACCAATTTTTATAAATATTATGACTCATTATCACCAGATCAAAACAAAGAGCCCTTAATCAGAAAACCCTTACGGCCAAACCAACACTGTTTACAATAACCTATTGTTTTTAAAACAATTAATTATTTGTTACAAGAGATAATCAATTATATGTTCTCAAGTGCATTAAAACACAAAATGTTTACTCTATCATATATAAATACATTATGTATTGGCGAGTTACATAAGGTCACTTTTCATTTGCAAAGGTTGTCTATAATACATTGTTTTTGTTTATTAAAAGTTAAATAAGGAAATTATGTAGTAAAATATCCCTAGGGCAGTTCAATTACTTCAAATGTGAATTTATTTTTTTCAATATCAAAATATTTATTTGTAGTAGACAATTTTTACAATTGTATTACAACTGTACAATTGTATTGACAATATATATACAATCAAAATTACTGTAAACGTAAATTTAAGTTATTCTAATTAAAACATCAAATATTTATATAAATGCCTAAAATAATAAATGTCGTCTTTATTCTTAATCTTTATTATTCACATGTTCAGAATTCCTCTACAGAGTAAAAAGTTCCATCCAATAAAAAGTGTTGCAGGGAGGCTTTTTATTTCCTAAAGTTTTGTTGTGATTTTATATTAATTGGCAGTTTATTAAATAATACTGGCCCCATATTTTGGAGAAGGGAGGCTGTTAGGTCTAATCTATGGGAAGTTTGCCTGTGTTGATCACAATATCTTGTATTATATTCATGCGTGTTTGAGCCGGTTTGAAAATTTGCCAATTTCAATTTGTAGAATATTAAGATTTCACATACATACAGTGATGATAAAGTTAAAATTTGAGATGTTTTGAAACCTTTCTTTACTTGAAGTTCTTCTATTCACACCAGCCATTATACGGATTGCTCTCTTCCATAAACGAAAAACTCTCAATAAAGCAGTACGGGTTGCAGGACCCCATAGCTATTCTTTAAGCTAGTTAAGCTATTTTCTTCCGTTTGTGATGCAGTTGTGGATCTTATCAGGCAGACTGTATTGTTGTTTAGCTCAATTAATTGCTTTTCTAGTTCTATTAATTTGTCAGTTAACGAACTTTTTATATAATCAAGATTTTTATACTTTCTGCCGTAGATATGTGTTTTCTTCATCCAGCTTTGAGAACGTTGGTGGATCAGGTGTCAAGGTAGTGTACGGAGACAACAGCTCTGTCAGCGATGGTGTTTGAGTTGTGAGAGATGTCCCCTCCACAGTGAGGTCGGGTCGACATGGTGTGAGTGTCACAGTGATAAAGACTTGTCCTGTGATTGTGTCGATGTACTTAAGCACTAAGAACTAGAAAGTGTATCTCTAATTTCAGTTTACCTACTTGCAGGTGTTATTTCCAATAGCCCATTTTGATGTGGTGAGGTAGGAGTGAGGGCTCTCATGGTAGCAGGATGTGACCCGCAACATAAATAGCATTTTTATCTGTTCTTACAGATGCTTTACATATTTTTCCTAGGAATTGCCAGACTATGTCACCATTCTTTACTGAGTATGCCTCTCGGTATTTATTATTTTTATACAAAATCATACCTTTTCCATTTTTCACTGTTTCCCAAATAAAAAATATTATTAATATGTTCCTATATAATCTGATTGAAAATAAATAATAAGAATTTCCTAGGAAAATAGTTATGATTAAATGATAACAATTGAATTGTTATAACAATTTAAAATAATGGCAACACTTTTTGTAAGCAAAAAAGAATAATAGACAACTCTAGGATCGAACTGATGTCATTCAAGTTAGATGCCGAAACGTTATCGAGTGAGCCACTCCAATTAATAATAACCTCGAGGCAATGTTGCTCAAATGTCGTGGCGCTCACTGAGTTTGACAACAAGGGAGTGAGTGGTGCATTTGTTCAAGTCTAACCTTGAAAATATTTATGGCTAGATTTACTGCAGTACTCACGAAAGAAATCAATAATGGTCCAGATTGCAGCTGAGAAATGTTATTAGCACTTAATTAAGTATCACTAAACTATTGTACGCGTTGAATAATACTAAAAAAACTACCTTAATTAATTAAAAACTCAGGAACGTAACGTCGACTGTTTTCAACAATAGAGCCATGCCTACCAACCCCTATTCCATTTTTATATGTTCTTAAACTACTTCAAAGATAAATTGTGCAAGATTCTCTTATTTAACTGACATATATTAATGTCTGCAAATTTCGTCCCCCTCAAGAAACAATTTTATAAGATTAAATAAAATTATTTACGTGAGACCATCATAAACGTGGTTTTAAGTCTCCATGAGAACTCAAAAAGATTGTTTGGAAAGCGTTTTATATATTATAATACGTTTCTATAATTAAATGTTATAAATTGTAAATAAAAGTAAGCTAAATAACATATTCTGATTAAATTCAGATTTTATTACTCTTTTCCTGTATTTATGTTTATAGTAGTAACTCAAGTTTATTAATTCGTTGTTTAATATGAACACACAACAAATTTTTCAAAGGAAAGAAACGCTTAGAAAAATATTCCAAATGATATAATGAAATAAAACTTTGTGAGTAGGCTTCCAACCCCAAATATAAGGGGACCTGTACATAAGGGGAGTGGGGTGGAAATTATTTTTGAAATTTTAGTAAAAACAATTTAAAAGTATTAATTGTAATCTATTAGTACATTTATAATACACTAATAGAAGTATATTCAAATATAAGAATATTAGAGGAAAGGAAATACTTCTTCCAAAAACACACTAACGGCCAACGGGGTGAACTATTAAAAGCCGTTTTGCTGCAAACTCCGTTGGATTATGTAGATTATTCAACACAACTTGGCTTATCTACCCCAGCCTTGATTTCCTGCGTGTTCATATTTGTACAAGGATGGCATTGAATCACATATGAAAATATTTAATAAGGACAGTAATAAATTTGTTCATTTATAAAATAAGATATTTGCTAGATGGCAGATCCAACATTAGTGAACAATATTTATAAAATTCTTCAGTTACTCACTAAAATTAAACTTATACTTGGGGATACCCCTGCACGCTTCGGGCTGTTTACCAGATGTGCTCGTCAATAGCAAATGCATTGCCTTTGATAATATATTTGTTTATTTAGTCAGTTCTATAACTTAAAACGCTCACATCGTAGTGAACAAATATTCTTTCAATTTAAAACATACCAAAATATTTTTTAATCTATAAAATACTGCCATTGTTTGAATTTCCAATAGAACACTTTCTCGTTTTGTAATAAATGTATTTACTTATGTTGGGCTTAATGTTTTATATGATAACATGATAACAATACTGTACTAAAAGCCTAATGGCCTGTTACTTTTTCATTGTTACAGCTTTTACTGTTCCACTAAAAGTATATAAGATTGAAATTTCTTAAAAGCCTGTCTACACTTTTCTTAAAATGTTTTAAATGTTTAGTACTTAAGCAACACGATCGAGTGGTTAGTAAGTAATCATAGATGTTATGGCTGTCTTACTAGGCTACGTATCGTTTATAGCATATTTATACATAGGGTGGCTTCATATTTATAACCAGACTATCGTCTACGTTGTTTGTGGTACAGTATTACCACTGTATACACGTACGGTAATACTACTGTACGTGTATGGGTGGGTGGGTGGGTGGGTGGGTCAATACTACTGTACGTGTATGGGTGGGCGGGTGGGTCAATACTACTGTACGTGTATGGGTGGGTGGGTGGGTCAATACTACTGTACGTATATGGGTGCACGGTTTATTACACAACCTTCTTGACCCACCACTGTACCACTGTACGTGTACGGGTGGGCAGGTGTCAATACCACTGTACGTGTATGGGTGGGCGGGTGGGTCAATACCAATGTACATGTATGGGTGCAGCAATTGTGGTAAGAGAACTAAGAGTCTAGGTAACGTTTTTGTATGTGTTCCTTCATAAAGAAATAATCAATCAACACTAAGTAATGGTTGGTTAAAAGTAGATTAGTAGTTTCTATATCGTTTATTAATGATATAGTCTGAAAGGGGTCCGGCTATTAATTATGTATCATTAACTTTATAAATGTACAGTTTGTGGCTCCTGCAGTTTGTAATAATTCACCTTTCGTTTCACTGATTACCAGCTTACACATGTTCTAATACATTATTATTAAATTACTTTCTTTATTTTACTCAATCAGCTGTGTTTAGTTAGCAACTCCTTATATTTTAAGGAAAGTCCTCTATTCATTAATATGCTGTTTATACATACATCATTTTCTTCTTCTACTCTTTAGATTTCTTTCAAATACTGCATTAAATGAATCGGTTTTTTTTTCTTATTCCGAAAATCGATAAAGCAGTAACTATTAATTATTACACTTGGAGAAGCAGTGAATGGAAAAAGTAATTGTACAGTTTGAGTCGTTCAAAACATTTTTCAATACCCGGTGTGGTTGAAATGATCCACCGGTATGTCGAACGTCATGTGTATACATTAAAGCTCCAATTTTGTTATTTTGCACAAGATCGTATGTTGCAGAACAACAAACATCCCATTGATATGATAGTACCACAAATATCAACGATATGATAGATTATAACAAATCCCTTAAGGTGTATAACAACCGCCCACCCATACACATACAATGGTGTTGACCCACCCGCCCACTCTTACACACACAATGGTGTTGACCCACCCGCCCACCCATACACCTACAATGGTGTTGATTCATAACCCAACCGCCCACCCGTACACATACAGTACGGGTGGGCGTTGCCTTTGAAATTTATAATGAAGATATTAAATGTGAAAAATATCTTTCATTTAACCCATACATAATTTCACCTATCACTGCGTGTATGGGTGGGCGGGTGGGTCACTATCACTGTACGTGTATCGGTGGGCGGGTAGGTCAATATCACTGTACGTGTATGGGTGGGTGGGTAAGCCAATACCACTGTACATGTATGGGTGGGTGGGTAAGAAAATACCACTGTACGTGTGTGGGTGGGTGGGTGGGCCAATACTACTGTACGTGTATGGGTGGGTGGGTGGGCCAATACCACTGTACGTATATGGGTGGATGGGTAAGCCAATACCACTGTTACGTGTATGGGTGGGCGGGTGGGCCAATACCACTGTACGTGTATGAGTGGGCGGGTAAGAAAATACCACTGTACGTGTGTGGGTGGGCGGGTGGGTAATAGTATGTCCCGAGTCCCGAGTATGTCAATAGTAAGTGTAGGTGTGGGTGAATACTACAATACCTTCTCACCCACCCATACACATACGGTGGTATTGAAGCAAATATCCAAGAAGTTTATACTGTTTTCATCCCTTACATTATTAGATTATCACTTTCATTTCAAAATTAAATGTATACTTCTCTTGGCCAAAAAGACCACAAGGATAAATTTTGAAATTAAATAAAATATATCTATAAAAAAAAGAGTCTTTGAGCTTTAAACTACTTCTTGGAGCCATCACTAGTGGCTCAATTATTCTTTATCATTAAAGAAAAATTAAAGCCGTTATTTGTTTTATTTTTATTTTTAAATTTGGTCAACCTTATAAATTTACCTACTTCTAAACCAAAAACATACTTTTACAATAAATAGTTCATTGTAGATAGACTTATCAAAAAAAGCGATGGACTTTCAAATAGTTATTATTATTTTTATTTTCATTTTGAGAACTCTCTTAAAATGTAATTATTATACCTGACAACGTACAACTAATAGAGTTTTAGTCTTACATTATCGACCCATAGCTAAACATAGGCAATCAGCCAGTACTAGTATGAAAATTCTTTTCGTCATATGCCAAATAATAATTCTAACTAAAATCATATGACAAAGCTAAATAATATTTCATGTTTCGTAAGGAAGTAATTTTATGTAAGATTTAAAGTAAGGTATTTATTTATTCCGGGTGTTTAATGTCGTTTTTACGTGATAGTGACATTTTACACAAAAACGTTGTTGAAGAAACACATAAATTTGGTTTACAAGTCAAGCTATTTTTAGCAGTGCTTCTTGAATAATCTACATAATGGTGCTCAGATTGCAGCAAAACAAGTCATAATCTACATTAGTTTGTTTTCGTACAAATGAATTTTCTCTTACACTCTTTAGAAGTGTTATTTTAATTTAATATGCCATAAAAAACCCCTAAACAATTCAAGATCATTAAAAATAGTATATATTCATCTACGGAACTTACTTCCAGATAAACATTAGAATTATGCCCTCTGTACAGTGATTATAACTTTTATTAAAATTTATAACATTTGGATCTTAATATGTCAATAATACGACCGACTTGCTGCGTTTCCATTTCACTATGACCTAAGTGATTTAGAAATATCTATCTAATATCTAATCAAAGTTATAAGTTAATTATACTTGATCTATAATTAACTTAAATGTTGTTTATCTTTCTTGCTTTTTTAAATATTTTTATCTTCAGTTTGTCTTTTCGACTTAATAAATTCCAAGATAATAAGCTTATCCTGTTTTTTTTCGAGATCTAGAAGGCACTTTTTAAAATTGTATATGTACACCCTATACAATAATTCAAATGTATCATACAATGTATTGTAGCTGATTACAATTTTACAAACCGTATAAATTTACTTCGTAAGTAAATTGAAATACTGAGTTCACTTGAATTGAAAATAAAAATATAACACATATTATTTTTTTACCGAAACCATTTGTATATTGCAATATCCTGAAAGTATATAAGGCTTCCTCTACCAACAATGACGGAATCAAATTATTTGCATGGTTTCAAATAAAAATTTGAGGTTTTAGATATCGTCTCCAAACAAAATAAAATTGTTGAATTATCTTCATATGAGACTATCACGGTCGATATTCAAGCTATTTACACAATCGTAATCCGGGTTGGACCGTGTCTGGTTATTATATACACTATGTACAAATTGCCGACGTTTCGAGCATATTGCAGCATCGTCTTCAGGCGACTCTGTGGATCGAGTAGCAGAGTGTGTCGCCCTGAAGATGAGTGCTGCAATGTGCTCGAAACGTCGGCAATTTGTACATAGTGTACATAATAACCAGACACGGTCCAACCCGGATTACGATTGTGTAAATATGTTGAGTTATCTGTTTTAAGACCGTTTTAATAAATCGGATATTTTTTTGTTCTTCGTTTTTATATTTTCCAAATAAGAATGTACATCTGATTGTTAAATTCATTATATATACTTATGTGTCCGATGTCATACTTATATTTTATAATCATGCATATGTACTGAGTGAATAGTCAATAGTCTACAGTATTTAAGAATATCCCGAGACTATGTAAAACTCTTGTGTGTTGGTTATAAAAAAAATGGGTTTATAAGAAGCTCAGTAATATTATTCAGCGAGAGGATATTACAATTTTTTTTACAAATAAAAGACATTATAAACTACAAATAAATCTAAGGAGTATTAATGTGACTAATTATATTGCCACTAATTGGCTAATTAGTCTCTTCTACTACATTTTGAGGTTGTGAATTTATTATTTATGTTAGAGACAATATGTAACTACTAACTATAAATCATAATACATTATATATGAATGTTCTCTCTGTGACATCTGGAACCTACATGTCACAGATGTATTTATATATTTGTATTGACTGTGTATTTTTACGTGTATTTAAAAAATAATACATTTACAATAAAATTTTTAATATACTGTCGTTTTCTAAAAAACACACATTATTAAAATAATAATATAGTAATTTCTCTATATACAAAATCAAGTCAGGCCGAACAAAAGTGTATAATGGATTTTTTCAATCAATAAAACAGGCTGTGGGTTTAAAGGCATATAAGATCAATAGCGCAATTTTGTAAATGTTATTAAGTGATTGCATCATCTTTGTCAAATAAAGAAGTTTTGAATGCATTGTTTATTTATTAAATAATAAATAAAGTTGGTTAATACACCTTATCAAGACATTACGAACAAGTTGTTAATTAGCTTTTTCAAGCTGTAATATACGAGTCTGTTCTAAAGCAGTAAATTATTTGCTAACATTAAATTACTTATATTAATAACGTCGTAAATGTTTGTTAAATTAACTATAATACGTGTAATAATTTTAAAGTTTTTTATCAAAACACATTCATACTTATCTTTGACCCCAACATACCTGAATAAAAAAATACTTTATTTTAAGCATAAAATATACCTGCTTTAGTTTCTGTGAAATATGTCAATGTGTTACACTTGCTATGACTGCAAACATATTTGTAATAAGCTTAATAGGGAGTGTACTTAATACATCAAAATATTTTTATATTAAAATAAAATATTGTAATTAGTCACGACGGAGAGGTAAGGGAGAAGCAAATAAGATATATAGCTGGAGGAACTTGGTTGAAGATAAATTGGTTGTAGAATATCTTGGCAAACTGCCGGTGGTCTGCCAAGCAGTCGGTGAATATTTGAGGAAACCTGGTTTGAATCATAATATTTGTGGAGGCTGGAATACAATATCCGGCAGTTGAGACTTGTCTATCTGATGTTTGTGTAGGGTCACAGAGAAATACATGTCCCAACTATTTCTAACCCAACAATTTGTTAGAGTTTTGTAGGTTACAGTTAGTTCTTGACTGGCAAAACTTAACATCTCAGTCAAAGTACGTGGCTGCTGCGTCAGTTGAATGTATGCCAGCTACAGTGATCAGATTATTGGTTGGTTTTTGTCGAGTTGGTAAATCATAATCTTAAATACCTGCAAATAAACTAATTCAAATTTTTCCTGTGTAGAGACGGTTCACTTTTAGACTATTCGACTTAACTAGTTATTCTAATATATTTTCTAATCTAATTCAATAACTATGTTGTATATCTTTTAATTTAGAGGGGAAATTATAAAATCCTACCCTTTTTATGCATATTAATATTTCAAGTTCAGTTTGAGACCGATCCCCCCCCCCAAAGCTGGTAAGCGTGCCAACCGGGGGATGGCTCAAAACAAGTCGAGCGATGGGATCACGGGTGGCAGTTGGAGGGTCAAAATAATACTCGGCAGCTGAGCAAAACTAATTTATTACCAGCAAACAAACAAATAATCAAACACTGACAGGCAGAAGGCCACAATATTAATTCGTACTTAAATAAATAACAATAAACACTAAAATTAACAAGATAATACAAACGCTACAAAAACACTTAACGCTACAAATACCAAAATTGCCAATAAACAACTACATGGCCTATCTGCAGTTTAGCCGGAGACCCCCAAAACGTAAGATAAATTTAATGCCCACAAAAAAATTTAAAAATTTAGAAAACTTCTGGCAAACCACAATTAAACCGGCAATTTAGCCCCAAATCCCATAATTCCACCGGGCCAGGGAGTAAGCCGGAATCCCTGGGCAGCTCCGAATTAGAACTTAAATCAAAGCACAATAATCCCCTTTTGGTGAAAGTTTAAAAATTAAATAATTTAAAAGAAAATATAACACGGTACCGTTCGAGTAAAAAGTCACTTCAAAACCCCCCTAATACACTTAACAAAAAATAAATAACAATAACTAGGCCTAAGCATATAAATAAATAATAACAGGATTTAACAATGGGGACCTAACAAATATAAAAATCTAAACAAATGTAACAAGAAAATAAACTAATTAAACTAAATAACAATAAATATAATAAATATTAACATCCAAAAAAATTTTTGTGTATTTTAAAGCTTTTCTTTTTTTCTTTTAATAAAAAAAATATAAGTCCCCATGGCTGTTTCATCAATCACTTTGTCCCAGTTTTTAGGCCTAGGCCACATAAAGTTCCACAAATTTTTTTCTCTTCTTTTTTTTATATATATATTTCACTGCCCTTTTCTTTGTTGTTTTTCTTTTTAGGAAATACCTCATCAAAACCCCCAGCTCAGCCGCCGGGAAATAAAATGGAATACACTGACCTGAGGACAGGAGACTTATACCACAAAGATGTAGAGCGGGTAGCGGGCGCCTCCAGGCTCCAACATGGTCCTCAGGCCAGGCTAGCAGTGCAGAATGGTCGGCAATCCCCGGACGGCAGGCCGAGGGTGAAACGTCCTACTCAAGGACCCTGGACTGCAAGGTCAAACACAGCCATTAAACACAGTCCAGCCATCACAACAAAATATTACACATAACCACTAAATATAAGGGTGCATGATTTAACAAAACTGGACATGAAGAGCAAACAAGACAGTGAAAGATTAACTTTAGGCTATGAATAATTATGTTGGCAAACTCAGATTTAAAACCAATTTACAAATTTAACAAATTATAAAAGACGTAATTAAGTATATGGAACTGAAAATGACAAACTGAAAACTAGGCTATGGATACATGAGCAATAGGTTATAACATGAAAATCAAAGGGTACAGCTAGGCTAGGTTATTGGCAAAGAACAAAAAATATGGTAAATCGGTAACTACAACTGTAAAAAGGCTCAATAAACATTATACAGCACTACTATTGACAATAAAGGCAGATATAAAAAGCATTAACGGTAAAAGTAACATGGAGCACATGGCTCAAACCTAGGTTAACAAAACTAGACAAAGAAAATACAAATTTAACAAAACCCTGAAAACACAACTAAGCCCGATTAATATTTTCATTGAAACAAAAGTATTTTCACCAAAAGGGTGATTAGATATTAAAACTTACAAAATGAACACTTACGTTTTAGTTTGTCTAGCCGAACATGTCTATTTCTGCAGGCAGCACAAGACAACTGAACAGCCAGGCCAACCTGACCGAAGCTGCTGGAACACGGAACGAAACGGAACTGGGCCAACGGCCACCAAAGTACGCGAGTCGCCGGGCAAAAGCGAATCTCAGGCAGCCCGGCAGACTACGACGGAAAAAACGAAATGTACCGGTCAAAAGACCCGGTACAAGTTTTAGGTAAGTTTCTTCTCTGAGAGAGATGACAAATCAATTATACTAAATTAATTTTAGTTGTAGCATATTTTACCCTATATTGATTTATTTATTGTTGGTTTTATGGAAATAAATGAGGTAACTTATGTTCTCAGCGTTTGTAAAACGTACTAACACAGTCTAAAACATTGCGTGAAGAATTATATCTGGTCTATTTCTAGATGACGTTTTTCTTAGTATAAATACTAACGTTACTAAGAGAAGTAAATATAACATATGTCCAATATATATCGTGTTCTACTATTATGTAATGTGATACAATAAAAGTATATATTACAATTTTAAATTGGTAAAATATATATGGAATAGTATTGAATGATTTAATAAATTAGAGTGTTAATAGAACTCAAAGCTTTTACACTAAACATGTTTTATGTTAAATACAAATTGTTCTCCTAGGAAATTATAAATCGTAATAGGACGAATCTAAAGATAAATAAGGGAGAGTTCAAGTAGTGAAAGTGATGCGTTTGACAGTTTTATGGTCTATTCGGTTGCGAAGGGAGCAATAACCTAGTTCAAACTTTTAAGGGCCAATAAAGTGATCCTGCCCCAAATGTAGTTCAATTATCTTTGAATATAGTTTTATCACGAACTTAAAATATATTTTCCAGGACAGGAGCTCGATTATAAACAAGTATATGGTTATTAACTTTATCATTATCGTGTCACGCTATACTAGAATGAATCACACAACAAAACAAGCGAAACACGAAAAATACATTACAAAACAGGAAGTTTCCAACCGATGTTGTAATGGTAAGATTATCATGTATAATTTATGATATAGTTATATGATATAAGAAATTTGATTTATGGAAACCGATCATCATAAACGTGTGCATAAGTGTTTCTCTTTCATTGGTATGTTTATCAGACGATTCATTATAGAATGGAAAGCTGATAATTTGTATTGCCAGGGATGATTAGATGTAGATGGTATTATAAGATCGTGTTTTTTTATGGTATTATAAGATCGGTTTTCTGTAGATTTTGAATGAATGTTTATTGTTATTATGAATAGAATGCTTTCCATTCTATGATAAATCGTCTGAAAAACATACAAAAACGAGAAACACTTCACTGAATAAAAAGATATAATAAAATATTTGGAAATAAAAAACTGATACAAACCAAACATGATTGACACACTAATGAGAAACAAGAAGAAGAAAAGATACAATAACTCAACAAATTAAGGCTCAAAGAAGATCAAATTTATACCATATAACACAAGCCTAAACATAGCTATTCGAAAAACGTTTCAAAATACAAATTACAAACTAAGTTTCTCAACATGCAACAACACATACAACATTTTAAATAAAAATCTCAAAAAGAACACAATAATGACAACATTTACAAAAAATCAGGTATTTACAAAATTAAATGTACAGACTGTGATAAATTCTACATTGGACAAACTGGAAGACCATTTAAAACACGCGTTCAAGAAAACATACAAGCTCTCAGAAGCTATAACACAACTACAATGAAATCAACCTTCGCTGAACACTTGCTCTCTACAGACTACACCTAAACAAAAATTGAAGAAAACATAAAAATATTAAATTTTATGAAAAGGTCAATAAAAAGAATGCAACAGAAGAATTATATATATATATATATATATATATATATATATATATATATTTAGCACAACAAGAAAATCCAGTGAACATAATGAACACACAAATCAATTATACAAACCCAATTTTTGTTAATATTCAAAAAATTCAGATTTATTATTAAAAAGTATCACCAAGTTGTCCATATTCATTAATTTTCACAAAAACCACATGTTTTACAATTCTATTTAAAAAATTGTTATATACTTTATTTAATTATTTGATTTACACCTGCTAATGACTATTAAGTCGAAACATATTGTGTGAAATAGTTTTTAAAAAAACGTTAAAGGGTACTCCTAGGAATTTTATTACATCCTAAAAATACGTGCCCTAAATACAAGCCCTAATTGTCAACTTGATATAAGATAATGAATGTTTTAATATATCTCTTCTGATCTACATTAAACTAAATATGTAGATAAATAATGCTTTCTTTTTAATTTTAAATATACGGTATTTATAAATACAAATACATTATTTTATTGTGGTTAGTTCAATTTTCAATTAAAAACAATAAACGTGCATACCAATACGAACTTTTAAATAGTCTTAAAAGTTTTAAGTGCTCTTTCTAAACATTAAACATGTAAAGAGTTTTTTTTTTTTTTTTTTTTTTTTTATTTTTTTTATTTTTTTTTTTTTTTTTTTCATTACGAAGAGTTGAGATCCATATATTACATACATGGCATTGTCTATGTGACATGTCTGTTTATAATCTAATATGTTCGAACATTGGGAAACACTTATAACTGTCTACGAAAAATAAAATGTCTAAGTTACAAGAAATAATTGAAAAATGAGTTTATTGATACAAAAATTTTAACAATTGGTGACGTAGGCTTGAAAAGTCGCTTACACCTAACGAATGTCACATAAATGTTCTTAAGTGACCTGCTTCTCAAAATGTTACAAAATAATGTTGTTTATTGTTAACAAATTTAAATGAGTAGTGTTAACTGAGTAAAACCTACTAAATTCAAATTAAACGTAACATTGTTACACAGTTATTATATTCCCTACATAATTTAATTCGTATTTATATCATAATAATAGGTTTATGACATGTAAACATCAAAGCATTCAAACAACCTTTCAGTTTGTTAAGGTCTATGTCAAACTGAGGATATAATTTATATCTTAAGAGGGTCAATTACTGACCATGTTGATGGAGTTAACTAGCTTGTCTCAAGCTCTATTATGGCATGTTTAGACAGACAGCTGATTACCTCTTCAATTGCACTTCTCAACTTTTATATACATAATTGTATTTAAAAAGAGTACGTTTTCCAAGTAATTTTTTATAAAGTAACGTGTTATATCTTATTTCATCATAATTTGTGGTTTTAAGCATGAAATAAGAGTTAGGCTATTCTACTACTAATGTAATATTATTAATAATTAATTATTTCAATTGTATTTATATGTTAATTAGGTTATGTTTTTACGAAGTATAGATGATTTTAGCATATTTTTAAATCGTATATTCTTGGAGAATATATTTTTAGCTCTTTTCTGTTTCCCCAAAATATGTATTTAAGAATTTATATTAGTTTGGTTTAAAAACCCCTAATTAATATAATTATGTTTATTATTCATTATTAAGACGCCAATCGTCAAGATATGGGCGAATATGAGGAGTGAATGCTTGTGATGAGTGTAGATGAGCAAGTGTAGTCATTGTTACTAACCAAGGTCGACTTTTCCTCAGAAAGAGCTATCCATTAATAGCCCAATAGCCAGGGCAACTAACAGACCTACAGCTTTACGTGGAATCAGAACCACGTAGTGTTGGTCTGATTTTCAGCTAACTGACAAAACTGACAGTCGTTTCTCTTCCCTACACCTGAACCTTGACTACCATCCAACATGGACACCCCAGACCTATCTATCGATGAGCGGACGCCGTATCGTACTAAGATGACCGAGCATAGAACCTATCGCCTACAATCTCCACAATACTTTTATATATAGAACCGTGAGACCTAGCTTCACTCAGTTGAATTTTGCGAACTGAAGAGGTAGCATCCATTTCTCCCAGAGGACCCCGAGGTTCATTTGTTGTTGCTCTCCCTTGTAGATTAAAATTTCATTTCGGAGGTCTTCCGCATTTACCTTAGGCTCTTTTGTGAACTCGGCCTACGCCTTACCAAGAATCCCTGCTACAGTCTCATTTGTGGATCTCGGCAATTCGCCTCGTGTTGAAGATCGGCCTACGGCCTCGTCAGGATTCTTAAGCAGCATGACCATGAATTTATGTTTTTAGGGCAGTGAGCCCATAAACATAGTCTTTTTCTAAAATCTGATGGCATATTACTATTTAAAAGAAGAATAACTTTAAATCCTAACCGTCAAGTTACACATTAAATTGCGAGGATAAAACCTGAAACCACACAATTACAAGACGAGCTCAGCAGACACTATATAAGCATGCTCCCTGTCACTACGTGTCTCAAGATCCCTAAGTACAGTCAGAGGACATGACCGCCCTCTGACAGAGCTATATGTATAAGGGTTATACTTACGTGGACATTATAAACCAGGACCTGAGCACGCTCCTTGTCTCCACCTGTCTCAAGATCACTAAGTACAGTCAGAGGACATAACCACCTCTGACAGAGCTATATGTATAAGGGTTATACTTACGTGGACATTATAAACCAGGACCTGAGCACGCTCCTTGTCTCCACGTGACTCAAGATTACTAAGTACAGTCAAAGGACATAACTGTCTCTGACAGAGCTACATGTGCAAGGGGTATACTCTCATGGAATCTATAATCAATCTCTGATTGGATCGTATCATCCCATATATACAATTTGTTTACAATTAGTTAAAGAATATAAATTAAAATTGAAATTGTTACTTTTTTATAATGTAGTGTGCCAAATTATAATTTACCACATTTTCTTAACTTACTACACTGAGGCATATAATTGGCATATCTAAAAAAAACTCATTACTTGAAGTTTATAGGTTCTAACATTATTTGGAACGTTTTTCTATGTTATCTGCAATTTAAACTGTTCATTGTTTTTATGTCTCCATTGTACCTTTATATATTGGATTCCTCTCTGAAATTATTAAACAAATGTTTATCACTTCATGACGGTACCGAGCTTAGTTATTATATTTAAGCAAAATCGTTAATTATTCATGCCATATTAGTTTATGTTTAGCTAATTTTGTTGTAGAATGAAGCCTAGAGATGTGTATTTGAGATACTAGCTCACTGTTAGTTTAGTAGTGTGATCGTAAACGACTAGGGAAATGATAATAGAAGTTAAATGTTTATTTAACGATCGTGAAAACCTCTACATTTTAAAAATTATACTTTTTTTTCTAAGGAAAGGTTGTTGTTATGAATCGTCTTGAGTAAATAAAAATATTTATTCTGCTATTTTCAAAATTGAAGGTTTTTTAAAGTAAATGTTCTTAAAATGTTAAATTTAGTAAGTTTTAACAAAACCATTATCATGCCCACTAAATTGGATAAACGTCCATTAAAACCAGTTTTTAAACGTGTTGGATGAATATTGGTTGGTTAGTTTAGAACTAAGTTTGAAGAGATAATGCCACAGCAGATACCAATGCTTTGTAAGTATGCTCAGTTACCAATTTCAACATCGTAAACTAATAGACTCGAAATTTGCACTTTCTATTTGGAAGTAAAACAAGCTTAAAAATTACATGGAAATAAAATTGCGATTAAATGGTACAAAGCTATCGCCATTGGTTGTCCTCGCTAGACTAAGGTATCGCCCAATGGTCGTCCTCACTAGAATACGGTATCACCATTTGGCCGTCCTCGCTAGATTAAGGTATCACCAAATGGCCGTCCTCGATAGATTAAGGTATCACCAAATGGCCGTCCTCGCTAGATTAAGGTATCGCCAGATGGCCGTCCTCGCTAGATTAAGTTATCGCCAAATGGCAATCCTCGCTAGAATATGGTATCACCAGATGGCCGTCCTTGCTAGATTAAGTTATCGCCAAATGGCAATCCTCGCTAGAATATGGTATCACCAAATGGCCGTCCTTGCTAGATTAAGTTATCGCCAAATGGCAATCCTCGCTAGAATATGGTATCACCAAATGGCCGTCCTCGCTAGATTAAGGTATCACCAGATGGCCGTCCTTGCTAGATTAAGTTATCGCCAAATGGCAATCCTCGCTAGAATATGGTATCACCAGATGGCCGTCCTTGCTAGATTAAGGTATCGCCAAATGGCCGTCCTCGCTAGATTAAGGTATCACCAGATGGCCGTCCTTGCTAGATTAAGTTATCGCCAAATGGCAATCCTCGCTAGAATATGGTATCACCAGATGGCCGTCCTTGCTAGATTAAGTTATCGCCAAATGGCAATCCTCGCTAGAATATGGTATCACCAAATGGCCGTCCTCGCTAGATTAAGGTATCGCCAAATGGCCGTCCTCGCTAGATTAAGGTATCACCAGATGGCTGTCCTCGCTAGATTAAGGTATCGCCAAATGGCCGTCCTCGCTAGATTAAGGTATCACCAGATGGCCGTCCTCGCTAGATTAAGGTATCACCAGATGGCCGTCCTCGCTAGATTAAGGTATCGCCAAATGGCCGTCCTCGCTAGATTAAGGTATCACCAGATGGCCGTCCTCGCTAGATTAAGGTATCGCCAGATGGCCGTCCTCGCTAGATTAAGTTATCGCCAAATGGCAATCCTCGCTAGAATATGGTATCACCAGATGGCCGTCCTTGCTAGATTAAGTTATCGCCAAATGGCAATCCTCGCTAGAATATGGTATCACCAAATGGCCGTCCTTGCTAGATTAAGTTATCGCCAAATGGCAATCCTCGCTAGAATATGGTATCACCAGATGGCCGTCCTCGCTAGATTAAGGTATCGCCAAATGGCCGTCCTCGCTAGATTAAGGTATCACCAGATGGCCGTCCTCGCTAGATTAAGGTATCGCCAGATGGCCGTCCTCGCTAGATTAAGGTATCGCCAAATGGCCGTCCTCGTTAGATTAAGGTATCACCAAATGGGCGTTCTCACTAGATTTTATTTAATTTATTGTTCCAACGGTAAAAGCCATTAACAAAGGTTAGAAAATATGTTGCTGACTAAATTGTAATGTATGCCACAGAAAGTAGTTCTAAAAATGAAAATGTTTACAATAAATTATAAACTATAAGTGGACATTAACAATGGTAGTGTATACAAAAGATAAACAAGAGTCGAATGACATGTTAAGTAAATAGGAAGCTGAAATAAATATTGATGAAAATCATATATATATATATATATATATATATATATATATATATAACAAGTACAAATATATTAAATAAATCTAAAAAAATAAAATGTATACAATTACAAAATTTAAGTACACTTCAACAAGTAAAAAATATGCAACAGAGAGAAACAAAAGTTAAGCAAAATGCAAAGTAATAGACATTAACTAATAAGTAATAACGATAAAAAGAACACTTTAACTTTCAAAGATAAGGAACCTGAAGTAATTCTTGAAGTATACGTAGATAATCAAGTAACAAACATATAGTCACAACAATAATAATAACAACAACAATAAGAATAAAAAAAAGTAACCCATTTTAGTCTTCTTCCACAGACAAGCTAAAGAGATGGAAAGTTTTAGGTCTTAAGATATCCAAAGAGTCGTTAAAAATTTCACATGTGGGAAGACAATATTCCCAAGGCTTTGTATACGCTTCATGGTGCTGTTGGACTCATAGTTTGTTGAGATGAGCCTACTAACGAAGAGGTCGCGGCTTCTGGTTCGCCCAGGACAACGCAACAGAATCTGCTCCAAAAGGGATGTAGAGTCAATTAAGTTATTTAAGATTTCATATAGGAAAACAAAATCTTGCATTTTCCTTCGTACAGTGAGCAGAGGACTTTTTAACTAGGTTTTTAGAACATCAACAGGAAATTCTCTAAATAAAAATCCTATTCTGCAGCCAACAAGATGGACGTATCTGTTTTGGACCCACTGAGGTTCTTGCTGGTATGTAGCTTGATGGGTCGACCAAATCACCGAGGCATATTCAAGATGTGGGCGGACATAGGAGATATAAATCGTTCTTTAAGCCATTGGATTGGTAAAAAGTCTGGATTTCCGGGACAGCATACCTAGAACACTCAACGTCTTACCACAGACATAGTCAATGTGCACCCCTGGGTTGAAGTCATAAGAAAGAAGAACTCCCTAGTACTTAGTAGTTGTGGAGCGATTAAGTGTGTTTCCACATAAATGGTATTGAACAATTGATTTAATTCTATGATAGGTTACAATTGAACTTTTCGGTGGACTTAAGAGCATGCCATTGTGTTCACAGCAAAGTTGCACTGCCCGGTGACAACACAGTCGAGCTGAGACGTTACATGCTGCAACATTTTCACATCATCTGCGAAGAGGAGTGTTTTGTCATTCACAACCAGTTAAATATCATTCACAAATAGAATAAGGTATCTCCCAACGGTCATCCTTGCTGGATTAAGGTATCTCCTAACGGCCGTCCTCGCTGGATTAAGGTATCTCCCAATTGCCGTCCTCGCTGGATTAAGGTATCTCCCAACGGTCGTCCTCTCTGGATTAAGGTATCTTCCAAAGGCCGTCCTCACTGGATTAAGGTATCTCCCAGTGGCTGTCCTCGCTGGATTAAGGTATCTCCCAATGGCCGTCCTCGCTGGATTAAAATAGTCATAGTCTAATAATTTATAGAAAAAAGTACATTAATATACATAAATATTCACAAGATAGTTAATTGCGTCTCTGTTTCTTTAACACTTGGTATATAGTAACACAAGATACGGAGTAGCGTATAACTCAAATATTCAAATGCCACAAATATTCTTTTTTTTCGCTTTTCTATGAGCTTTTTGCCTTAAACTTATAATAATGACTTGTGCAATATTAACTATATTCATTCCATTTTTCTTCCCCCTGGACGGTTGAATGGTCCTAAGGAAGGGCCATTTCTTAATGGCCAATTTTCAGGAAAACTTAATAAACTAGTTTTTTCTAGCAATCCGAGCTTTAACTAAATTTGTAAATCCGATATTCAGCTAACTTATAAGCCTAACTCTATGTTATTTTGTAAAAAAAATCTGTATCTAAGCTTAAACTCAAAATTAGTACATTCGTCTTCCCTACTTGTGTTCAGGTTGATGGCAATCTTTGAGGAGGCACTGTATTGGTATTAAGATGATCGATTACAAATCGTCTACAATATCCTCAACACTTAGCTTTAATGTAGACGGATTACAGCATTGCGCCAGTGCCCATTAGTGTCCACACTTGTATTTTGAAATAGATTTCTAATGTCTAGTAGTTGGGTTTCTTATTTGTCTTAATTTATTTGTTAAATGTTAATATAAAATAATACTGCGTTAAGAAACATTTCAATTTTGCTCATTTCTATATATTTTGTAACATTTGCTATGCAAACTAGATAGGATAATTTCTTAAGTGCTATGCACACGTTTAGTATTGATGTAGTGTTTGTTAATCCATTATGGTTCATTTTTTGTCAGAGGCTGTATAGGCTACGTAACAAAGGCAGCGTTCAAAAAATAGCCAAATTTATATGAATAATTCATTTATAATTAATTGAAATATTAAGGACTTTTGCAATCATGGGTATTTATTGACAATTTTAACTATGGTGGAAAGTTGTTAAAAGCAAGTTAGGTTGTTATCCAATTTCTAGTATTTTTATTTGCATTCACGAATTTTATGCGTTTTCTAAAATGCTTTAAGAGTTTAACATTTCTTATACTGTTAAATATATGAGAAACGTTTACAACAGGAAATGAAGTAGAGGATGTGGGTGCTTGCCGTGAAAGCCGAAGTGGTCTTTGGAGAAATCATCGTGAACCTGTCTTCAATATTTCCGGAAGAAATATACTAGTTGAGTTATGCTTTACTAGTTTGTAATTGTTGGTTTATTTAGTAAATGCACGTTTTAATGATCCAATATTTGAGAGGATCAAATATGATTAAGCTGTAAAATCATGACATATATAATATACGATTATAATATACTATTATTCATCTCTAAGATACCGATCGTAGAGATATGGGCAAATATGAGGAGTGTGATGAGTGTAGATGAACGAGTGTAGCCATTGTTACTATCTGAGTTGGACTATTAGCACAGTAGCCGTCCTTCGTACGGGGGTTTTCGTTGATTTATATTATGCTTATTGCATTCAGTAATACGAAAATGTACCTACTAGCATCTGTATAATGCAAAAGTGCGTTGATGTCACGGTACCCCTAGGTACCAAGAAGATGGTAGTTATCACGCGCATCTCCTATGGCGTCACATGGGTGAAATGGCAACAACAAACACAAAAATACTGTTCTAAATCCTGTATTTTACAATTCCAGCTGATAAATGATAAATAACTTGCCTATTACTTAGCTGAATGCTTCCATGAGATTGGTATATTTAGTTACCAGTATTTTATCGAATAATCAAACCAGGTGATTTCGTCCATGTGACGTCACAGACTACTGAGTAAGTTCGTCGTACCGTCGTCATGGGCGGATCTAGGGGGGGGGGGGCTGTGGGGGCTGCAGCCTTTGGGATTTTTATAATTTTTTTCAGACAGAATTTAACCCTACTTATAGTAATGATGTAATGATGTATAGTAATGATGAACGTAAAGGTAAAAGAGCTTATAACTTCATAGTGAGCCAGTGCATTTCCATTGCACGTCAGGTCCAAGGCCAAGTGACAAACTCTTGACGAGTCTAGTGTATAAAAATAGATACGCCGCGCCACGCCGACGCCATGTCGAGTCACTCCCCTCCACTTCCACAACGCATTGTCGCCACTCCGACTCCAGTCCAGTCAGTCACTAGTCACAGTCTGCCCTCTACGTGTGTTTTGTCTGTGTGATTCAGGATGATGTGAGACAGTGTAGTTAATAGTTTATTTTGTATTTAGTCAAGTACACAAGTACTGTTTGTTCCATAAGCATTGTTTGCAGTTTGAGGTGACAAACATGGTAAGTAAAATTATTGTTTAATCATAGATATTTCGTTATTACGTGTTCAAAATAATGGTAAGAGTAGGCATGTTATTACAATTAAGGGACACACTTTTGACAGTTAGTAGTGGTGTGGTCAGTGGTGCTATCGTACGGTAATAAAGTAAACTATGTCCACAAGGCCACATAAAAGTATCTTTAAGATTATCAGCTGTTTATAGGGACATTGTGGGATTGTAGCTTGTATAGCCAATGCTTGTGGCTATCGGTCTGCTAACCTCATTTCAACACAATTGGATGAACGGCAATGGCAGCGCATAAAATACGAACGTACGTTCAAACACATAGATATATATGTATATTAGAGGATAAATTAACATCACTAGCATTACGATTACCATTCACCGTTATAACTTTACATATATAATGTTTATTTAGTTAAGTATTTTATTTTTGTTTACAACAATTATCTTAAATAAGGTCAAGTACAGTACTTCCATTGCGAGTTGTTACCATGGCAGTTTACAGTTCACGTTGACACACGTGTAAGTGAATAAAAATGGGAAAAAACACTCATGTTTAATATTTTTATTATAAAGATAATTTTAGAAGATAGGCCCTATATCAATCTAAATTAACCCATAAATGTTTAAGGAAAATACAAGTTACACCCCTTGTACTTAAAATGACCGTCGTGACGAGAAACCTTGTGAGAAAATATCCTTTTTTTTCTAAAATGCCCTTTATGGTCACTTTTTAAAGGGAATTCACTATATATGACATTTCTTAATATTATTAACTAAAATATATCATATACATATATATTTGAAAATTCAGCCTTTAATGCAAGGCAAAGCGTATTTATCAATACAGTATACGTAGATCAACGTAATGTAGCGTCTTAATTTTGTTTATGGGTCAAGTCCAAGGTAAATTGTTAGTATAATTAATAGCCATGTCTTGGCTTAGTATTTATTTGTTGTTTTCTTTCAGGAGGATAAAACTACTGTAAAAAGGAAACAAAGCACTATGGAAAATTTTTTAACAAGAGGTTAACAAAAACAACGCCAACATCAGACGATGACCACCAAATGAATGACGATTCTTTTTTAACAGATTAAAATCAAGAAACCCCTTCAGAGGTTGTCCGAAATACCATTTTTGATGTAGAAAAAGAAAAATCCGTCGGATTTGAAAGTAATCCCGGACCATCTTCAGAAAGATTTGCTAGTACTGATTTTACAACTACTTCAAACAGTGAATACGATATTGGTACATTTATTGAAAAAGCTGGTAAGCTAGACGATCTAACAAAAGAGATGATACTGTTACGTCATTGGAATGCACCACAAGGATACAACTTTCCATCATCCATACAAAAAGGCAGTGGGGGGAAGATCTGGCATCGCCGGCCTAATCTAGAACTGTTTACAAAATTTCCCTGGCTTGTCTTTTCAAAATCACACCAAGGACTTTACTGTCGTTATTGCCCATTGTTTTTGCCAAGTTTGACTGCTGGAGGGGTAAATTTGCAAAAATTAGTGGTAAAACCCGTGACCGATTTTCGAAAACTCCTTGGCAAGGATGGTAGTCTAATTCAACATGAAAGCAATCTCTACCATAAAAAAGCTGTTGAAGCTGGTAAAGAATTTTTAGTAAGAGTACAGTCTCCTCAACTTTGTGTAAGAAATATGCAAGATAAAAGCCATCTCAAGCAAGTGGAAGAAAACAGAAAAATGTTGTCTTCAATGGTCAAGTGTGTTTTGTTTTTGGGGAAGCAAAACATCCCACTACGAGGCCACCGTGATGATGGCAGCATAGTAAAGGAAATTAAAACCCAAAACGAAGGAAACTTCAGAGAACTGCTGCGTTTCCGTATTGAATCAGGAGATGAAAATCTCAGCAAACACCTTCAGTCAGCCTGCGCTAATGCAATGTATTCTAGCAAAACTATTCAAAACGAATTAATCAACGCTTGTGGAAATGAAGTTCGAGATGTCATAATAGAAAGAATTAAAGCGGCAAAATATTATAGCATATTATTTGATGAAACAACAGATGCTGCTCATGAGTCACAATTAACATTTTCTACACGCTACTGCTACAAAGGAAATGTTTATGAAGACTTCCTTGACTTTGTGGATCCTCGAAACACCACCGAAGCTATTGAAGAAGAACAAGAAGTAGACGACCCAAGTAACTATGCTAATGAACCATCCTTGACTGGTGAAGTGTTAGGAAGTACTGTTCTTAAATTGATGAAGAAAAATTATTTGGACCTAGAAAAATGTGTGGGTATAGCCTCTGATGGTTGCAGTACTATGGTGTCTGAGGTAAAGGGAGCGGTGAATGCTGTGCAACGTTATGCTGTCAATGCAACACACTGTCCTTGCTTAAATCATGCTCTGAATTTGATGTTGACCAAAGCGTCTATGATTCAAGACGTCAGAAATGCAGTTGATACCATAAAAACAGTTATTGCATTTTTTACAGCAAGCCCGAAGAGGAACTTTGTGTTAAAGCAAAAACTAGGAAGACAGCTTATAGGGCTCTGCCAAACAAGATGGGTGGAACGCCACGATAGTGTTCATCTGTTCTGTTCAAGCCTTTCAAAAATCCACGAGGCCCTGGAAATTGTAAGCACTTGGAAAGAAACCGAAACAGCTAACAAAGCACTGTCTCTTTCAATTTGTATTAGCACTAGTACTTTCCTAGTTTCCTTAGCGTCTCTTGCAGACATATTAGCGATCACTCTTCCACTAAGCCGGCTGCTTCAAAAGAAGATTATTGACCATAAGGAAGCCAGTGATGCGGTAAAATCCACTTGTTCTACCTTGGAACAGAGAAGATCAAAGTGTGAGGTTTTTTCCATGATGTATATCTTGTAGCAGCAGGTTTAGCAGAAGATTTGAATACGGAGTTGTCTTTGCCTCGCATCGCTCGAAAGCAAAAAAACCGACCCAACCCCAACATAGACGAGCCTGAAAAGTTCTACAGAGCGTCGATTTACATTCCCATCCTAGACACGATTCTTCAAGACATCAAAGATAGATTTCGTGATGACATCATGAAGTTTTTTGAACTGTCAATCCTGATACCAACTTCAGTTGTTAAAATGACATCAACAGACCTGAAGGAATCAGCTAAGGTTTTGTTTACGAAATTTCCGTTTGCTGTAGGGAACATTTCATGTCTTAATGCAGCTGTTTTTAGCAATGAAGTTGCCCTGTGGCAAAACAAATGGTTACCGAGATCCAAAAATGAAGACATTCCTGATACAGCCATTGAAACTCTCACCAAGTGTGATAAAGAAGTGTATCCTGCAGTATATGAATTGCTAAAGATTTTTTCAACCCTGCCGGTTAGCACCGCTACTGCCGAGAGATCGTTCTCAACCCTTCGAAGACTAAAGGACTGGATGAGAACAACAATGAGAGAGGACAGACTTGTAGCTCTAGCTCTGCTGAACATCCACAGAGGGATTGCGGATAAGGTCGACCCAAACAAAGTAGTTGATAGGTTTGCTAAAGTGAAGAAAAGGAAGTTTGACTTTGTTATTTAAGCTGTAACTTAGTTTTGTTACATTTCTTGTTTATGCAAATCAGTACAAATTACAACTCAGGCAAAAGTAAGTGAGCCATCTATTTTATTATTATCTAAAAACATTTTTCTTAATAGTTTTAGCAAGATACAAACTAACACATTTCTTAAAACTATCGAATTTTCTGAATTAAATAATATTTATTAAAATAATTTTCCGAAATGTTACATTGTACACATATTTTTCACTAAAAAATAAGTTCTAAATGTGCGTGATTGATTAAAATACCTTGAATTATTGTTATGTTGATGAAATATGTAGGTTCATTAGCTTTATACGATGTTTTCAGGTGATTCTCATGGTCTTAAGTAGTATAAAATTGATGTTTTCAAGCATTAAGAATGTGAAAAAAGTTACACTGTACATATATTTTTTATTAAACAAAATAAGATCTAAATGTGTGTGTTTGATTACAACACCTTGAATTTTATGTTATGTCGATGAAATATGTATATTCATTAGCTTTATACAACATTTTCAGGCTCTTAAATAGCATAAAATAGACGTTTTTAAGCATTAAAAATGTAAAAAAAATCCGGGAGGGGCCCCGGCCCCCCTTGCGCAGGGGGGTATTCCATACCCCCCGGAATGGTATGCAGCCCCCCCCCCTTTACAACCGGCTGGATCCGCCCATGACCGTCGTTTCTAGATACCGTGGTTGTGGTTAGGTTTGGTACGGTATTTACTTCAGAACTGTGTAAGTTGTATATTTATTCCAACAGCTGTTTAATGAAACTATTATAAACAATTAATTAATTAGTGAAGTTGAGAGTTGATATTGGTCACTTAATAATATGTTCAAATTATATAATTTACAATAAAACCAATATATTTTTAATTTTTAACTTTTAACTTAATTAAATTTTAAAAATTTAAGATATATTGGTTTTATTGTAAATTATATAATTTTAACATATAATTAATTAATTGTCGAATTGGTATTGCCAAGGGGGTTGCATTAATACTTAGAACATCTGGGGTGGTATCCTAATGGAATTTCAAAATAAAGATAGGGCTATGTGTTAACCAGAGACCCTTAGAATGTCCATGCAAAATTTCAGACGAATGGGTTGGGTAGTTTTTGCATGATTAACACACACACCATTATATTTTTAAATAATAGCAAGATGATTATAATATATCTAACATATGTCAAACGTTTCTGTTTATTTATCACTACATTGGTTTTTGGAAAAAATATTATGCTTATACTATTGTTGAAATAGTTATGCACTTTCATAATTATATAATTTTAATGTTTCAAATCAAGAAACTACAGTTAAATTTAAATAATTTATCAATTAAAAAACGATCACTTATTGTGGCGTTTTCTGTCATTTTTTATACAAACTAATACTATAAATCCGGTTTTAGATTCTTTCTAAAACAAATTGTTATTTTATAGTAATATATATGGTACTGGTCGAAATTGCACCATACACACTGCGCATAACGTGGCCCTCACATTCGCCATATTTTTTTACCGATTGTGCATTTCATTAGGCCTACACTATTTATATAAACATAATTTATACTTCAGGAGTATATTGGTCACATAATATGGCTAGAATGGAAGTTTTTAATAACATAATGTATAAATACGCCGAGAAATATTGTTATGTACTCTGTAATCTCGAAAAATGTAATATCGCATGCTATTTGAAAATTCTAGATATGGCAGAATTTTACAATTTTGTGTACATATAGTGTAAAACCTCATTATTGTAAAAAATCTAAGGTTACAGAAAAGAAATGATAGTTTAATATTATCCGTGTGTCATATAAAAAAATACATATAAATGTAAAGCTAATGTCGACGCAAATATTGCATGCCCCAGTTTGAAGGCTGTTTACTACTAAACTAAGAGATCTGTGGATAATGCAATCACACCATTGTTTTTCTCGTTTAATAATACGTTATATCATGTGCAATAAAATTTAATTGTATCATACATTTTAATCAGTTTTATCTTATTTGAAAAACGGGATTATAACTAGTTTTCGTTATGCCTCAACTATACACTTTTATTACTCACAACAAGGTTATATATCGCATTTATATTTTTATTCGTTATTGACAGGTGCTTTCTCTATAATTTTCATAAATGTTGTGGTTGTTCATGTAGAAAACAATTCTTATCAATTTCCTCAAACAACGTTTTCTTGGCTTGTAGAGGTCGTAAAATTAATTACTTGGTCACGTTCTAATCCTTATGAAATGTTTAATTTATACAGTTTCAGTATACTTTGGGTTACTATGGCAGTGGTTATTTGCCGCAGGTAACATCATTACGAAGTAGTGATACAGAAGATGAATAAAGACACAATAAAAGAAATGGAAGCTCAACTCGCTTCCGCATACCATCATGTCTTGCAACCAGACATCCACTGAGATAAAATTGGGTTTTTTTCTTTTAATTATTAAAAATAAAACATGTAGAAGCTTTTTGTAGAAACTTGCAAGGTTATTTTTTTAATTCGTTCTTTCTCAGATAGCCTGTAATTTTTAGTAACATTCCAATTAATTTTATTTAAATGGAATTCCACTATTTCCTTTTTTCCTGTTTGTACATCCTATTCACTAATAAATGTTAAAGAAAATTTAAAAGATTTTTTTAAATAAATGTTTTAAAAAATAAAGCTGAAAATGTTTAGAAGTAACAGTAATTTGAGACTTTTAAGGGTGTTTTCGACCTTATATAGAGCCTTCTATTCAAAGAGAATTGTTTTAATTTTGGTTTATTATATTTTTGTACGAAGAAATTATTTATACTTCATTTTATTATACCAAAAAATAAACCAGTTCTAAAGTAGACTAAGAGAAACTTAATTTGGTCTGTTAAATTAGTCTCATTATATTCAATTCAATAAACTTGATGTAAATGTCTACTTTAATGCTTTCTGCGTATTTTCAAAACATGTTCGTTCGTTAATCGTAACTTATTTGTTTAACAAATGATGAATTGTATAAAAGCTTTCTTGCCCCAAAAAGGCAATGTAGCATTTAACTAAGTATTGCTCTTTGTGCATCTGCTCTTGTACATGGAATACAGTAATTATCAAAGGGAGCGCCGTGAGACATGATGAGTAGGCAACATGAATGCAGCCTCTATATTGCGTTCACAAGAAGCAGGCGCTCTCACTCCTTCAGCCAGTGTCTTCCGATGTTTACTAACTAACTGTCATGGATACACAAGTTTAACAAGAGCTACACTAGAAAACAGCTACTCGGCTTATAAAAATCAAAATAGCACAACAAGTCTTCTTACATAATTTTGCGTAAAGCTATATACGTTGAAAACGTTTGATGTAGTTTTTTTAATCAAGTTGGAATAAAACAGTACCCTTTTTATTCTTTATACCGTCTTACGGTATTTAACAAATTACAAAATAAAATATACTAATTAGATAAATGATTGTAAAATTTAAATACAAAGTATTTATATTAATTCACAACCAAAATGACATTTGAACAGTTAGATGGTCAAAATTTAGTGAATTAACTTTTTATCGACAATGAGAAGTGTTCCAAACATAAGTAATTTTCCTAAACGGGACTATCATTAACTTCAATATACAATAATAGTTATTGTGTACATTATGATTGTTTTTATACTGATTTATTATGTATAAAAGTGCCATTAGCAACAGGCCGATAAATCGCCGCCGTTCCAACCCGTGTAGTCGGGCAAATGGTGAAATCATGGTCCAGCACTCATGGCACCTTCATGAAGAATACATCCGTGTAATACAGATCAGAATATGTACATTAGAAATTATTATATTTACCAGTTATTGACAACAAATTCTCAATAACAAAACTTATTATGTGTCTAACAACTGTTCTAGAGTTAGTTTTGATAGAACGTGTATTTTTTACAACAATAAATTAGAGGTTTAGCGAGAGCAAGGGCTCCAATAATAAGATGCAAAAGAGTGAGGAAAAGTCCCTAAACGATGTGTTGAAATAAGAAAAGATTTAATACGTAAAAGTGCCATAAAGAGTAGTTATGTACTGGAATTTTATGGACGCAGCTAGTGTTACGATCTTATGGTATATTCCTCAGAAGGTGTTGAACCAGAGCAAATATAATACGTAAAAGGGCCACAAGGAGATGTTATGTACTGGAGTTTTATGGACGCAGCTAGAGTAACGATCTTATGGTATATTCCTCAGAAGGTGTTGAAACAGAGCAAATATAATACGTAAAAGGGCCACAAGGAGATGTTATGTACTGGAGTTTTATGGACGCAGCTAGAGTTACGATCTTATGGTATATTCCTCAGAAGGTGTTGAACCAGAGCAAATATAATACGTAAAAGGGCCACAAGGAGATGTTATGTACTGGTGTTTTATGAACGCAGCTAGAGTAACGATCTTATGGTATATTCCTCAGAAGGTGTTGAACCAGAGCAAATATAATACGTAAAAGGGCCACAAGGAGATGTTATGTACTGGAGTTTTATGGACGCAGCTAGAGTTACGATCTTATGGTATATTCCTCAGAAGGTGTTGAAACAGAGCAAATATAATACGTAAAAGGGCCACAAGGAGATGTTATGTACTGGAGTTTTATGGACGCAGCTAGAGTAACGATCTTATGGTATATTCCTCAGAAGGTGTTGAAACAGAGCAAATATAATACGTAAAAGGGCCACAAGGAGATGTTATGTACTGGTGTTTTATGAACGCAGCTAGAGTAACGATCTTATGGTATATTCCTCAGAAGGTGTTGAACCAGAGCAAATATAATACGTAAAAGGGCCACAAGGAGATGTTATGTACTGGAGTTTTATGGACGCAGCTAGAGTTACGATCTTATGGTATATTCCTCAGAAGGTGTTGAAACAGAGCAAATATAATACGTAAAAGGGCCACAAGGAGATGTTATGTACTGGAGTTTTATGGACGCAGCTAGAGTAACGATCTTATGGTATATTCCTCAGAAGGTGTTGAAACAGAGCAAATATAATACGTAAAAGGGCCACAAGGAGATGTTATGTACTGGAGTTTTATGGACGCAGCTAGAGTAACGATCTTATGGTATATTCCTCAGAAGGTGTTGAAACAGAGCAAATATAATACGTAAAAGGGCCACAAGAGGATGTTATGTACTGTAGTTTTATGGACGCAGCTAGAGTAACGATCTTATGGTATATTCCTCAGAAGGTGTTGAAACAGAGCAAATATAATACGTAAAAGGGCCACAATAGGATGTTATGTACTGGTGTTTTATGGACGCAGCTAGAGTTACGATCTTATGGTATATTCCTCAGAAGGTGTTGAAACAGAGCAAATATAATACGTAAAAGGGCCACAAGGAGATGTTATGTACTGGTGTTTTATGGACGCAGCTAGAGTTACGATCTTATGGTATATTCCTCAGAAGGTGTTGAAACAGAGCAAATATAATACGTAAAAGGGCCACAATAGGATGTTATGTACTGGTGTTTTATGGACGCAGCTAGAGTTACGATCTTATGGTATATTCTTCTGAAGATGTTGAAACAGGAGCAAATAAAATACGTAAAAGGGCCACAATAGGATGTTATGTACTGGTGTTTTATGGACGCAGCTAGAGTTACGATCTTATGGTATATTCTTCTGAAGATGTTGAAACAGGAGCAAATAAAATACGTAAAAGGGCCACAAGGAGATGTTATGTACTGGTGTTTTATGGACGCAGCTAGAGTTACGATCTTATGGTATATTCTTCTGAAGGTGTTGAAACAGGAGCAAATAAAATACGTAAAAGGGCCACAAGGAGATGTTATGTACTGGTGTTTTATGGACGCAGCTAGAGTTACGATCTTATGCTATATTCCTCAGAAGGTGTTGAAACAGGAGCCAATATAATACGTAAAAGGGCCACAAGAGGATGTTATGTACTGGTGTTTTATGGACGCAGCTAGAGTTACGATCTTATGGTATATTCCTCCTGGTGTATACCATAAGATCCTTATGGTGTATGATTGTGAGGGTGGGTAAATACCACTGTACTTGTATGGGTGGGTAGGAGGGTCAATACCACTGTACTTGTATGGGTGGGCGGGTGAGTCAATAACACTGTACTTATATGGGTGGGCGTGTGGGTCAATACCACTGAACGTGTATGGGTGGGTGGTTGCGTCAAGGGTCAATATTACTCTACATGTATGTGTGGGTGGGTTGGTCAATACCACTGTACTTGTATGGGTGGGTGGGTAGGTCAATACCACTGAACGTGTATGAGTAGGTGGTTGGGTCAAGGGTCAATATTACTCTTCATGTATGTGTGGGCGGGTGGACAATACCACTGAACGTGTATGGGTAGGTGGTTGGGTCAAGGGTCAATATTACTCTTCATGTATGTATTGGCGGGTGGACAGTACCAAGCTCGTAAAGGTAAATACCCCTATAGGGGGTAAATGGGTATAGTGCCAAAAATGTTAAATGCCAAAAACACCGTTTCTCTAAATGTACTGTAGCGGCTAAATTAACGGCTCTACAGTAAAACTAACACCATTTTCTGCACCTAATTTGAGACGATCAACAACTTTGGCCCTATGACTTTTTGCTCCATCTCACTTCCTTCATCCTTAGGTAGGGCTAAATTTTCATTGTGTGCGTGTAAATCAAAATGGTTAATTTTCGGCCTAAAAGAGTAGACTTACATATTTTTCTAGACTGTGAAACTTTGTTATCTAGGAGAACATACTGTATTCAATGGGAAAATATATAATTTAATTTGAACACATCTATATTCAGCTAGGGCATAATACATGGCTAAACATGGCTAAAAACACGATATTTCTCAGGATCAATTACCGTACTTTGCGCCCTCTAAAAATAGACTTCAGATTAGTCTAAACTATGAAACTTTGTTACCTAGGAAAACAAACTGTTTTCAATCGGAAAATTAACAATTTAGTTTTAAAGCGTGCATAGCCAGATCATAGGACTTGGCTAAACATGGTGAGAAACACAATGTGTTATTGATTCAAAGTCAAATATAGTATTTTGTGCCCTCTAAAAGTAGACTTACAGATTTCACTAGACTTTGAAACTTTTTTATGTAAGAGAACAAACTGCTTTTAATCGGAACATTTACAATTTAATTTGACCAAATGCATAGCCAGTTCACAGTACATGGCTAAATATGGCGAGAAGCCTGAGATCTTACTGATTCAGAGTCAACTACTATAATATATTCATCAACTAGAAACATGACAGAAAAAAACCATTCGCGACTCATCACTATTTCTCCAAAACTATACGTCCATCTGACTTGAACATTTTTACATAGGTTTATCTTGGCCTCTAGAGGGTCACTAAGAAAGGATTTTCTTCTCCGACCTCAAAAATCCGTTCCACTGGCCCTCAAAATTTCCATGGCATTCTTACGGAGATATATTAATTGATTTATTTATTTGATTAACAGCTGTTAAATAAAAACAAATTGAATAAAATTGTGATAGATTAAACTTTTAAAATTAAAAATAATTGAGTAAAGTATTAAACTATCCATAACATCAGCTGTTCTAAATTGGATGGTATATTAAATAAATGTTTTTAAAAAACAAAGTATTTATTTACTTTAAGTAATATTTCAATGTTCTTGAATTGTTAGAATTTTTACTTATATTTTGATTGCAAGTCTTCAAACACAATATTATGACCGGCGAAGCGGGTGGGTTCAGTTAGTATATTTGTATACGTTTAATTTATATATTTAACAAAACATTTTTGACTACTATAAAAATAGTGGTGATTTAAAAAACATCAAAATCTATGCTATTTTCATCATAAGAACTCTTATGATATAACCATAATTTATTTTAAACTTAGTTAATTGAATTCAGAGTTACTTCATAAATACGTTTTTTACCATTTGGACAATCAAATATAAAAATTAAGTATGCAAAAATAACTGAAACATGTAATTTAAATTACGAAATAATCAATGTGTATGTCTTAAAGAACTCGATTGCAAAAGGCAATGCATCATGTAGGAATATAGCCAGTAAAAACACCCATCTACACTTCTTACATTATTTATGGTATTCCATCTTTCACCTCTATGTTTGGTTCAGACCCTAATCGTAGTTGGGTAAAGAATAGCTTCTTTGGGTAAAGAATGTAGGCTCGCAAGCCCATTGAAAGTAAAGCCAAGCCTGAAAGGGATCAGTACATAACTTTCAGTTCACGAACAGGCTATTGAAATATATCCCTTTATCTTAGATTGTATACAAGAAATAAATAGTATATTTCATAACAAGAGTGGAAAGTGGGGTTTTGCATGTTCGAGACCATATGTTTGAAGTGCGAGACTTGTCGAGCACTTCAAATGGTCGAGAACATACAAAACACTTTCACTCGAGTTTTGAACGATACTTTTCACTACACTACGGAATAAAAACTCATTTTTGGAATGTTAACTGTTTATTAAATTAGAAACATGTTTTAAAAACAGGTGTTGTTGACTGTGGAAAATTTTCGGTTGTAAACAATGTTACTTTCGGTAGTAAACAATAGACAGCTGTTGAAAATATGATGTTCCGCAGGTTGTAAACACATAACGAAAACAGCTGAACTCATAGTAGTGTAGTGAAATAGTATATTTCATAACAAGAGTGGAAAGTGGGGTTTTTGCATGTTCGAGACCATATGTTTGAAGTGCGAGACTTGTCGAGCACTTCGAATGGTCGAGAACATACAAAACACTTTCACTCGAGTTTTGAACGATACTTTTCACTACACTACGGAATAAAAACAGGTGTTGTTGACTGTGGAAAATTTTCGGTTGTAAACAATGTTACTTTCGGTAGTAAACAATAGACAGCTGTTGAAAATATGATGTTTCGCAGGTTGTAAACACATAACGAAAACAACTGAACTCATAGTAGTGTAGTGAAAAGGTATTTTCGCTTATCAATAAATGATAATAACAATCATAATAAATGTAGACTATATTCAGCCATTTCTAAACCATGTGAATCATAATTATGTATTATAAAAATAGATTTAATAGTTTTAATGAATATTTAAATGAATATTTAATGAATATTTAGAATTTTTGTGGTGAAGGGAGGTCTATTAATACTCGTTTAAACATAAATCCTTCAATACACTGAGCATTTAGTTACGATTTCGTCAACATTTATGAGTTATGATATTTTAATCACTCTCCCATTAAAGCTTTTAAGGTATGATATTAAGATATATCAAATAGTTTTTTAATTAGCATGATACGTATTGGTACATATACAGTACAAGTGAACGTCACACAACACAAATGTATTAACAATATAAGCACAAAATGCACAAATATATTACAATACAAGTACAAAATGTACAAATAATATGTGCATTTCGTACTTGTATTGTAATATGTTTGTATATTTTGTACTTGTATTGTAATATATTTGTGCATTTTGTACTTGTAATGTAATATGTTTGTATTTTTTGTACTTGTATTGTAATATATTTGTACATTTTGTACTTGTATTGTAATATGTTTGTGCATTTTGTACTTGTATTGTAATATGTTTGTGCATTTTGTACTTGTATTATTACATTTTTGTGCATTTTGTACTTGTATCATTATATTTTTGTGCATTTTGTAATTGCATTGTAATATATTTGTGCATTTTGTACTTGTATTGTAATACATTTGTGCATTTTGTACTTTTATTGTAATATATTTGTGCATTTTGTACTTGTATTGTAATATATTTGTGCATTTTGTACTTTTATTTTAATATTTTTGTGCATTTTTGTACTTGTATTATAATATTTTTGTGCATTTTGTACTTGTATTGTAATGTGTTTGTACATTTTGTACTTGTATTGTAATATGTTTGTGCATTTTGAACTTGTATTGTAATATATTTGTGCATTTTGTACTTGTATTGTAATACATTTGTGCATTTTGTACTTGTATTGTAATATAATTGTGCACTTTGTACTTTTATTTCAATATTTTTGTACTTGTATTATAATATGTTTGTAAATGTTGTACTTGTATTTTATTTGCTTGTGCATTTTGTACTTGTACTGTAATATATTTGTGCATTTTGTACTTTTATTTTAATATTTTTGTGCATTTCTGTACTTGTATTACAATATGTTTTTGCATTTTGTACTTGTATTGTTATTTGTTTGTGCATTTTGTACTTGTATTGTAATATGTTTGTGCATTTTGTACTTGTTTTGTAATATGTTTGTGAATTTTGTACTTGTATTGTAATATATTTGTGCATTTTGTGCTTATATTGTAATACATTTGTGTTGTGTGACGTTCATTTGTACTGTAAGATATATCTTAAAGGTTGTAGATTTTGTAAATTAATATCCAATCATTGTGAGTTGAATACGAATTAAAACTCTATATTTTACATGTTTAAATTATATGTACTGTTAATTTTAGATTTAATATACTTAATAAATAAATTAGTATTTTACTAATGTATTTATTTATTAAAACATTAGTCCACTGCAATACTAAAACAATTAAATTAAAAGAAGTTTTGTTAAAAATTGCTACAAATTGAATTAATTTTTTATTTAGAGCAGGAACTGTAATACAATATAAAAAGCTCGAGAAATGTGCCAGAAACCTCGCTACATGAAATCGCTTTCACGCAGGCAACATAAAACAAACCAGAGTATAATATAAAAGGGTTCCACAAGATTAAACTAAACAACACATAGTTACATTCTTCCTTGGAATTCTCTTGTATTTATATAGTCTTATGATTAACAAATTAAAATTATTCTCTATAAAATTTAAATTATTCTCTATATACCCACACATTTATTACATGCTGTTTAGTTAATGCTGTATATTATATACATTGCTCACATTTGAAGTTTAATTGTTTTCATTATTTTCTTATTCTAAGTAGTCTAAATGCTTTTGTTAATGATATTGTAAAAGTATATTTAATTTCCTAGTATTATGTTACTTTACTAAGGAAAAATAATTTTATTTCTGAAAATAGACATATTTTAAAACATATTTAATTATTATTAAACTTGTTTGAAACAATTACAATAATAAAACGTTCTGTTCTGGATGAAGTTTGAAGCCAATGGAATTGAACTTTTCGTTCGATATATGGGTTTATTGACTCACGAGCCGTGGCTATAACACGTCAGTCTGTATCAATATTGACGCACCACCTTCCATCTGACGGCTGGAACTCCATCTCCTTGAAGCTCCATAAGTTTCTTTTATTTATTTTTGATAACAAGCTGTAAATATTTTTACTGTGTAAACTTTTCTTTTTCTAATAGACAGAATAGTTTGAAGTAAAAATAACTAATTTTATGCCTCTTTAAATGATTTTAATTTAATAATCTTAGCAATATTTAATAATATTTTTATATGTATTACCAATTTAACGAAATCAAATTTATTATCTTATTAAGTTATTTGATTGGTGTATTTTTTAATTGTTCAGTTAATACAATAAATTCTTTGATCTCCTGAATCCAAACAAAGCCTAAATATACTAGGTGACACCCCTGAACGTTTCGCATGCAAACCCCGACACGAGCTGCGCTCGTGGTGCTTTAGCCTTCGGCCTTGATTATTGGTGGTTGAATTTTATTAAAAATCATACTATTAAATTGTATTCACGGTAACCCAATCACTGCACTTGAGTTGCAACTTATTTACAAATATAAACACCAAATGTTATTACTTAGCCTATTTAAAAAGTTGTTATTTCGCTTATTTCCTTTAACAGCTGATGATTGTAGATAGACAGACAGACATACATTCGTTTTTTTTATACTTAAGATCAAACAAAGCTTCCAATGAACAAATCAAACTTACTCTCTCTAATATTAATAAATATAAATGTGTATATATATATATATATATATATATATATATATATATATATATATATATCACCTCCTCTATGTTAGAAACGTCATTATTTACATTCCAACAGCTGTTAAAATGTTATTAACATAATTGTTTACGTTTGAACAGCTGTTACTTTTTGACTAATTTAGATTTCTCTCCATGCTACTTTTATGGCCAAAATGCGTACTTTGAGGGTTTCCCATGCCCCTCAAGGTAAAAATATTTATAATTAAGACCTTATTGCAAAACTCCGAGTATGAGACAAATTTTTCACACCTCATTCATTTAAATTTATTTAGAAATGGGAGAGGAGTTGCAATAACAAAAAAAGGCTTCAGTTATTATGTATGAGGATTTTAAATAGTATTAAATACACTAGTTTGCGTGATATCAGTTGGGATCAGTATATTGGAGATGAGCCTGCCTGGACGGTAACGTGATCTCCGTCCTGTTTTACTCAACTAACCTTTTTTATATCTTTTCTACTTTCAACAGCAATAGAAGTAGAATGAGAGGTAAATGAGAGGTTTATCCTGTGTTAGTACTTTAGAAGTTTAATGGGAAGGTATATAGTAATTTTTCTGTGTAGGGTGAATGGAAGGTGGATGCTGGAATGGCGTTAGTTAGGGGTGTTAGGTAGGGGTGTTAGGTAGGGGTGTTTGATAGGGATGTTAGATAGGGTCGTTACTTATGGATGTTATTAGGGGTGTTAGGTAGGGGCGTTCGTTAGGGGTATTAGGTAGGGGTGTTTGATAGGGATGTTAGATAGGGGCGTTACTTATGGATGTTATTAGGGGTGTTAGGTAGGGGCGTTAGATAGGGGTGTTAGGTAGGGGTGTTAGGAAGGGGTGTTTGATAGGGATGTTAGATAGGGGCATTACTTATGGATGTTATTAGGGGTGTTAGGTAGGGGCGTTAGTTAGGGGTATTAGGTAGGGGTGTTTGATAGGGATGTTAGATAGGGGCGTTACTTATGGATGTTATTAGGGGTGTTAGGTAGGGGCGTTAGTTAGGGGTATTAGGTAGGGGTGTTAGGTAGGGGTGTTAGATAGGGGTGTTAGGTAGGGGTGTTAGGAAGGGGTGTTTGATAGGGATGTTAGATAGGGGCATTACTTATGGATGTTATTAGGGGTGTTAGGTAGGGGCGTTAGTTAGGGGTATTAGGTAGGGGTGTTTGATAGGGATGTTAGATAGGGGCGTTACTTATGGATGTTATTAGGGGTGTTAGGTAGGGGCGTTAGTTAGGGGTATTAGGTAGGTGTGTTAGGTAGGGGCGTTAGATAGGGGTGTTAGGTAGGGGTGTTAGGAAGGGGTGTTTGATAGGGATGTTAGATAGGGGCATTACTTATGGATGTTATTAGGGGTGTTAGGTAGGGGCGTTAGTTAGGGGTATTAGGTAGGGGTGTTTGATAGGGATGTTAGATAGGGGCGTTACTTATGGATGTTATTAGGGGTGTTAGGTAGGGGCGTTAGTTAGGGGTATTAGGTAGGGGTGTTAGGTAGGGGTGTTAGGAAGGGGTGTTTGATAGGGATGTTAGATAGGGGCGTTACTTATGGATGTTATTAGGGGTGTTAGGTAGGGGCGTTAGTTAGGGGTATTAGGTAGGGGTGTTAGGTAGGTGTGTTAGGTATGCGCGTTAGATAGGGGTGTTAGGTAGGGGCGTTAGTTAGGGGTATTAGGTAGGGGTGTTAGGTAGGGGTGTTAGGTAGGTGTGTTAGGTATGCGCGTTAGATAGGGGTGTTAGGTAGGGGCGTTAGTTAGGGGTATTAGGTAGGGGTGTTAGGTAGGGGCGTTAGATAGGGGTGTTAGGTAGGTGTGTTAGGTAGGCGCGTTAGATAGGGGTGTTAGGTAGGGGCGTTAGTTAGGGGTATTAGGTAGGGGTGTTAGGTAGGGGCGTTAGATAGGGGTGTTAAGTAGGGGTGTTAGGAAGGGGTGTTTGATAGGGATGTTAGATAGGGGTGTTACTTATGGATGTTATTAGGGGTGTTAGGTAGGGGTGTTAGTTAGGGGTATTAGGTAGGCGTGTTAGGTAGGGGTTTTAGGTAGGGGTTTTAGGAAGGGGTGTTTAATAGGGATGTTAGATAGGGGCGTTACTTATGGATGTTATTAGGGGTGTTAGGTAGGGGCGGTAGTTAGGGGTATTAGTTAGGGGTATTAGGTAGGTGTGTTAGGTAGGGGCATTAGATAGGGGTGTTAGGTAGGGGCATTACATAGGTGTGTTAGGTAGGGGTGTTAGGAAGGGGTGTTTGATAGGGATGTTAGATAGGGGCGTTACTTATGGATGTTATTAGGGGTGTTAGGTAGGGGCGTTAGTTAGGGGTATTAGTTAGGGGTATTAGGTAGGTGTGTTAGGTAGGGGTGTTAGGTAGGGGCGTTAGTTAGGGGTATTAGGTAGGGGTGTTAGGTAGGGGTGTTAGGTAGGGGTGTTAGGTAGGAGTGTTAGATAGGGGTGTTAGGTAGGGGCTTTAGTTAGGGGTATTAGGTAGGGGTGTTAGGTAGGTGTGTTAGGTAGGCGCGTTAGGTAGGGGCGTTAGTTAGGAGTGTTAGGTGGGGGCGGTAGTTGTGGGAGTTAGGTAGGGGCGTTAGATAGGGGTGTTAGTTGGGGGCGTTAGTTTGGAGTGTTAAGTGGGGGCGTTAGTTGGGGGTGTTAGGTAGGGGCGTTAGATAGGGGTGTTAGGTGGGGGGTTAGTTAGGAGTGTTAGGTGGGGGTGTTAGTTGGGGGTGTTAGGTAGGGGCGTTAGTTAGGAGTGTTAAGTAGGGGCGTTAGTTGGGGGTGTTAGGTAGGGGCGTTAGATAGGGGTGTTAAGTAGGGGCGTTAGTTGGGGGTGTTAGGTAGGGGCGTTAGATAGGGGTGTTAGGTGGGGGGTTAGTTAGGAGTGTTAGGTGGGGGTGTTAGTTGGGGGTGTTAGGTAGGGGCGTTAGATAGGGGTGTTAGGTGGGGGGTTAGTTAGGAGTGTTAGGTGGGGGTGTTAGTTGGGGGTGTTAGGTAGGGGCGTTAGATAGGGGTGTTAGTTGGGGGCGTTAGTTGGGGGTGTTAGGTAGGGGCGTTAGATAGGGGTGTTAGGTGGGGGGTTAGTTAGGAGTGTTAGGTGGGGGTGTTAATTGGGGGTGTTAGGTAGGGGCGTTAGATAGGGGTGTTAGGTGGGGGGTTAGTTAGGAGTGTTAGGTGGGGGTGTTAGTTGGGGGTGTTAGGTAGGGGCGTTAGATAGGGGTGTTAAGTAGGGGCGTTAGTTGGGGGTGTTAGGTAGGGGCGTTAGATAGGGGTGTTAGTTGGGGGCGTTAGTTAGGAGTGTTAAGTAGGGGCGTTAGTTGGGGGTGTTAGGTAGGGGCGTTAGATAGGGGTGTTAGGTGGGGGGTTAGTTAGGAGTGTTAGGTGGGGGTGTTAGTTGGGGGTGTTAGGTAGGGGTGTTAGATAGGGGTATTAGGTAGGTGTGTTAGGTAGGGGCATTAGATAGGAGTGTTAGGAAGGGGCGTTAGTTAGGGGTATTAGGTAGGGGTGTTAGGTAGGGGTGTTAGTTAGGGGTATTAGGTAGGTGTGTTAGGTAGGGGTGTTAGTTAGGGGTATTAGGTAGGTGTGTTAGTTAGGGGTATTAGATAGGAGTGTTAGGAAGGGGCGTTAGTTAGGGGTATTAGGTAGGGGTGTTAGGTAGGGGTGTTAGTTAGGGGTATTAGGTAGGTGTGTTAGGTAGGGGTGTTAGTTAGGGGTATTAGGTAGGTGTGTTAGGTAGGGGTGTTAGTTAGGGGTATTAGGTAGGTGTGTTAGGTAGGCGCGTTAGATAGGGGTATTAGGTAGGTGTGTTAGTTAGGGGTATTAGATAGGAGTGTTAGGAAGGGGCGTTAGTTAGGGGTATTAGGTAGGGGTGTTAGGTAGGGGTGTTAGTTAGGGGTATTAGGTAGGGGTGTTAGGTAAGGGCGTTAGTTAGAGGTATTAGGTAGGGGTGTTAGGTAGGGGTGTTAGTTAGGGGTATTAGGTAGGGGTGTTAGGTAGGGGTTTTAGGTGGGGGCGTTAGGTAGGGGCGTTAGGTAGGAGTGTTAGGTGGGGGCGTTAGTTGGGGATGTTAGGTAGGGGCATTAGATAGGGGTGTTAGGTGGGGGCGTTAGTTTGGAGTGTTAAGTGGGGGCGTTAGTTGGGGTGTTAGGTAGGGGTGTGAGGTAGGTGCGTTAGTTAGGAGTGTTGGGTAGAAGTGTTAGGTAGGTGCGTTAGATAGGGGTGTTAGGTGGGGGCGTTAATTGGGGGTGTTAGGTAGCGGTATTAGGTATGGATGTTTGGTAGGTGTGTTTGGGAGGGGTGTAAGGCTGTAACGATCGTACATTCATTGCACATTCATTGGTTATTTAAGAATTATTCTTTTTGACACCCATTCATCAAACGTACTTTACTCTCAGCACCTTCTCAATATGTTAAACAACACGTTAAAATGCTATTGTAACCCAGTATGTTAAAATATACTGTAATATTTAAAGCCCGTCCCAATGTATCTTTACATAAGTCGATTGTATATGTAGATTTAAGGGTAGTACTATTGTTGCCATATTGTAATTTTAACAAATCTGATATACTAACATTGGATATTAAGTTTTAAATATATAGTTATATTTTTCAAATCAAAGTTTCAATCAAAATTATACGAGGTGATAGATGATCAAAAACATAACATGTAGGGTGTTATTTGTACTTGTTTAAACTTATGTTCCACAAACTTTAAATTTATGTTCCACATTTATGACCTGAAAATAAGAATCTTATTTCAATAAGAGTTAAATTTCAACTTGGTTTTTTTAAAATGTCACACTAACTAGGTTATAGAAAGGTCACGAGGTTATGATGTGTAAAGTGTAGCCACAAACCTGCGAGCTGTCAGATCCACTGTCTTGTCCTTCCTACTGAGAGTGGTATTTAGAGCTTTGTATATCTTAACTTACATTAATGCTTAATCCAATAAAATTGTCATCTTTAATACTGGATGGTATTTCATTTATGAAGCTGAACATTGCTTTAGTAGTAAATATGATGGTTAATTTAATGTAATTGTGATTTTTTTCATTTTATACTTGTAAATTATAAAGAACCTTAAAGTCTATAGGTTACCCACTGAGAATTTATAAGTAACAATTAACAACAAATGGATCATGAAAATCCAGTAACACAATGTAATCCAAGTACCCAACTCAAAATAGAAAGAGAATTGATAGCCTATACCCCAACCAAAAGCTAAGGGCCAAACTGTACATGTTCTGTCTATGCTACGTCTCCATATCGAAAGCTTGGATTGAAGTTACGGGGCAGATGCTTTAGCATATTGTGTGGTTTGGAGCAAAAAGAATATTTGCCTCTAAAAAACTTCTTTTCTTGATATTTGTTCAATTTAATTAAATTAAATCAAAATTAAATCAAAGATAATGAGTTTTGAATCTTGAAGATACACTAAAACCCATTGAAGTGATACAAATACAATTAACTTTACAATGCCAACAAAGTGAAGCGGCAGCCAAAGACACCTCAATTCCTTGCCGGAGTCATTTTAATTAAACTTAAATTTTAACTTGAAAATTAATTTATCCCTTCTGTAAAAGAACTTTCTAAGAAATTCATCTGGATGGAATACAGACAGTTTCATATTTTACGAAGCGAGATGAACTGTGTATCATTTATTTTTAAAACAAATAATTAACTTCTATTTAATACATTTGGCCAGTACTTTCAAACTGTTAAAGATAATATTTCGCTTAGTTCAAACAAAGTATAATTTTGTGTTTATACTTTACAAGAAACTATTATAATTTTATAATGGATGGTGTCTTTATCAACTAAATTAGACAAACTTTCAGTCACACAGATTTTTCATTATTTTGCATAAACAAACCTCATGTTATCCATAGTCATTTGTTATAAAAACATGTAAACATTTTCATGTTTTAATTTATTAAGAATCATTGACTTATAGATTTGAATTATATCTAACCTAGTATGTCACTATGGGTGATTTGTCTGTCTTACCTTGAGTCTCAAATTGGGGAAGTTTGTCTCAACATGCAATGACCGTCAAAACTACATTTAGCGGGTGGTGGGTTCATCAAATTACACCCACTATCCAATTAATTGGGAATGGGGAAATGTGTTTTGCCCAATCCAACATTTTAGTACAATTGATGGGAATCATAGAACAATCACAGAATTTCTTTCTTAAATTAATCGATACAAATATTTATTTTATACAGTAACTTGCCAATAGCCTTGCTTCGATACAGGATGGTTCTCTAAGCTTGCTTACTCTTGCCTCTATAATTCTTGCTTAAGTCTAAACCGTCACATGAATAATAAGAGCTCTGCTGGCTGCTTTTTTCTTATATAACAAAGTTTTATAGTCTAGAAAAAATTAAAAGTCTACCTTCGGGAAAATGGAAAGTAATGCAATCATGCCAGAGTTAGTTGAAATTAATTTTAAAATTCCATAATAAAAACTGAGATTTTGTGTCATGTTTATTTTATTTTTTTATCAGAAATTTTAAATAAATTATTAAATTAAATTAGTGCCAATGGATGTCTCTTATGGATACAAATAAAACAATGAGGGCCTGTTTCTACCCCTTAGGAATAGAATTTTGAGAAATCCTTTCTTAGGAGATCTCTATGATAGAAAATCCAGCTTCTATAAAAATTTCATCAAAATCTGTTCATTGGTTACAGATGTGTATGATAAATGAATATATTATTTTTGGATGTTATATATTAAAATTTTACTGTTGACCAACTGTAACAATTGTTTATTCAGTGAATGAAAAGTTTATATTTTGTCGTAATCAAAATAAACTTGTATATGGTCTGTGAAAAATATTTAAAAATATAAAATAAGGATGATGTTCAGGAGTTGCATTAAAAATATAATTTTGATTAACCACAAGAGAATCACATACAGTTGAATGGCATAAGTAATTAAGTAAACAGGGTATAAAAACAATAATTTTCTATATCATGATGAAGTCTTTATTAATCTAATCCATTTAGCTTATTTATCATCCATATAATCAAAGGGTGGCTAAAGCCTCCCAGTTTTGGCAAACAATCTCTCCTCCAATACCATCAATAAGTGCCCAACTTCACTGTTGGGATTAACTGAATCTCTCATAAAGTTAATTGATTGTTTTGCCTCAATAACTTAGTACCATTTTGGATGTGATAGTTAAAATATTATTTAGAAGGTAGTTATTAATTGTAAATACCTTACAAAATCATACAAATGCAAGTTTATAATTCATAAATATAACTATTTTAAGAGTATGCAGAGGCTGTCGGCCATGTTGGGTTTAATACCAAAAGAATAATGTTATTTGTAAATCCATATTTTCGTTATTTATTGACCAAAAGTTGTATATATGGTGTCATTATAAACGTTATTATATTGTGTATTGGTTTTGATTTTGATATTTTGAATATATATGCCTAGTTTTTAAAAATAGTTGAAAATAAAAACTTCAAACTCAATATTTTGTATATTTTTTTCTGTAAAAGTAATTAGGAATTTACAAAGCAATTCCAACGTGCAATTTTATTCTTGATCAAATGCAATTTGTTTGTAAAAATCCGTTTAAAAATAACTGTTTAGTTTGGACACGCCTGATCTTATGTTCGGGTCTAAAATAATGTTGTTCTTATGACATTAAAACCAACATGTCTGACAGCTCTGCAGACTCTTAATGCACTTTGCAAGGTTATGGTAATATAAAGTTCATTGAAGAATGTCTTTGCCAAATTTAAACATCTTACTTGACCAAATAACTTTTCCAAGAAAACTAAAATCTGTAATGCTGTTCATCAGAGTTTGCTGTTCTGTATTTAGATTTTTTTCTATCCAATCTGATTTTACTTTTAGTTTATGATAGTTTCCATTATTAGATATAATTTTACATGTCTTTACAATGTTTGTTAGTTTATGTTATGAAATGTTCAAGTATTTAGCATTTAGTAATAATTCTTTCACTGAATTCTTACAATTCTTACATATGAGACGCCAATACAACACAACAATGAACTCGGCCATCACCCACAGGCAGTAGCCCACGTGGTGGCTTTCTCATATTGTCTGTAAATGTTTATTTGTACAATTTTACTAGATCAATAAAAATTCTTATTATTATTATAAGCAAATAAATTGGTTTAACAGATAGGATAAATCAAATAATTAATATTTAATGTCTCTGCTTTAATTATTACTGTAAACTACAATTACACTTTTCTACTCATTATAGATTTTTACTAGAGATTAATTAGTTCAGTGGAAATAATAATTAAACTAAACGTTTTAGGTACTGATAAACTTTTACTGGAACATAAATTAAATATACTGTACAATTCTTTTCCTTCAACAATAAACTGTCTAATATTTAACATCTGTCAATAATATTCTTTAAATCAACACATAATTAATTATAAAACATAAAAGCATAGAGCACGTATTAAATTTTAGTAAATAATTTCAAACAGCTGTTTTAATACATCAAAATTATAATCCATTTCATTCTCCCACCTTGAGTAATTTACAATTAATTACTCAACTTGTATTCCCACATATGTCGTACTTGTTGGGTTTGTTTATAATGCATTTTGTTTCTGTTAGTCTTTTTTCTTTTTCAATTTCTTCTGAATTTAAATTTATTTCACCTTTTGTAGGCCATTCTTCTGGTACAAACTTCAACCATTCTGGTCCCTCCCACCATTTTGATTTTAAAAAATACTGAGCGTCACAGCCTCTTGACGGGAGGTCAGCTGGGTTGAATTCTCCTTTGATGTAATTCCAATTCTCAACTTTACTCAACTTCTTAATTTCTGACACTCGATTCCATAGAAAGACTTTCCAATTACATTCTTGTCTTATCCATCCTAATACAGTTGTCGAATCTGTCCAATAAAAGATAGGAATGTTCTACCAGTTCAAAGATTTTACAATTGTCTCAGTCAAACGTACTCCCACCGTTGCGGCTAACAATTCTAGCCTAGGAATGCTAAGACTTTTCAAAGGTGCCACCCTAGACTTCGATGCTAATAGTTGAACTGTCACTTTGTTTTAATACATCAAAATTATAATCCATTTCGATTACTGTATTACATTTTTACAGTATTAATATAATAAATAATTATTATATAATTAAAACTATATTTTTACTGATGTATTATATTCATCAGTAAAAATATAGTTTTAATTGAATCAAATGAATGTTTATGTTTTATAGACTAACTTTTTATTTAAGTGAGGAGCAGCCAAAGTATTTCTGGTCTTTTAAAATCATTTTTATTGCATATTACTGTTAATCAGTTGAGATTTCATAATTTTTTTTATTTAAAAGTGTATCATAAATTTAAATATTCAAGTGTTATAGTAAGTCTAAATATACTCACAAAAAAGATTTAAGGAAAGGACAGTTTGAAATGTGTAAGAAGTTGCTTCAGGAATGTTACCCACGAAGATTCTCTTTACAAACTCGTAAAATGAAATGCCTTAACGGTTTATGTAAGAACTTTCAAAAGTACTTCATGACTTGAGTTTACATTATGAACCCTCATCTTGTATTTTAAAGAAGCAACAGTATCAGTTTTTCCATGTAAAGATTTTTTTGTATAAATAATTTTAAGGATTGTTAAATAACATATTTATGTATGGTACTACTTTTCAAACTTAACAAAATATACTTGGGTGGCTAGTAAACTCTTTATTTTAATATTATTCTTTTTTTAGAATATAAAATAACATAAATAATGTTCTTAACTTTTCAATTAGTGGTTTAATTACGCTTTACATGTATATATATTTATTAAGACTCTTGGTTGGGTTGGTGGTAAATTTACTTTTATTGTCTAAAATATTTATTCTATTAGTTAATTTATTTTGCCCATAATTATTCCTCATTGTTGACCCTCTCTTTTGACTAAAGCTCTGTTGTCTACCAGAGACAGTCTCCTTACTTTCATATGTACAATTACCTACAATTGCCTTGTCCATATACAGGGTAGAAAAAAATATGGAAACGCTTTCACAACTTTTTTATGACTTCACTGGTAAAATTGAAATCTTGTACATCATCATGGTTACAAAGAACACACTTTTTGATGCCATTAGCGACATTTCATCTTTTCAGGGGGACAGCCCACTTGGAGTTGAATTAAAATCTTTAATTTAAGCCTAGGTTGGGTTTGGTATCAAATGAAAAGTCTATTCAATAGAAATTAATTGCCGTAAACCGGACTTTCAAAAAAGGTCTATCCTTTCCAGAGTAGCAATCATTTCAATTTCAAATTTACTAATTTGAACAAATGTTTTCTCCGCTGTTTTATGATATTAATTAAATTATTCTGATCACAAATATACTTTATGGAACACAATAACTCAAAAAAAAATTATCTATGGAAAAAAATAAAGTTGTTGTGGAAGCGTAGAAAATATGGAAACGATTTTACAACATTCAACTCTATTTTTTTCCATAGCTAATTTGGTAATTTAATTTTGTTGAGTTATTGTGTTCCATAAAGTATAATTTTTTATCAGAATAATTTACTTAAAATCGTTAAATAGTGCAGAACAAAATTTTCAAATTAGTAAATTTGAAATTCAAATGGTCGCTACTCTGGAGACCTTTTGAAGTCCGGTTTGTAGCAATTAATATCTATTGAATAGACCTTTAATTTGATACCAAACTTGACCTAGACTTACATTAATGATTTTCATTCAACTCCATGTTTACTTTTACCAGTGAAGTCATAGAAAAGTTGTGAAAGCGTTTCCATATTTTTTACCACCCTGTATACAATTACTTTGATTACAATTATAATGTACAACATAAGCCATTTTATTTACAAATAATATTAGCAAAAATGTTGTTATAATATAGTTCTTTAAGACTCTTACCATGCAAAATTGTTTACATTAGTGTTTCATTCCACCTTTATTATCTACTAATATCCATGTATTACGTTTTCACATTATATTCTATTGCCAGGAACATTTTTTGTAAAATATGATTTACAAGTACTCTAGAGTAACGTAAAACAGGGCATTATGATAAACAACAACATCATCCAAAACAGGTCTCAAGAGAATAAATAACCACCATGGCCTTAATACTGATGTTTACATTTTTATGTAGCAGCAATGCAAGTTAGTGTCATTTTATGCTGTTTTAAGAGCAAACATTGATTATTTTTAAGACATTTTAAATTTAAATAACCTGTATATATGTATAGATTTGTTAACATTATATAAAAGCATACATAGTCATATTGTTCAGCTCCTTGTGGACAAAATGTTGTGGTGATTGTAGGCGGTAGGTTCTGTTCTCAGTCCTCTAACACCAATGTGGCGTCCACTCAATGGTTAATATCGACGTGGACATTTTTAGATAATTCTGGAGTGCCTATAATAAGCCGTAGGTCTCTTAGGTGCCCTGGCTATTGAGGCTATTCTAATAATGGTTCTTTCTGGGCATAAGTTGAAATCAGATAGTAACCAGACTATTACAGGTCAACTCGAATCAACACCCATAATTTATACTCCCTTTAAGAGTGCGCAAGCTGTGTTGGTGTGACACATCTGAATAATTTTAACAATCCTGATATGAGATCATAATTTTTAAACGTATATATTGTTTACAAAATAACGGGTAGTTTTAGTAATAGTGAAAATTCCAATAATCAAAGTAATGTGAATTTTCGAGGATGTAGAAAAGAAAAGTGCAAGACATTATTAATTATAAGTATTAATCATAAAAAGGCATAATGAATTATTAAGAAGACAGTTTATCGGTAAAATGGTTTTCAAGCTTATTTTAATCACTTAGCAACCTTTAATACTTATTTTTATGACCAGGATAAGAAACTGGTCTTGTTCTTTTAAATCACAGAGTGGAAAACAAACCTCAAGAGCATTAATAATGTTTTTCTTCATAATATAAATAAAAACAAACTAGATGTTGTGCGGAGGGTTACAACATTGATTATCTGTATGTAATAAACATAACCAAGTGTTATAATAAAAACTGAAAAGTAAAGCACGCCAAAATATTTACTTTAATAATTTATTATAATTTCACCTAAGCTTTAAATTAAAAAAAATATAAATTGTACTTTATATTTTATAAACACAAAGAGAAGAAGTGTTGTAGTTTATAATTGAAAAAAATAAGATTTCAAATCACAGTACCATCACAACAAAAATTATTTAAGCTTTAAATATCTTTTATACAATAATATAATCAAGTCTAAATTGTTTTACTAGACGATATTTCAACTAAATTAAGTTTATTACCAGTCAAAACTTTAAAGTATAAGATTACAAGTTTCTATTAGATCTGGAACAAACATCACATTTACAATAATGGAGATTGCAACTGTTTTAGTATTTTATCTCTAGGCACTCTTATAGTCAAAAATAATCTTTATTACTTTTTTTTAATAAATAATTATGCAAAGAATTTGTATAGTTAATTAATTGTAATTTATCTATTGTCTTAATTAATTTAAAATACAAAAATTGTCAAAGAATAGTATTAATGTTAATAATACGTCGGAGTAAAGACAGTTAAATTCAAACTCCAGATAAATTATAGTAGGTCTGGTTTGGAACAACCCACAGGCAACTAAGCTTAGTTTCTTAAAAAACCAAAGCATCAGAACATGCAACATCTCAAGAGGAATGAACTCAAATGTTTTGCCCAACAACTTTGTGTACACAATTTGAAGAGTTTCATCATGAAATCTATGTGTGTTTTTTTTATTTTCAGGGAGAGTCACGGATCACTCAGTCATGTTTTGAGGTTGTTTCACTTACATTTGTTTGTAAATCCACATTTATAAATTTCGCTCGTTTAAATCGTTTAAAGTGCAACATGCTTTATTTATTATATATGTAATAGTGATGTTAGGCTAACTATTTAAATCTTTCTATAATGCTTCTGCCAAATAAAGACCCTACATGAGTTAAAATTTTAAAGAAAAACAAAATAATATAGCTTTTGGTACAAAAATAGTTGTTAAGTGAATCGATAATGCCTCTCAAGCCTTGGCAGTAAGTTTAAAATTTACAGTCGATAAGCATTGTGGAATGTTTTAGTAAGTTTAGTAGGATTGTATCAATAAAAAGTTTAAAAGGCTCTTGGTTAGATACTGGGTTTAAGTTTAGTGTGATTTTTAAATTGAATTAACTTTTCAGTCAAATGATTCAAACAGTTATTTACATAGCTTAATAAGATTTAAAAATTACCTTGCAAAACTACGACATTAATCATTTTATAGGTATCAATTTTGGTTTATTTCCTTTATTATTACTGCTAGGTATGACAAAATCAAGGTATGTTTGTTATGAGAATATATAATATATAATTAATCACACCTACAACATAGTCAACGTTGTTCCTGGGTCATTTATATGAGAGTACATGAATCAAATAAAGATAATGAACATATTACGTTTAACGATATATTGAATAAAAAACGTCATGTACAAATAAAAGGCTACACAAACTAATTCTGGCCAACTTGAATGTTCAAGTGGAACTGTCAATAACGTTGGCTCTCTCACTTGACGTACTTTGAAAGTGGAATTACTGTGAATAAGTAGACAGTAGCTTCCTTGAGGATTTAGTTAATTGATTGTATAGTACAAACGTGATAACTATCCAACATATCACATTAATAAGTAGACAGTAGCTTCCTTGAGGATTTAGTTAGTTGATTGTATAGTACAAACGTGATAACTATCCAACATATCACATTAATAAGTAGACAGTAGCTTCCTTGAGGATTTAGTTAATTGATTGTATAGTACAAACGTGATAACTATCCAACATATCACATTAATAAGTAGACAGTAGCTTCCTTGAGGATTTAGTTAGTTGATTGTATAGTACAAACGTGATAAACTATCCAACATATCACATTAATAAGTAGACAGTAGCTTCCTTGAGGATTTAGTTAGTTGATTGTATAGTACAAACGTGATAAACTATCCAACATATCACATTAATAAGTAGACAGTAGCTTCCTTGAGGATTTAGTTAGTTGATTGTATAGTACAGACGTGATAACTAAAACATATTATAAGTAGACAGTAGCTTCCTTGAGGATTTAGTTAGTTGATTGTATAGTACAAACGTGATAAACTATCCAACATATCACATTAATAAGTAGACAGTAGCTTCCTTGAGGATTTAGTTAGTTGATTGTATAGTACAAACGTGATAACTATCCAACATATCACATTAATAAGTAGACAGTAGCTTCCTTGAGGATTTAGTTAGTTGATTGTATAGTACAAACGTGATAACTATCCAACATATAACATTAATAAGTAGACAGTAGCTTCCTTGAGGATTTAGTTAGTTGATTGTATAGTACAAACGTGATAACTATCCAACATATAACATTAATCATGAACTCTATGATAAGTATTTGGTTTAGATCAATGTAATTTTTTGGACATATGATATTTTTTTCTTTTCAGTAATAGAGTACATTTTATATGTTGTTCCAAACTGAATATTATAGTTTATTACAGCAGAAATAATTAATTGCTTTTATTAGTAACTAAAGTAAAACCACATGTTTGTTATAGTTGTGTAACAGTTAAAATGCATGTAGTAAGTATGGTGGTTAACAACTTTATCAAGCACAAGGAAAACTTGTTTTCTGAATCATAAATACATTTTTCATAAATATAGAATAAATAATAAGAAACCATGTGAATAGTATTCAATGTACTTACAGAATGTAGTTGTTTTAGTACAAAATTACTTTAAATTTGTATTAGATACGGAGATAGGACATTCTTTTAGATAATGTCTGATGAAATATAGAAACTTTAAATATTTTATGTAGATCGCCCATTCAACCCTAAACGTACAGATATAGACCAACCCTTACATCCCTACACATATGTGTATGTTTACAGTACCTCTGTAACTCACAGACCAGAAGTTTTGATATTAGTAAAGCTGACTCTATTGACAAATTTATCGTATCTCGGTTTTTAATGTGGGTACCTATTCAAATGTGATATTACAACTAACACCTAATGAAACACCACCAGCTGAACCTGGTTATTTTATGTTTGCCCACAGTTGTTTACATTTAAGTTATCAATGTTCAACTGACTCGGACACATCAAACAACATTAACGAGTTAATATAACCCCAATATATCAGTCAAAAAGCCAATAACCATTTAAGGGTTCACTCAGAGTCTTATCCATGACATCAAAGGGCTGGGTCAATTGGGCTCAGTCAGAGGCATCCCGGGTGTGTGTCAAATGAACCTAATAGTACTTCAAAGGTTTGCTCACATCCATGAACTGGAATTCAACAATTGCTGAATGTTATATTGATTTTTAACCCTTGATATTTATAAAGTGCATTTGAAAGTTTGAACATCATTATATTGTGACAGTATAATACTGTACAGTGTACATGATACTTGTGTTCATGTATGGGTGAGTAGGTGGTATTGCCACTGTAGGCCTACGTGTATAGGAGGGTGGGATGGGCAATACCACTGTAAGCATATGGATGGGTAGGTGAGTCAATACCACTGTACGTGCAAGGTGGGTGTATGGTTCATATACAGAATTTGGCAAGAGTGAAGTGACAGCCCAGATTATGCAGTACATTCCAAGCATTCAGTTGCAATGGTACAAGATGTTCTCTGTTAAGATAGTTTGAAATGTCACCCAACACCTTTTTTTCTAATGCATAAATGTATTTGACATAATATAAAATTTTCTTTTATTTAAAGCTCCTTATTTTTTTACCATGAAAAAACTAATAGATATTATCAAAATATTTTTAACAAAAAACATTATAGGAACATTCCTGATAACGTAAAACGTTTTCATCCTTCAGTGTTGTTGCAACGTTATTAATATCAGTGATTTGTAGTTGTTAAAGATACAGTATAAAATTCCATCTTTCTTCCTCTGTCCATTTGAGCATGTCTCTTTTCTTCTTCTTTTTCTCTGGTTCTGCCTTCTTCTTTGTAATTTTGTTGCTGTACGTGTTGCTGTATGTTATGACTGTATCTTTGATTCGTGCGTTCTTCATGTCCTGTTAACTTGTATTAGCATTAGCCATGGTGCTCCTGTTTACTTCCCTTGTATGAAGGTGAGTATCTGTTTCGTTACTCTATGCTCTGGTAGTCTGCTAATTTGTCCATAGAATTGTAGGCTTTGTTTTCTCATGTCTTCTGCTATGTTTATCAGTTGTTTTCCTTTATTGAAGTCTATACCCTTGATCCATGTGGTTTAGTCCTAGAATTTGTTCTCTTTATTTTCTGTTCTTTTTTGAGTATATCTTAGAGGTCCCTCTTCAAGTACAGTGTTTTGCTTGCACATAGTACTTCTGATTTTGTATCAATTTATAATTTCTAGTTTTTTTTCTTGTTATTAATTAAGAAAGACAACTAAAAACACTAATTAAAACCAAGACTAAAGTAATCTATATGAACACATTATTCATATTAAAACATCCTAAAGATGTTTTATAATTTTACTTTATCAGTTATTATGAGAAATAAGCTGTTTTATACTATGAATCAGGTGTTTTATAGATACAAAGGTCCTTAAAAGAAAAAATTGGAACAACGTGCGATGGAGAAATGCTATGAAATTTGCTTTTATTTCTAGTGTTGTAGTTCAGTTATTTTTTGCCCGATACTTACGAAAATATATATTTTAATCTGAACAAATACTTTCTTATATGTTTTATTATATTGTTATTAGTTTATCATTTTAAAAAAAAACATTATAAATTTATTTCAATTTGAAAATTTTTTAGTCCGGCCATTTTTAAACAAGTAAGTTTAAATTTTTTTGTACTCACAAACATATAAAAATGTAACAAAAATAACCATGTTTAATCTCCATATTGAAGATTCTTTTAATTAAAATATGTGTCTAAAAATGTTATAAAGGAATGGTTTTAAATCTGAGCCACCACCATTTTTTAACAGATAAAGCTTTTGAAGTGCGGTTTAAAGCATTCTTCTTTGCTTGATCAGCCCTTTCAAATGATATGCATATCAACCTATGCTTACATTAAAACTTTTCTACTGACTCCTAGTGGACTGTTCCCATTGAAGAATAGCAGGGGACACTAAATACATTTTTAATTAATTGTTTGTGTACAGTAATTATGGGTGAAGTTTTGTAGCTTTATATGATATGGTTACAATAACTTTAAGCCATTCTTGAACTTACACATAAGATCAGTATTAAAACTTTAGAGCGCCGCAATTTTGTTTGGAATAAATCTTTTGAGATCTAATTTACGGCATAATATTCTACTAATTGAAACCTTTAAAATGTATACATATCGTCCTATGCTTCCATTTAAGATTTTTTTCCGATTCCTATCGGGTCATCCTCCTAAGCTACCTCCTTATGGGTTACTAAATTATGTGTTAAAATAGGTTTTTATGTTCAGTAACATGGTACCAATTGGTTTAGCTCTATCTTAAAAGTTTTCAAAAATATTTAACCGGTCTGGGACTTTTTGGACACCCAGTATAATATAATACCTCTCTTTTTGTTAATAAACTGAATTTAGCTATTTATATAATAAAAAATAACATAAGTAATAATATCAATGAGTTGCAACAATGTATTACAAATGCATTACTGCAAAGTTATTAACACACTGAAAAATTGTACTGGATTTGTTTACCATACACATTATAAGAGGTGGTTTGTGGCAAGTTATGGTGCAATCACAGAGGATGCATCTCTGATACTTATCTGCATTGCTAAATAATATACAAACTTTTTATTGGTTCTTCAGGCACATATGATTTTTTTTTTATTCTACAATTTTAGGTTAGGTTAAAGGGCACTAGGCCAGGAATTAGTATATTAAGAGAGATAGGACATCAGCAAACTTACCTTAAAAGACAAGTTCACTAACATCAGAGTAGTAGTCACAAACACAAAATACACAAAAGCTCACAAATTTTCAACACCACTGGCATTTTCTTCAGGTGAGTAGAGGGAGAGAGAGAGAGGACTCTCTCTCTCTCCCTCTACTCACCTGAAGAAAATGCCAGTGGTGTTGAAAATTTGTGAGCTTTTGTGTATTTTGTGTTTGTGACTACTACTCTGATGTTAGTGAACTTGTCTTTTAAGGTAAGTTTGCTGATGTCCTATCTCTCTTAATATACTAATTTTTTATTCTACAATATCAGCAAGCAGCTGATTGTTAAAAAATTGTTATTTAACTATTCTTTGACATCATTAGGTGTAAAATAAAAATTTTATGTTATTCTTTGATAATTAGAGCAATGTTATCATTTATTTATTTAGAAACAAACAGACTATCCAAGGCAATGCATTTGCTGTAGACATGTGCCTGTGCTGCTATCAAACAGTGAATGGTTTCAACTAAGAGCTCGCACGACCATTTGGCAAACTATTAGCAGAGCTATTAGTCACTTCAGCTCATGTTGGAGAGAGACAGAGAGAGGGATTTGTGAGATAGAGAGAGGGAGACTGCTAGCGCTACCTGTGGAAACTGAACATGAACTTATTTCACTGAAAAGGAAAACCGACTTCTGGGGTCCCATATGAGCAGACAGTCTTTTGTTTTTATAATAAATATTGTTAATTTTTGCTTGTTGGAAGAAATTTTGACATTGAGGCTGTTTAGTCAAGAAATTTGTCTATATTTTTCGATTGAAATGTCTTTATATCAGCTATTAAACACCTCCCAAGTAGTTCTTTCATTAAAATTATGTTTATAGTTAGAAATTCATCACCTCAAAAATGTGAAATTGGGCTTTCTTGATACATATCCCATCAAGAAACAATTATCCCGATTATTCCTGAATTTTATTCCGCTCATCTGTTATTTTTAAATTACGTAATTTTACCAGAAATTTGATTTTAAATAATTAATGTTATATGTTTGTTTTTATTTTATTATGACCAAAAATAGAGTCGTGTTTGGCATCTTATGCTTTTTTAATATCACACAATTTACAAAATCGATTAACGCTCTATACTCAACTAGGATATGTACTTTTACTCTCATGTTATATTAAAATCCAATCGTTACGCACACGGACAGCAAGACATAGCACCCGCACCCACAGAATCGCTCTTCAACGACTTCCTGCAATTATACCCCACCCATCCCAGGGGAGAGGGAGGTGTCAAGTGTTTGTAAGTGAGTACCTCTCGGCCAGACGTACAGCTAGCACATGTAGCAGAATTCAGTTGTCCCTAATGCTGGCTGAACCGCCTTAAGAACAATACTTCACTATTAAACTATGACCAAAATAAGAAAATTAAAATTTGTATTAAGCCCAAGTCAGACAAATTTTATTTTAAAGTTTTATTGTTTGAACTTCTCAGATAAAACGGTAACATTATTTTGTAATTCATGTAAATTCAAATTCTTAAATGAAACCATACATATACATTCCATGATACATATACATATTTGTGCGTAAGTCAAATAATTAATTAACAATTACAATATGGTACAAACAAACACTATCATAGCAACTAAATACACTGTACATACTGTATTGTAGAGACATCTCATAAATCAGACACACTGTAGAGGACTCTATGGGATAAATAACGTCTTAAACTAAGTTTAAAAGTTTAAACACTTGGTAAATTTGTAATGTCATGGCAATTTAATGTATATTAAAGTGCCTTGATAAGAAATTAAGTTTCCACACATTTCTATATTAAACTCTTCTGGAACTAGTTGTGTCCTGTTTTTTGTATTTACCTGGTGATTTGTACTTATGAAATTTTATTTATTTTTAAATATATATAAATTCAAGAAAAATAAATTAAAAGTGATGGCAACATTAGGACGTCCTCTGTCCCAAAGGCGGCCTCTACAGCTTTTAGCAGATTCCATTCCCCACACAATCCACAGTGCCTTCTTTTGAAGAACAAAAACTCTCTCTAGATTTTTTACTCTAAACCCCCAAAATATTTTATGAGTGAAGAGAGAGAATATTATATACCATATAAGAGAATTGATCCAAAGGTTCCATGATAAGCAGAGAGAAGGGTTTCTTTCGATCCAATAGGAGAGAGACATACAACATATATACTATACTGAAGAATTAAGCCTTTTACAAAAACAGCCTACATGACAATGCTATTTGAGATTATTGTGAATAAAAATACCAAATAATTTACTAGAAATATGAGTCTCTAAACTGGAACCTCAGTATTTAATTGGAGCCTGAAATAATATTGTCGAGATGGATGGGAATAAAACTGAAAGATTTGATTTGGAGCTGTTGAGGTAAAGTTTATTGATTGTGAACCATTTAATCAGTAAAGATGAATAAAAATCAAAAGCAAGACCTATTGATGCTGGATCAGCCCTTATAAAAATTAGTCTAGTGTCATCAGCAAATAAGACCAAATGAGGACAACTTAGAGTACTAAGGAACATGTTAAGAAAGAATGGTAAATCATCTATAAAAATCAAAAAGAGCAGAGGCCCGAGTACCAAGGCCTGAGGACTCCTATTGAGACATGTAGATACTCTGAATGGTAAAAATTGAGGTTACTATTTATTTCAACGTACTGAATTCTATTAGACAATTTTAATTCTAATATACAAAGCAAACCAACTATGTGCCTTTCCCCAAATTCATACTTAAAAAGCTTTTTCAAGTAGAATTTGCTGAACAATAAAATCAAAAGCATGCCTAAGATCACAAAAAGTCCAAGTTAGCAACACTTTGATTAAATGGCAGAAAATACTTCATTTTTTCAGTAAAATGTAAAAACCTTAATTTGTTAACAATAATTATCAATGACAAGGCGGACGTAATATATGATAGTAATAAAAGTATGTGAAATTAAAAAAATAATTATAAATCTCATATGTGCTTATAACCTACCCTCACTCAAGCCTCAAGTTCCTCAAGAAACTAATCTTCGTATTTTGCATTTCCTCAAGCAGTAATTATTTTTATATCTCTAGATTTCTACCATCATGGTATATAAAAACAATATTCTGAGTTATCAAATTAAAGTAACAGGTCAATGTTCTTTAGGGTTTGCTGTTTCCTGTTCCAAAAATCAAAGGCAGCAAATTAAATTATGTCAGATGGCAAGGAAAAAACTCAGTTACGTTTGAATTGATAAATAAAAGGAAAATACAATTTTAAATTTCCAATTGTACGCTTGTCAGTTAGCTGAAAATCTGACCAACACTTCGTGGTTTGGATTCCACGTAAAGCTATAGGTCCCTTAGTTGCCTTGGCTGTTGGGCTATTAATAAATAGCTCTTTCTGAGAAACAATCCACCTTAGTTAGTAACAATGACTACACTCATTCACCTATATCTTGTTGATTGGCATCAAAACAGTGAATAATGAATTAATAATAAATTTATTTTGTAATATCAAACATCCCAGATGAAATTAGACTCATGTTCAGTTAGGAACCACTAAGTGCTTGTCAAATTGATAAAGAGGTCAATGTCACTTTAGGCCTCAATTTCCTGTTTGTAACATCAAAGATGGCAAATTTAATTATTTCCATATAGGACACTGAGGTGGTGTCAAATTACTCTATTAGCACTTCAAAGGTTATCTCAGGGAATTTGTATGGAAGAAGTCTTATTATAGTATTTCTCTTATATCATACTGCATTAATAATTTCCTAGACAATGTGCTTATGATAGTCCAACTCTATATTTTACATTTAATTGTCTTCAGAAAGGGTAATTTTTGTGTGCTCTTTCTGTGTTAAGGGTGCTCGAGCAAAATTATTTTTAAATAAAGTTGTTGGTCTACTTATAAGTAATAATTAAAGTGTTCAGGGAAAAATATTTTTTTTTTTAATTTCTTTATTGAATTATGTCTACCTTAATTAACTAATTTGGCCTTTTAACTCATTAACAAACTATGTGATATATTTTATCAAAATTTTAAGAATATAATGGACAAAAGTTACTAACTAACCTAGAACTAAAATAAAATATTTTATCTAAAAGTGTTACCAATTATTTTCCTATAAATGACATTTTTTTCAAATTTTGCATTGACATTTGTACAATTATCTTTGGCTGAAAGAATAGATTAATAATATATAAAACCATCATTGCTAGAGTTTAATATAATTGAGTGTTATGTTCTTCTGTAGAATTTGCGAGGTGGGGGTTAGTGAGAGGGAGAGAAGTAAGGAGAACACATTGTTTGTTTGTTAGTGAGGCAGGATCTACTACTCCTAGCGATAGTTGCAACAAAATCTAGAACTAAATTCCTTGGAGTGCTCAACTGGGCACCTAGATGAACACACTTAGTAGCCCAGTGAACAGGGCAGTGCAGAGTCCTAAAATTGATCATGAACCATGTATTGTATTTAGGATTATATTGGATGAATTGGCATGATTAAGTCTCAGTTCTATTTCAATGTGAAAACCAACCACCCAATCTGGGATCTTTTGACTTACATAGTAGTGCCTGATGATAACTACTGATTGACACCCACTCAATATTAGATTACTGAGTCATAACCCATTCCCTCCCAGTATCTGGACTACAATACTCCACTATTGCTGGCATAGTTGGAAGAGGGAGAAAAGGGTTTTTAAATTTGTCTGTCATATGACCCCTGCCTTCAAACTTAAATCAGTAGAATACTTAATCATATGTTTGCACAGTGAGTTTTTAAGATAAATATTAATATGGAATATTATTTTTATTATATCTTCAGTTTTTAGGTAGTAAAGGTGTTCTATAAATGAATAAAAATGTACAATTCTCATATAGTTTCATATTTATTAAAAGTGGAAAATAAGAGAATTTATATAATATGACCGGAATTTTCATAAAAATGTAATTGTAAATAATAATAATAATAATGTGTTTATTTACGGTAACACCATTTTACAAATATACAAACATAGCAAATAGAGAAAAATAGAATTGAAGACGTGGGAGCAAAAACCAGACAACTCCATTTTTTATCAATATTGACTTTTCCATATGGCTAGAAACAGAAAAAAATTCTCTACAGTTTGGTGCAATAACCAGACAATTCCAAGCAATAGCAATGCAATTATAAGCCAAAAGGAGCTGTCTGGGTTTTAATGCGATGTAAAACTGTGCAAGAACCATACAGCTCCAGGAGCTACCTTGTTCTTGCACCAAAGTAGTTTGTCAATTGGCCACTTGATTGCAGCACTTGTATATGTTGCATCAGTCTGCCAACCAGCTGGCTTTATTTCAATGCAATGTAATGTCTATTGTGAGGTTATGTTTGTATAAACGACTTGCTATTGTATTTTATAAGCTCTGTTTAATATTATTTTACTAGTTTTACTGTTCAATCTTTGTTTAGTGTGATTTTGTAAACTAAGTTATTATGTTTCATATAGACAGTGATAATACGGATTCCGACCCAGATTACATTCCAGATTATTTAGAAACTAATAGTGAGTCTGATTTTGTGCCTGGAACTCCTGAACCAGATAAGGCTAGCTGCTTACTTAATTGCCATAGGCCTAGCACATCAGTAATAACGGACATTCCAACAACATCCAACGGACCAGAGGTAATGCCTTTAAATAATAATGTGGGCCTAAGCAACAAAAACGTGGGTAAAAAGCGTAAAAGAGACGAATCAACATGGAAGAGAAATATTGAAAAAAAGAAAAGGGCTAGTGGCCAGGAATTTACAACAAAATCTGGCAAAAACAGACCTGCACGAATTACAGGAACAAACTGTCAATGTAAATTTCATTGTTTTGATAAGATTCCTCAAAATATAAAGGATAATGTTATTGATAATTTTAACAAATCATGTGAAAAAGAAAAACAAGACACTTATTTAGGTGGTTTGATAACTATTAAAAAAATTGAAAGGCGTAGACCTAAAACAGGCTTAGGAAAAACTCGTGCCTACTCATGTGAATACAAAATTAAATTAGGTGATTTTCAAACCACTGTTTGCAAGAAAGCATTTTGTTCATTACACGGAATCGGCAAGGCTAGAGTTGAACGTATTGCTATGTGCATACAACAAGAAAACCATTTCCCTACTGAAAATCGTGGAAAGCATGACAACAGGCCAAACAAAATCGCACAGGAGTTGATAAATACTATTGATGAACACATACAGAGCATTCCAAGTGAAAAATCGCATTACAGTCGTGCAAAAAATGATAATGTCCGGTACTTATCACCTGATTTAAATATTAAAAGACTACACATGCTATTCTTAGAAAAATATGAACATGATGTATTTATCAAACTTCAAAATGGTGAAAAATGTAATCCAAAGGTTACATATGATTATTATCGCCGTCATTTCTTAAGCAAATATAAACTATCTTTTGGTACACCTAGATCAGATACATGCCAGCAATGTGACATGTTAGAAAACCAAATGAAGGTAGAAAAGGACCCTACATTGTTAGCAGATCTAAAAACTAGGAAAGATTTGCATTTACTAAAAAGTGAAGAGTTTTATAAGGAGTTAAAATTGAAGATAGCTGAAGCAGAAAAGGATGATACAGTTGAAACATTGTCTTTTGATTTTCAGCAAAACGTGCCTTTACCAGCCATCTCCAGTGGAGATGTATTTTATAAAAGACAACTTTGGGTTTTTAATTTTACGATTTGTTCTGCAAAACTGGGTCGATCATTTTGTTACCTGTACGATGAAACTACTGGTAGTAAAGGTCAAAACGAGGTGATAAGTATGGTCAATCATTTTATTGAAAATGAGGTAACAAGACTGGTAAAAACTTTGTACATATTTTCTGATAACTGTTCCGCACAGAATAAGAACTATGCCTTGCTTCACTATTTTTACACCCTTGTCAAAGGTTTAAACAAATTTGATAAAATTATTCATCGTTATCCTGAACCTGGCCATAGTTACCTTCCCTGCGACAGGACTTTTGGAAACATTGAAAAGGTAAGAAGAAAGAAAGAGAACTTATTTGTGCCTAAAGATTATCATCATATTATACAATGCACCTCAACAAAGTTTGTTGTTATTGATACAAAGCAAGACATGTTCTTAGATTATAGAAATCATTTTACAAACCATTTTAAACCCATCGCTCAAGTGTACGCTACAAGTAACGATATATATGAACAAAATGAACCCAACCTAAGAAAGAAACGTAATGCCAACAGAGGGGTTAAATTTGGTATATCGAAATATAGGCATGTGGAATACAACAATAATGCATTAATATGTGGAACTTCTTCTGCATCTCTGATTAAAGAATCTTTTATTCTTGAAAAAGAAAAAGGAGAGGTGTTATCTTTACCGGACTCAAATAAAAATTTGTATCGAGGACCATTAGGACTACAGCCAAACAAACTAAAGGATGTTCTTCAGCTTGCAAAAAAATATGTACCTCTGGACTGCCAATGGTTTTATTTAACACTGACTGAACGCTTAAATCAAAAGAATAACAACGATGTAAGAGAGATTGAAGGAAGTGATAGCGATTAACCTTTTTGTAAAAGATTTCAACAATTAAACCCAATATTGTACAAGATAATAATTAATTAAACTAATTTCTGTTTTATATAATAATTTTTTTTATTTGGTTTACCTTATCAGCATAGTTATATAAGTGTTAGGTGTAAAAACCAGATAGCTCCATTTGCAATTCAGGTGCAAAAACAAGGTAGCTCCACTTTATTTTATTTTTTTCCTTATAAACAAAACTATTTTGATTACCAATAAATATGTGTAGTGGTAAAGGAATGTAATCCTAGCATAATAAATTATTTTGACAACATTCCAATGATAATAAGTATTTTTAAAAGTGTTTTTTTCTCGTCCTGAAAAATTGTAAAAAATGGAGCTGTCTGGTTTTTGCTCCCACGTCTTCAATTTAATATGCAATTGATAACTAAATGGCTACCTATGGAATATGTGCCTAAGTTAATAAATAAGATAATAATAAACAATAAATAATATAACAATATCATAAATAAATATACAGTATAACAATAATAATTATACAATGTAACCATAAATAAATATCTTACTATTATCATTGATATTATAAGCAAATAGATTTCCCATCCAACGTTAAAATTTGAGTCTCAAAATATCAGCTGTTCTTGTGGTCCATTGTGGAGCACTAGTGTAGTCCCATGCAAATGTAATGCAGTTTAAACCAGCTGTGGTTGCAGGCCTCATAACTAACAAAATTACAGGCACAAATGTTCCTGTTATATGGAATATCTATTGTAGGTGTATATAATCAAAGCTATTATATAAAAATCTAATGGTGTCTGTATGTGAGTGTTTTTTGTTTTTTTTTCTCAATCACGCAAAAACTACTGGGCCCATTGAGATGAAAATTTGCATGGATATTCTTAGGGTTTCTAGTTAACACAAACTACCACCTAGTTATTACCACCTAAGAAGTATTAATGCAAACCAAAGGGACAATTATTTTTTTTAAATAGTTTTATTAATCAGCCGTTGGAATAAACACAACAACTTACATAGTTCTGAAATAAATGCCATACCTAACGTCACCATAACCAGAACGCACTTTTCATATTAAAAATAATTTAAACAACCTAGAGTTAACTTATTTCATCCATGTTTTGTATTACTGAATACAATAAGCACAATATAAACCAACGTAAATCCCATACAAAGGACGGGTACCGTGCTAGTACAAAATTATAATTATATATAAGTAATAACAAAAACCATTCACTACAAAGATCAAAAAAATAATAATAATAGAAATATATACATTAATTTATAAATTAACTAAATTTGAAACATAATCAAAAGTTTGCTTCCTAAAAGTGCTGAAATTCCGCCAAAAGAAGTCTAATTGAGAAGTATTTCCCAGTCGCAAGAGGTGAGGTAACGGACTGTGATAGTTGGTGAAATAGGTGTGATAGTTTGGAGAAAGTTTGAGCCAGACGAGTTCTATGCGGAACATGAAGTCGATGAGTTGGACTAATTCAGGGCAAATATATAATGCCATTGACAAATTTGTAAAGGAATATTAAGTCCATGGCAATTCTTCTAGACGAGAGAGAGAAAGAAGATTCTGTTGGCAAGCAAACCTCCTGAATATCTACGTCAAGGTATTTCTAGCCACTTCTGACAGAGAAAGCGTTTTTGCACCGAGTTCAGGGAGTTGTAGTGATCGATCTGATGAGATGACCAGATATAATAAATATAGTAAAGAACCAATTACATTACAATATCGTTTTACTGTTATTTTAAGATAGGATAATAATTTATTTCCACAAGTAGAGAATAACATTATAATAAAGCCATTACATTATAACGATGGAAATAGTTCCCCTCATGGGCACATGCCTATGTGAGGGGAACGAGCTAGAACCAGCCAGACCTAAATAAATTTAAATATTATACTGCTTTGTATAGAAGTATAGAAATAAACCTACGTTTTATTAAAAATGATTAAAAGATCAATAAAAGAAACATATGTTAAAATACTAATGTTCTAACATTAGAAGACACGACAAATAACATTAAAATATATAGCAATATATATAACTTTTCAGATTATCTACAATTTCGTCAATCCTTCTTTTAACGGTTGTACTTGATAAAGGGATATCATTAATGAGGATAATATATTTTTTGCTGAATTTCCAGAAATTATTTTAGCCTGAGGTAAAATGATGTCACTCTCCTACAATGTAGCTTGTTCCTTTTTAGCTATCAATAGAGACAATTAATATAACGCAATTGTAGTTTGATTGTTTTGGTTACCAGTTAACATTTTTGTCATCTTTTATTTTGACTTTAACAACTGTCCTTTTTCTTCGAAAAAAAAATAGGTTTACATTTGTTTTCTGCATGTTTTGTTATTAAATGTTTTTCTAGTTTAGACGGTTTCATACTTTCAGTAGCCAAGATTTTAAAACAAATCATCAATTGAGGAAGGGCATAATGGGACTAAAATAACAAACCTCACTGTATGAACCATTCATTACTTCATTGACAATCAAACATAACATGTCCATGAAAAATAACCTAAAAACATATTTTTTTACTTTTAGAATTCATTCACTCAACTGAAATCTACCGCTGAAGAGTTGAGTCATTGTATCTGCCACACCCGAGTGAGTGAAGGGAACACTGTGTTGTTATATCGAATTTTAGTACTTACCGACTTCTGCGATCCACCAAGATTCACTTTGCGACCCATAGTTTGGGAACTACTGGTCTAGGATATGGATGATCAGTTAATGTTTGATAAGGACGTGTACACTACAAGAGGAATTTATTATGGTAAATATGATGAGTACTTCGTTTGAGTTATCAGTATTATTTAATGACCCTTAAGAAACAATTCAACTAGAGATGGTCTGTCATCTTCAATGGATCTAAGACCTGCCATTTACAGGTGATTTGTTACTCAAGAGAATCATTGGTTCCAACATCTTCTCGTAGTTCTCTTTTTTTGCTTTCATTTAAAGTGTCAAACACAGTTGTTGAATAATATTTATATAGTATCCATAGTACTCATTACTTATTTATGTCTAGAAAAAGTGTATAATTAGTACATTTTTTTAAATTTATGTAAAAACTGTGACTCTAAATTTAAGATTCATTTATTGTAATATAATTTATGTTGATTTGTTGACTTGCTGATTGGACTAAGATATTACATATAGTTTTCAGTTCCATTTAACTTTAGTTTCAATATAAACTACGTATAATAGTAATTACAGTTATACAGCTAGAAACTATATGAAAGAAATAAAAATTCTAATAAATGCATACTCGTACATCTCATTAAATGTACACTAATATTAGAATTCATGCTATTGTCTAAATAAAGTACCCGGAAAGATAGATTTGTTTATATAATTAGTGTAAAACATATAACTTTATGAATTAAGGATTCAATTTGAATACTATAATTACTGCTAAATGGACTAAGATATTTAGTTTATATTGTTTTCATCATCTATTTCAATTTAGTATTGACCCATCAATCCACTCATAGCCATATGAAGGTATTGACCATCCCACCCACCTGTACACATACAGTGACAATGACCCGCCTATCCACCTACAGCACAGTGTTATTGACCCACCCACCCATAAGCAAACAGTAATATTGACCCTTTAATCCAAGGTTTATATACAAGACGTTGCCTCATACAAGTACGCATCCGTATTATGCAGGTGGCATTTACGTCATAGTGAGGCCTCATCTGTATTTTTTCTACCTTCACTGCTGTAAACAAAACAAACCGCAAAAATGTAAAACGTCTGATAGGCACAGAGTAATACACTTACTCTGTGGTTGGAGGTCTCTCCCTGACATCACAGCTCGGTTTACATTGACCATATGAGAATGAGGCAACCTGTTGTATAGGAACCTTGCCTCCCACCCACCTATTATTGTCAAAATATGTATATATTATCAAAAACATATGTATGAAGGTAATTGAGTAATTACCTTCATACAGATGTTTTACAGTCATAGTATGTTGCCTAGTCGTATTTCTTTTTCTTTCTTATTTTGATATTGTCTTATAAACAGTTGATACAAAATTATTCAAATCATTATGTAGACTCACCTGCCCTCCCACATACGTATGGTGGTATTGGCTTACGTGCCCTTCCAGACATGTAGGGTAGTATTAGCTCACCTGCCCTCCCCAGACACATACAGTGCTATTGGCTTACGTGCCCTTCCAGACATGTACGGTAGTATTAGCTCACCTGCCCTCCCCAGACACATACAGTGGTATTGGCTTACCTGCCCTTCCAGACATGTACGATAATGTTAACTCACCTGCCCTCCCAGACACATATTTATAATGATCTGATTATTAAATATTAAAAAGATTATTAGTGTTATCTTTATTTATTTATATATATATATATATATATATATATATATATATATATATATATATATATATATATATGTGTATATGTATAGTTAATTATTTATAAACTATCTCTCTATCATTAATAAGTATACATAGAACATTTATATTACTTTATATAAAAAAGAATGTGGTGGCAAAGACAAACATTCCACTTAACGTAGGTGGCTGTTCTAAATACAAAGGAAGTAAGATTTATGGTGGCGTCCACTTGAATGGAGACAAATAAGCCCTGAGAAACGCTACAAGCTGCTGTGCCCAACTGTTATTTTGGAGCATTAAGGATGAACATTTGTTTTAGCTCAAAACCCTCGCCAAATAAACCTAATTTTCCATATGCAAAGATCATAAGTATGGTATTCTTTATGTTTTTTTAGATTTATTCTCTAAATGGTAAGTAATTATGTTTCAGGAATAATTATTTAAGTTGTTACTTTACATGAGACATACAAGAAAAAAATACATGTATTTGAAAAAAATACAGTCTGTAATTATTCATGGTTCTTGAGTACTTAGTTTCTTACTGGAATTATAATTTTAAATCGACATAAGTAATCAAACATTCCTTTAAATTTTACAGTTTATTCGTGAGGCATTTTGATTATAAGTAGTTCTGCCATTTTGTAATGGATCAACCTTTTTAAGTGCTCTTTGTGGTATTCATCTGTGCTAGACAACCCCTTTAAAATTATATACATTTTGACCTACGCTAGTATTAATATTTTTGTCAACCTCCTTGCGGACCATCATCCATTGGAAATGAAAATTCACCAACTATTCTAAAAACCTATTTCTTAAGTCCAATAGGCATTTACAAAGTCTTACTTTCACAAGTTTATCTAAGAAAATACTAATAAACCGACTAAAACAGAACTTTCATTGTATATTTTTAAAACTTTAAAGTATTACCATAAGGTATGAATAGGTCAGCTAGATTTTGATCAGTGAATCTCTACGGCAAGTGGTATAGGCTACAAACAGGTTTGTTCAATCTGGTCCTTCTATTTGCTTTTTACTCAGATTGTCCCACCGCTAAGGTGCTCTCTATAAAAAAAAAAAAAAATAGATCCCTATTACAGTGGGAAGGGTTTTGAAAGATATTTCTTACAATACCCTGGGTGCGATGTTCTAAATAACCCCTATTAGTTAATTGTGTAAGATGAGTCATTAAAGATATCATGTTGTTCAATCCATTTTGACTGGTCAAAAGATGGTTAGTTAATTCTTAATTTGTTTGCAGGCTATTAGCAGGTATTGTTAGCTATGTTAGGTATTGTTGTCAGCAGGTGTTGTTCCATCGATTTTTTGAGTTCATTTATAACAGGAGCAGGTGCTTGAGAGTCCATAAAGCTGTATCTACTCTTTTCGAGCTGTTGAATTTGATTATTAGTTTCAACTAAATTTGGCAGCGAAGTAAGAGGAAGTTGTTGTAGAGAATACGAGATAGAATTTTTTGACATGGATTATTTTGAATGTGAGACATTTTTCGTGTCTCCTTATCTTTCAGTGGTATCAGCGAATTTAACCACAATTGGGGAAGAACATCCCTTGAAGGTGGCTTCAGTGCATTGACTTGATGGCATTCCCTGCATTCTGACAGGTCATGTAAGTAACGAATGCACATCCCTTAGTTCGTCTGTTGGGGTGTTTAAAAACTATGCATTCTTCTACTGTACCATAATAAGGTGACAACGCAGTGAGGAAATTGCTTTCTGAATACTGTCTTGGTTCATGTACATGAACCAGTACATGTAGTAGTAATACATGTATTACTGTTACATGTATTACTATATACATACATGTATTAGCAGATACTTACGGTAGTATTGGCTCACCTGTCCTCCCACATACGTATGGTGGTATTGGCTTACCTGCCCTTCCAGCCATGTACGGTAGTATTAGCTCACCTGCCCTCCCAGACACATACAGTGGTATTGGCTCACCTGCCCTCCCAGATACGTAGGATAGTATTGGCTCACCTGCCGTAAAAAGTGGTATTGGCTCACCTGTCCTCCTAGATATTTACAGTGGTATTGGCTCACCTGCCCTCCCATATATGTACAGTGGTATTAGCCCATCTGCCCTTTCAGATACAGACGGTAGTACTGGCCAATCCATCCGCATATACAAGTACAGTAGTAGTAATGACCCACCACACATTCCATGCGCATATGATAGTACCAACCTACCCACCCTCCCAGACTCTTGAGTTGTAGGGAGTTACAATTGTTAGGGATATTTATTTTCTTTGTACCATATCCTACGAAAAAAATCATTGAAGAACTGTTTTAGGATCCACCCTCCACCTATACGAACAGTGCTACTGATCCATGCACCCACCCATGCACATACTGTGGCATTGACCCGCCTACAGTAAATGGCATACCAATGGCAATACCATTGTACGTGTATGGGTAGGTTAATACACTGTATGTATATTGGATGGGTGTGGCTCTATACCACTGTCAAGTATGAGTCAGAGGGTGGGTCAATACCACTGTACCTGTATGAGTGAGTGGATGGAGAACTTAAAAAATAGTGTATGTGTAGATGGGTTAGTCAATGCCTGGGGATATACAGCAGATGTCTTCAATGTAAAATAAAAAAATGGCCAGATGGTTAGGACAAATAATTGTACATTAGAGGATTAAAATAACTACCTAAAAACATAAAAATTTTATTTTGTATATAAAACATCAGTTTAATAGAGATAAATAAATGTATTTCTCTATCTGCACCTTTTGAATTGAGAAAAGCTATTTTCCAAATTTGTGTGCATAATGTTTTTTTTTTATCTACTTTGTTTATTCCTCAGTTTAATAACACAAAGTTGCTTATAACACTATAGTTGTAACACTACAACTGTGCATATACAGGTCACTTCCACTTTACGTGCACGGGAGGGTGTGTGGGTCACTATAACTGTCCATTTAGGGGTGTATGGATGGGTTGGTTCAATAACTGTATGTATACAGGAGGGTGGGTAGGTCACTCTATGTATTTTTTTTTTTTTTTTTTTTTTTTTTTCATAAGACGCCGATTGTCAAGGTATGGGCGAATATGGAGTGTGATGAGTGTAGATGAGCGAATGTAGTCATTGTTACAAACTAAGGCTGACTATTCCTTAGAAAGTGTCATTAATTAATAGCCCAATGAAAAATGAACAGCCGGTTGTTATCAGCTGATCCTTCTCAAAATGTATTAACTCTGATTGGGATCGAACTGAGAACCTTTAGCACATGAAGCTGGGATTGAACCAACTACGCTACCGACCAGTTATAAGAGTATAAGTATAAGAGAGGGTGGGTGAGTAATAACCATTGTACATGTACAGGGGAAGGGTGAGTCACTCATACGAAATAATTTCGTAAGAAAAAAACATTTTTAGTCGACTGAAGGAGGATATGGGACCTTTTACATTAGACAATTCCCACACGGACATGATTTTTTCCGTGTAGCAGTTGTCCACTGCCACTAGAGCTCGACAACTTCGTGTCGTCGCTTCGGCTCAGTGGCCCACATGATCAAATGAGGGCTTACACACTACACGATTTCCTTCGTACAGACGATGTATAGTCCTTACCATTCCAACTTCACTTGGCCACATACAGTGGTTTTTCTTTTGTGATTTTGTTCAAAAGATGGATAGCATCAAAAATTACATTTTGATTAATATTATCATTGACCATAATAAATTTAATTCTTATAACGCAAACCAAATAAATCATTAAAGCAGTAAAACTTAATGTTCTTCTAATTTAAAAAAATTTGTGCATTTATTACAATTCCAATAATTTGTTTCTACATAATATTATAGTAAAAATATCAACACTTTGAAATTGTTTATCATTACTTAATCCTTATTAAGTGCTCATTAATAATAATAGTTTACTGTGTGTATTCGAACAAAAAATCTCACCAGAGAAGGCATATTTGTTATAAAACAGTTAAAATATATATAATGTAGCATGTAATATACAGTATTAATATTAAATACGGTAGTACATAATTTTGGTCGACATTTTAACAGTGCATGTTAAATATTTTGTACAAGGATATGAAGATTAACATTATAATACTGTGACATAATTTTTTTTCGTGTTTAATGGTTTTCAACCAAGATACCAAAGAACGATACTAATAAATAAATGATAACAATTTACAAAAGATCAAACGGGTTTCACTCCTCAACTAATCATAATAACTAAATAAATAATAGATAATTTGTTAATATGATTCTATTCATATTTCAAAAGCAACCATAAATCCAAAAAAGCTGCAAAAATATCAATGTTTTTGGGCAATATCTAAAAAATGTATTATATATTTATTCCATTTAAATATTTCAAATAATAATTAAAAGTATAAATACTCCATGACGTATATATTATTTATATAAAAGTATGTATTTTGCGACGACGAAAAAACCACAATGGAATTATTGTTTGCAGTCAATATTAATAAATTCAAACAACACTTAGACGGAAGTCACAACTAAACCGAGGGTTCACCAGTTCCCACGCTCTTTTGGACGGAAAAAATCGTGTATTGCGAAAACCAACCAACAACGGAAAAAACTTGAACGAAAATATTTCGTATGAACGAAATCGTGTAGTGTGAAAAAGGCCTTAGTTATTTGTGGTATTTATCAACTCCCTGTTGTAAACCATAGCTGAAAGTAGGCATTATTAAACATTACATATTTATAGATTAATTTGACTATCAATTTATCACTAAATAATATAAACTTTTTTTCTCTAATTAAAATTTTTTAATAATACCTAATCTAACAAATAAAAGAGCCAGACAAAATTTAAGTTACGATTTTTTTATTCTTAGAAGAATGGATTAATTTATGTAAAAATATTATTCTACGATTTATATATACTGAATAAATATATTATTCATGGTATTGTTTAGTTAATATTTCAGTAATATAAATGAAATTTATAAAATGCTTACATCTGGCCTAGAAAGTCTCTCGGTACAGAGAAAACTACTCCCAACCGTTCCAGCTCGAGTGTTAGAGAAAATCTTCTGTAAAGAGTACCTATCGATAAAGGTCTTGACATAACTTTATTTAATTTTAATGTATAAGTCTAAACCCCGTAATGCGCGGCATTTCTTTTAATATATCAGGCTTTGCACGAAAGTTACCTGTTACCTAATTACTATACCTTTCGATAAATTAGGTTGCAATTACAGTGCTTCATATTTAACTATAAATTTTTATTCATTCATGGAAAATTCTCCATATTCATTTTAGAGACTTTCCAGGGATATTTATTTATTTATTTATTTAACGGTAATAACCATTTACAATTTAATGTTTATAAATAACGTATAATACGAGTATATATATATAACCAAATTACTATGAGAAAATTTGATGGTAAACGTTCAATGTGTTTCAAGATAGTATACAGGGAAGAAAAAAATTTGGACAAACAGTAATAAATAACAGTAATAAACAACAGAAATAATAACAGTAATAAACGGAAGTAATAATATAACAGGAATACATAACAGTAATAAATATCATTAAAAAATGGAAGTAATAAAATAACAGGAAAAACATAACAGTAACAAGAAAAGTATAAAAAAAACAATAATAAATAGAAGTAATAAATTAATAGACACACAGTATAAATAACAAGCACTAATAGGAGGCTCATGGAGTCATGCTAAATTAGTTAAAGTAGCTTTGAGACTTAATTCAAGGCAAAAACGATCTCAGCAAATTACAACAATCAATTTTCAACAAACAAGAGTCCTAAGAAAACGAAAAAAAATCTACAGTAACTTATGTATACTATCTTTAAAAGAATTTTGACTTGAGTTGAAGAAGTCTTTATTAACTTTATATTCCGGGTAATAAATTATATGGAATTTTTGTAATTTTCAAGAGTGGATATTATCATTCAGTCTTGTTGGCAAAACTGATCCAAACGCTAACCATTAGCCAACAGTATTTTGGTTGTGGTCATCATACCGTCTTGATTTGATGTGACATAAACAAACAAACACGTGTTAATAATGGGAGGAACTAACCTAGAATGGTTTCAGAAAGCTTTTTATAATATTTCTCACGATCAAGATATTATAAGTAATTTATCTGATATAAAAATTGCATTGTCTGCTCTAAATACTAACCAGCTTAAATATACATCATCCAGTTTGAATTTAACCTGCATATTTGATTGCTTAAATAGCTCAGCCAGGTATGTTTTAGGTTATGTGTAGAGAATGACTAGACCATTTACAGAGGCTACTTAATGCAGTATATTTATTTAATGTTTTAATATTGAAATTATTTATTCAAAAAGCTCGGTAGAGCCAATGATAGTTACAAATTGACATTAAAAAGGGAAATTAGCCTACATTCAATTTAGTGTATGTATAGTAATAGGGCCTATAAGTAATTGAGCAATAAGGTAGTGTAATTTAGCAATAATTTAACATAGAAACCAGTTAAACAATATAAATGTATGTACAGCCCATAAAGTTGTATCAATATCTTTAATAATGGTATTGCTTAAAATAATGATAGAAATTTGTAACAATATTTTTCCAAATCAACAAAATGTAACAGCAACTATTAGAGAAAAATAATAACATAAGAAATGCTAATATTATTATTGTTACATTATATTTACCAAGGTAATAAATTAATTATAAAAATGTGCCTTTGTTATTTAGCCTAGAGTTAGCCTATTGTATGTAAATGCTCAATAATCCGGCATCTTTGGGAATCATAAGGTGCTGGATTACCGAGCGTTTTATGAAAATAGCACTAAATATGTTCTAAACACTTGTATCACTTTTAACAAAACACTGTACCTGTAAATGTTAATAAGAGATACAAATGTAATACAAAATATTACTATGAACATGAAACGGAAATATTTATCGCCTAGAAACACAATACTAAGAGGTTTACATCTACAGTCTACGTACCTGATAACATTGCTAACATAAGTTTTACTTAAAATAAGTCAAAATCTCTTTATTCACAAATTGTGCACAATAGAATAGTGTCAGTAACTTATATCTAATTTCCTTTAAAATAACATTTATTTTCAATGCTATTCTTATTGGTAATAGAAATACTTAAAAGTAAAAATAATTTCATTATGAAACTTATTTCACTCCTTTGATAGATTAATTACATTTTTTCACAGTTAAAGTTTTAAGTCTAATTTTGGGGGTAAATAATCTTATATTCTTTATAAGTTAATATTTTCTAAGGAATATAAAACTCTTATCTATTAGGTATTTTTTTAGCATTTTTTTAGAGTTTAAATTTTAATTTTGTTTTCAATTTATGAGGCAAATGTTAAAAAAATGTTACACCCATATAACTGGTTTTTTTTCTTAAAAAAAGTCTTTATTGTGGTACTATATCCTCAGGCTTAGTTCTGGTATTGTAAGAGTGGAATTTCTGTTTTTTTTTGTTTTTATAGTAGGCCTATCTAGACAATATATTTTGAAGAATAATACAGTATCACAAACATATTGTCTATAAACTGTTAAAATCCTTAAATTTTGAAAATGTTCACACACTGATGTTTTTCTATCTAATCTTAACATTGTTCTAATAGCCTTTTAACCCTTTCAATCCCAACGTCCGGTTTTCCGGACGTTCAATGTATATGCAAAGAAACCTGACGTCCGGGAAACCGGACGTCGGTCGTATCTGCAAAGAAGCCCAACGTCCGGTTAACCGGACGTTTTGGTATTTAATTAAAAAAAAATTAATTTTCGTCAAAATCGATTATATTTTTATGTTAATATAATCAGTAAGACCTATTTTATTCATATATGGAAGTTTAAATGTCTTTGGATTTGAAACAACGAACTAAAATGAATGATTTAGTGGGTGTTGACTTATTGTGTCGTCCGTCAGCTGTGTCAGTCAGTGCAGTTGCAGTATACCAAGCTTGTCGCAGTTGTTTGTTTACATCACAGTTCGTTTGTTTTTATTGTCGTTTGTATTGTGTTTATTTACTTTACTTCAGCGAATGTATTATTGTGTTCATATCAGTGAATAATGAAACGTTCACGATCACCGTTAAGTGAAAATACAATTGCCGAAGTTGTTGAAGAGTCAAGTGAAAGTAATGTTTCTTCCGATGATTCATTTGAAGAAAGCAGTTCGTTTGTGGATGATTCTGATGCTGACCCTCATTATGATCCACAAGGCGATATTCCTGGACCTTCAGGTATGTCTAGTACACATAGATATACTTTGGGTGTATCTCGTCCTAGCATTAGCAGTAGTGATACAGATGATGCAGAAGCATCTATCACTAATGTGTCTACTCCTAGGCCTAGAGGGAGGCCTAGAACAACACATGTAAATAGGCCTAGGCCTAATGAATCAGATGATGATAATGATGAATGGGAAGAGGTCAATGAAGACAATGATCCAGGCAATTTCCATCCATTTTCATTTCAAGAGGTGCCTGGTGTGAAACATTGTCCCCCAGGTAATTCAGCTGTAATTTGTTATTTCAAATTATTTTTCACACAATATTTACTTGAAATGATAGTAAAATTTACTAACATGTATGCAGAAAGATCAGTAACTGCACATAATTTAGGTAGGCCCTGTAATAAGGCTATAAGTTGGAAAAAGGTAACGATTGAGGAAATTCAAGCTTTCATAACGGTTTTGATCAACATGGGAATAAATAAAAAGCCAACAATTGCTAGTTATTGGTGGACCAATCCCAACCAGATTTCTCCTTACTTTGCTAAAATGTTTGCAAGAAACCACTTTCAGGAAATTTTAAGATATATTCATATTGTCGACACTGTAAACCTACCGAAACCTAGAGAACCTAATTACGACCCGTGTGCTAGGGTCAAGCCTCTAATTGAACATGCAAATAGAGTTTCTAGACATTTATACAATCCTGGTCAGTATTTATCCATAGATGAGAGTATGGTTCTTACTAGAGCCCACAACCCACTCATGCAATATATGCCAAACAAGCATCACAGGTTTGGTATAAAACTGTGGATGCTATGTGATGCTGTAACACACTACTGCCTGGCATTTTTTGTTTATCGAGGTGCAAAGGGTCCTGAAGCTCAAGAAGTAAAAGAAAATGGTCTTGGTTACACGGTTGTTATGAAATTACTAGAATTTGGAGGGTACTTGCAAAAAGGTTATCATATATTTGTAGATAATTTTTTCACCTCGTTGAAACTGGCAAAGAAATTGTATGACAATTTAACATTTATCACTGGGACCATGCGCAAGAACAGAAAAGGCATTCCAGCTGCTTTGATAAAGGAGCCTTATACCGTAGGCGAGAAAAAATACAGAAGGAAAGGTAACATGGTAATGTTAGGCTATAGGCAAAGAGCAATTCACAAAAACCCGGTGTTATTGTTGTCAACAAATGCATCTGTTTCAAACCAACAACGATCCAAGAAAAGGGGTAATAAAGTATATATTACTAGTAAGCCTGCTGTAATTAGACAATACAATGATTATATGGGGGGGGGGGGGGGTTGATGTTAATGACCAGATGCTTTAGCAATATCTGAATGATAGAAAGTGTGTTAAGTTCTGGAAAAAATTAACGTTCAATATTTTTGGCGAATGGTATTAAACTCCTACCAAATATATAAACTCAACACTGACAACCCAGTAGGTACCAAGATTACAGTATACAGTGGATCTAGTTGATCAATTAACAGATAGTTGGCTTTGCTTCAAGGATGGAAGAAATGCCATTGCTGTAGAAGAGGATCTGGTTGGAGGTGATGCGAGCACCAATATGTTTTTTGAAAAAATACCAAATAACAGAGAAAAGAATTGCTGCCTCTGTAGTGCTGCAAGCACTAAGAGTGGGGGGAAAAGAAAAATCCACCTTTATGTGTACCAAATGCAAAAAGGGTTTACACACCAAATGTTACCCAAACCACAAATGTTAAAGCAAGTTAATCGCTAGGTCTACTCAGTTTTTAACACAAAGTTTGTATATAAACTGTAAATATTTGGTAAATGATGTTTTTTTCTCGATTTTGAACATTTGTGTAATTTATTCAAGTGCTGTAAACATAATTAATAGATGAAATAAGTAGTTATTGGTAACCTAGCAACAAACAAAATAGATGTTTAACGATGGCCTATTTTTTTAATACGTACGTTTTTTGAAAAGTGTCCATAAAAACTTTATGTATGGAAGAAAATGAACAAAAATTTGAAATGTTATTCAGTATCAGTTATATAATAGTGTACAGTGTGTTTTTAATTGATTTTTACTAATTAAAAATAAATGTATATATTGAACTTTCTACGGATTTTATTTTTGGATGTAAAAAAGGTAAGTTTTTTTTATTTTTTTATTTTTATATAATTTGTATGACTATTTTTATCTTATGCTTGGTGATATTTGCTAAGAAACTCCTTCAAAAAAAAAAAAAAACAAAAAAATCATTGAAATTGGTTGGAAAATAATAAAAATATAAGGTGTTAATTAGAATACTGTCAAAACCATAAAAAGTGCCTTGGGCTTTTATGCTGATCACTATGGAAAATAGCAGGGCTTTTATGCAGATCGTCCAAAAAAAATCTGGGAGTGAAAGGGTTAAGACATTTCAAAAGTGTATTTAAATTTTCTTTTCTAGTTGATTTAGTACTCCGTATGTAAATTGAACATCCATATAAGCAAATTATTTATGAAATATGAGCATGAATAAATGAGAAATGTATAGTTTTTAATGCTATAATATTGCATAAATATGCCATTTTATACAGTACATATATTCCTGAGTTAAATTTTTTAAATATTTTCTTAACAGCTCATTCCAGTTTAAATGATAATCTATTATAAGACCCAACAATTTCAAACTGCACTCCTTATCAATTATTTTTTCATTGATCTTAAGGAAAGGTTCTAATGTTTTTCTATTTTGTGGAGTTTTAAATGTAAGAAATTTAGTTTTATTTATATTCAAAAAGATATTATGGCTGTTTAAATAGTTTTGTAAATTTAACATTTCTAATTTAGCTAGAATTTCTATATCATTAACGGTTTTTGCTAACAAACTTAGATTAGCATCGTTCGCATACAAAGATTCCTATCAGGAACACTTGCAAGTGAACAAGCCATGTTTTTAGTTTAACATATACGGTAAATAGCAAGGGACCCAAAATAGATCCCTGACAGACTCCAATTACGACACTTTGGTGTTTTGATTTAATTCTTAACAATCTTTTGTTTTCAGTTAAATGTGGTATTTCTACATATTGATATCGGTTTTCCAAATAAGACTGGAACCACTCTAAATGTGTTTTCCCTGTTTCCAAACATTTTAGTTTATTAATTAAGATGTTGTGGTTTACTTGGTCGAAAGCTTTTGAAATATCCATAAAAATTCCGGATGTTACAACTCCTTTATCCACAGAATCAATAATTGGCTCTATAAATGATACTGCTGCAGTTGTTACTGATCTGCCTGCTCGAAATCCATGTTTCATATATGTAAGATTGTAACTACTTAAATATCCCATTAATTGATTAGCAACATCTTGGATATAGTTGGTAGTATAGCAGCTGGTCTATAATTAGATTTTTCTTTTAAATTGTCCTTTTTATGAGCCAGGATTATTTTTTAAATGTTTAACTTGTCAGGGAAGTAACCACTAACAAATGAAGAATTTATCAAATGTGAGAGAATCGGGTTTAAAGTTTGTTTTGATTCTTTTAGCACAACTATTGGAATATCGTCATATCCATATGAGTGTTTAATTGTTAGAGAATCAATTACTTTTTTGATATCTTTTGGAGTGATTGGTTTTAAATAAAAGGAAGGCCTCGTCCCTAAGCTACTTTCATTAAGGAACAGCGAGTCACCTGAGTCTATAGTACCGGTACAGTTAACCTCCTATGCGCAATTTATGAAATAATCATTGAATACATTACAAATATTGTTAGGATTATTTATGAATGTATCGTTCTCTTAAAACTTAAAATTTTCAAATATTTTTGTACGCTTTTTCCTACTTCTGAATTAATGATCTGCCATACAGTTTTTTGTATTTTAAAAGTTTTTTGTATTTTAAATGATATTTAAATTTCCTAACAAAGAACTCTTTTTTGCAGTTGTTTAAATTTTTACGAAAAGTGTTTTTTTTTATCTTTTAGTACTGTTGATAGCTCAATGTTATTTGAGACCTAATATCTCGCTGTTTTTTTAATCAGATTTCTTTTTTAAGAATTCGTTTCGCACTATACACAAGTCTACAAGTTCTGAAGCACTGTAGGAATTCAATAGAATGGCGGGTGTTTGTTGAGTCAGAACTCGGCAGTGACCGTTGGCACGATCTCTTCCGACTGAAACGAAAACTCGAAAACTCTTCCGTGCAGCCTTACAATTTAAATATAGAACTAAATTCAGTAGACTGAAGTCATGTATTTCCATCAAGATTATTACCAGACTAATGAAAGTGCTGAACCATTAGGTGCTGTACACTAAAACCAGGCATATCTGGCCTGTGAAAACTATTATCACCGGTGACAACCAGCCTAGGTGTTTAGGTGACAAAAAGAGGGAATATTAGTTCGCACCGCTTAACCTTGAGAAAGGAGTGGTGGGGAGCATAATAAGAGATTTCCCCTTAAAAAACTTTGCCTATGCTATTTTTGGAAACATTGCCCTGGCGTGCTGTTAGATCAAACCTTTGCTATTGATTGTGTCACCATTCTGTGTGCATTAGTACGAGTTTTTGGTTCAAATCAGTTATATGCACACAAAATCGGAACTTTTTCCTATAAACTTTGGGCGTTCTAAAATGATGATATTTTGTTAGAATACACTAGGAGTGGTAACCAACAGTGATTTAGTGCTAATTTTGCTGGTGTAGGTTGAGTAGCATAGGTGAACTTAGGTAGCACCCGTGATCAGCTCGGGTTAGGTTAGGTTAGAATAGAATGATTCTTGATTCAGCTCTAAAACAGTCCTAACAGCTCTAATAGTCTGCAAAGAAAAATCTTTCCGGGTATAAAACCGATTTTGACCAGTTTTTGTATTATAAGTTTACTGTATTTTACTGTTTTTTATTCACTGTATGTTCTAAAATAAAATAATATTTATAAACTTTTTATTTTTTCTTTTACGTAACCAGGATTTACCTTAATTAAGCAATACCAGCAGGCCAACAGTATTTTTGTTAAAGAAGTGTGCTATTTTATAAATGTATTACTGAACATTTTTGAAAACCCTTACAGCTCAGTATTGAACAATCCATTAATCACAAAGCATAACTGCAATACCCACGATGCATTCGCTACACCAAAACCACACCTTTATTATAGTAATGCAATATCTACCTTCCTATAGTATATTGTCCAAAAATTTTGATGTTTAGCGATTCTACTTCAACTTCTGTGCAGCTCTGCAGGACGGTATGAGGCAAGGGACTCATATTATCTCTCAACTATGCCTGTTTATTAAACTTTAAATGTGTGGGATGCCACATCTGTTAGATGATATAAAAATGAACGTAATGCTCACTCTAGAAATAATGTGAAGCAGTATGTTGTTATAAGATGAGGATAAATGTGTTTACCGTAAGTGTTCTTTTTGTGATGTTAACTCATTAGGCTTACCATCAATGGTTCAATATTGCTGTTGTGCGTGTGTTTTAGTGTTTATTCTGCAAGGAAGTGTTAAATAATTTTTTTTGGCTATTGTTTTGACCAATTATATATATTATATACACCATAAATAAAGCATCTTTAGTGAGCTGGAAATGTCCAGTTCAGTGGAGCAGGACTGGAGACCAAGAGAACACCAGAGGCTTCTTCAATTGGCTAAGTTTTTTTCTTAGTTTTATCATTAATAATTGTTAGGGATATGATTAGCCTTTATCGATAAATTCTGGGATGTAGGGAGCTATCATGGATGGGCACTAATGTATATTCAAGGAAATGGGGTTGGAGATTTATTATTAACTAATTGAAACTTAGGAGCAAAACAGTTTTTCAGCCAGGCTACGAAATTCTTTTACTAAAGTAAACTTTAATAAGCGTTAAAATTAAATAAACTTTTCATCACTAAATAATTAAATTTACTATAGAGTTATTTAGTTGCAATTGGTGAGGACATTATTGGAAACATTTAGAGTTATCAGAAGTGAGTAGTTTTCAGGTTATGCTGTCCAATATATATGGGGCATTATCTAAAAATTAGAACAATATTTGGTTTGGATTTCATGATAAACTGAACTGATAAGCTCCCTAGTTACCCTGGGTATTAGGCTATTTATAAGGCCTTTTTTGAGGTGAATTCAACAAGCTATGTTGGCATCTCATATCCAAGTCTTGCACCATAAGAATTTTCATATGGCAAACTTTCTACCCTATAACATTTTTTTTTTCTCTTAGGAAAATTTTTCTGGCATTACAGGAAACCACTTGATTGATGTGTAAAAATGTGTTGACTGTCTTCATTTCCTATAATTTATTTTTTCTTAATCACCAGATTGTTTGGAAGTTATAAAAACAATTAATATCGCTTGGCAATGATTTCATTAGACAATGAGTAGTCTACTAATAATAGCCAAATGCCTTCAGGGAAACATTAGTGAGGGAGTGTATTGATTAATGTTTTATTTTTGCTACAACAGTGAAAATGACGCAGGTAAATTAGATTTAGATATATCTTTATCAGTTTTTTTTTTTTTTTTTTTTTCTTCTAGGAATCAAATTGAATTAGCATGTGAAGTTTTGAAGACACTGCTAAATGCTCTGGACCCCTCCACTATATTGAGCCAGTATGGAGTACAGATGGTTAGGGCACTTAAACACCCCAATGTGGAAGTTAAACAACTTGTGCTATTGGAGGTAAGCCTTACTCTTTATCATCCATGTCTATCTCATATCATCACGGCATGCTGCTTTAAGTAAATCGTATTTAATTTATTTGTAAACTTAATTTTAGTTATCCCTTTGACAATCCATGTTTCTACTCCTTAAATCAAGTTGACTCATCATATTTTTAGAGTACTTTTTTTTAATACTTCACTTGCCAGTTCACATGAGCCTGCAGGCCTGTGCTTGAACATTTTCAATGAGTGTAGTACCAACCATTATCTCAGTTGGGGATTCAACCCTTGCTCTCCGCAGTCTAAAGTCTGAGATTCGTATCTTAAATACTGAGCCACCACGCTTACAATTTAAACAGTTAACTATTGCATTTTCTTATGAATTTATTGTCACTGATGTGGGGGTACAATCAGTGATTGCAGACATGGACAGCAACGTTAAACAGACATTGGTTGTTAGTTTTTATGTTCTTAGCACATTGTAGAAGCACCTGTTTGATCAAGAAAAGCATAAAAGTTGATGAGTTCATTTTACATACAAATATTTTATTTGCCTAGCAGGGATAAGGCTCCAGCAAACTCCTCGAGGATAATTTTACTAACACAAACAAAAGTGATATTCATTTATTTTGCCATTTTCAAAATTGTATAGCAATAGTCGGCACAGTGCTGTACTTGGGAATAAAGTGTTGAGGAGAAATATACAGGGTGTTTCAAAAAGAATGATTTTAAATAGATATATTTATTAGTAACAAGGGCTTTACCCAAATACATATTTGACATTAAAATACTCACAAAACAATGAAGTTTACAAAAATGTATAATAAATGTTCAATATCTCCTCCATTTGCAGCATGTATGACATCTAGTCGATAGCTAAATTCATCTCAAACTGTATGTAAGGTGTCTATCAGAAATTCAGCTATCGACTAGATATCATACGTGCTGCAAATGGGGAACATATTGAACATTTATAATACATTTTCATAAACTTCATTCTTTTATGAGTATTTTAATGAATCAGCACTGGTGGTGCAGTGTTGTAACCCAGCTACTTGGGGACAAAGTATTTGGGAGATTGTAGGCGATAGGTTGGTTGCTCGGTCCTCTTAATACCCACATGGCGTCCACTCAGTGGTTGCTATCTGCGTGGACACTACTAGAGAAGTCTGGGGTGTCCATGTTGGGTGATAATCATTGTACGGATGTTGTGTGGGGGAGATAACTGAGTATCAGGCTTGTCAATTATCTGAAAATCAGACTAGCACTATGTAGTTTGGATTCCACGTAGATCAGTAAGTCCCTTAGTTTCCCTGGCTGTTGGGCTATTAATAAATTGCCCTTTCTGAGGAACAGTTGAACTCAGTTGGTAACCAGACTACACTCATTCACACTCATCCTACACTCATTTCATCATTCATATTCGCTTTAAAATACGCACAACGTTGTATCAACGTCTCAAATGTATTGTCCAATACGTTTAGGTAAAGCATTTTTTCTAATTAATATAGATATTTAAAATCTGTTAATTCTTTTTGAAATACCCTGTACTTTGAATAAGAAAACAAATAACAAGCCTTGAAAAATTATCAAACAAAATAGGACTAAACATATTGAGGAGATAAAAATAATAGTGATAAACCTACCAGTCATAAATAAGATTACAACAAATTGAAAATGGATAGACTTAGTAGTGGAATTCAAATACCTGGAGGAAACAATACTTTCTAACCGAAACAGTAAAAAGAACATGGAAAGAAAGAATTTTAAAAACTTATAAAAACAAAACAGATTGCACATTATTTGATATAACTCCAAAATAAGATGACAGTTTTGCTAAAAGGTGGTCTGAAGATGGACAGCCATATATCTCAATCTCTGAAGTCTCTTTTGTATTAATTTGCAGCTGCAGAAACAATCACTGGTTTTTAAACTGCCAATAATCTGTTCATATAAAAATCATCTCAAATCGAGATGAATACTGGTTTTAAACAGTAGTGATTCACACAGTGTTTCTTCAATGTTCGAAGTATAGAATTGTACACATAAATAAATGTTTATAATTGAAAAAGATTCATATACAATCCCTCTCTTCAATTTAACTCTTTTGGATTAAAAGAAGTACATTTTCCCTCACAGGAGCGATACACATCACCTCATATTAGCATAAAAATCCCATTTCCCTATACCTATTAGCAATATCCTCCTCTACTACACTAAAACTAAACATTTATACTTCCATTACATATCTTATTTAACAATAAATAGTCTACACAAATACAAAATGTGGACACAATGGCTAGAGACAAACAAATCACACCAAAATAAATGGCAATACTGACACAACATATGGATGCCTTATAAACATTCCAAAGTAACAGCTGAAGTTATATTTAGGAAATATACCGAAATTGAGAGGTGAGTATCGATCATCGCCCATGGCAAGTCTTACTGGTGTTTCAGTATGTGGATTTGTGCTCTCTGTAATCACTATTCAAAAATGTTAGTAGCAAAGATTTTTTAAACAAAGGTTGTTTTCATACCTGAGTCTCTTACATATGTTTGAGTTGTTGGCTTTAATGCAACCACTTTTGATAAACCAACATGTCTTAGCTCACATAAACTGCTGAAAGAAATGTATTTTAAATGGTTGTGCGGTTCTGGTTGTGCAGAAATCTCAATCAAGAGTAACAAAGTCTCTTTATATACTCTATTTCATGTTGGGAATGCAGTACGGCTCTTATGGACAAACACGGCGCTACTAGCTGGTGAAAAAATATAGAAAAGTATTTGTTTTTTTTTCTTTTTTATCAAAAAATATATGTCAAAAATGTCTCATATAGTTTAATGTTGTACAAATTAAGTATTATTAGTTAAACAATTTATTTCAAGAACAAATTATCAGCTATAAAAAATGTGTAGATATTTTTTATGTATGTTTACAAACAAAATGTAATTGATGGAAAGGAAAATACAGTAAAATGTAAAATAAATTATCTAATATAATACTTTAAATTAATGTCTACTGAACAGAATCAAGTTTTAATTAGCATATTCCAAGACAAAAAATTAACGTTTATTTATTGGTACTACCCATGTTTTGTACCTAAATTAACGAGTTTTGAGTTTTTAACTGTTTTAATACAAATTACGTTTGTTTATAATAATTTATGTTAGTAAATTAAGCGTATTTTATAATAATATTTAAGATATTTATGAATTATGTTACAATAAATAATTAATTAGCTTTAGTTAAAAATGAGCTTTCAAACAAATAAAAACTAGCTCAGTGTGTGTTTTATATTATCTCTAACCCATCAATAACTCAACTGAAGACAAGGCGGGTGTGACTTGTTCAGGCCTTTTGCTCTTTTCATCTTATATGTTGATGCAAAGGAATAAACAAACATCCCCTAAATGGGAAGTACAAGCGTACATACAGTGTTGGAAGGAGGTTTGTGGCTAGTGCTTAAAAGTGGTGAGAGGAAGACAGTGTTAAATGTATATCAGTATTTCGAAAAGTGTTACCCAGACAAAAATGTCACTTTTTATGTTTAAAAAAACCAGTGAGGCTAAGTTAATTAGTAAAAGAACTTTATAAATTAAGAAAGGAAGGAGATCTTGAACAGATTGTCACACCAAGAAAAATACCTCAAAAAATAAAGTATAAAACAAATAGAATGACTAAATACGATGGATTTGTAATTGGAGCCATTCAGAGAATAGTTCATTCGTTTTTTCAAGAAAATTTACAGCCGACACTTGTTGCTGTGTTGGTAAAGGTAAATCAAGATTACACATTGCCAAATTTTTCAAGAACTACATTGTGGAGGTTGCTTAAAGATATTGGCTTCCGATTTTAAAAAAGGAATCGCCAGTCTATGTTACTGGAAAGAGACAACATAATAATTTGGCGACACAATTTCTTAAGGGGGTGCCACTTCACTTTATACCAATATACCCCACGCTCATGGCTTAGCTGCTATTGAGTATTTCCTCAATACACGCCCTCCAAACACCAAACCTAGCACTTCCTTCCTAGTTCAGCTGACTCAATTCATCCTTGAAAAAAAACCACTTCCAAAGTTCTGGCATCAACTACCTCCAGATCAAGGGTACCGCTGACTCCGAAACCTTTCTTCAAAGCCTACAAAACTTTTCATCCCTGAATTTCACCTGGAAATCCTCTTCTGAACGCATAGTCTTCCTTGATGTTGAAATTGGATTGGAGGACGGTGTCCAATCCTATCATTCTCGAAAACTGGAGAATCTACCGACAAGCAAATGGAGAAAATGTGATATACAGAACTGGTTGAGTAGTAAACAAATCTTGTATCCAGATGATAGCTTGAAACGTGAACTACTGGCGCAAGTTACTGAAGTGCGGAATGTGTATTCGTTAAATGCAGTGGACGAAATGGCTAAACAAAGTGGCTTTACTGTTCTTAGGCTTCCTCCATATCACTGCGAGTTAAATCCGATTGAACTGGTTTGGAGTCAGGTGAAGAGGCATGAGGCAGTGCACAACACCAAATACAATAAATCGTTGATGGAAGGTTTAATAAATAGTGCATTTACAGCAGTTACAAATCAGCAGTGGTCTAATTATTGCAATCATGTAAAAAAAATGTAAGACAACATGTGGAAAATTGACAATCTACAAGATGACGTTGAAGCCCTTATTATTCGACTTACTGGAACATCTTCGGAGGAATCAAGTGAAGGGGAGTGTTCGGCAGTGCAGTGGGATATGTCCAGGGTTGAAGAACTAATGACTAAGCAGTACAAAATTGTAAGTACAAAAATTATACATAGCCTACACATACCAATGTAAAAATAATAAATTTATATCTTGATTTTTATTATGTTTTTCATCAGAATGCGCAAAACTGCCTCCAGAGGAGATACTGACTTCAAATTCCTTGAGTGCTTAAATGAGCAAACTAAAAAAAATAGTATTTATAAATATTTTCAAAGAGAAAATTAAACAGCAATTAGGTAAGATAAACAAATTACTAAAATTTTGGAACGGGTGTGTCACAACAAAATAAATGTGACACTTATATACTATAAAATAGCTATTGTAAATTATTTGAAGCCCTGTTAAAATAACTGAAAAATAATAACTGGCTTTATTGCTGTAATTTTCATTGCCTAACATTATAAAATCACAGTCACGTTTCTATGTTAATAATTACCGATTAAACTATGCAAATTGGTGAAAAAAGTTTCAAATAAAAAACAAGTACCAATTTTTATTTACAACTTTCCCGCTGACGAAACTTCCCTCACAGGTTGACTTTTCCATGTCTTTTCTAAAATATATAAACTAATTTTTACTTTTAATATATTATACCAAATTAGTTTAACTATATAATAAATTGATACTAATACAGTAAGAATCCACTACTTCTGCATCAAGTTTACACAAAATTTCAAACTGTTTAGTGAATATTTATTCACTTAAAATGCAGTGTAATTGAATTATGGCCTCTTAAAACTGAACCTCTAAAGGCTATACATTTTTAGAGCATATGTTTAATTTATAAAATTATATTAACTTATTTTCATTATTGTATACCTTTATTTCAACAGGCAATAAATGTTTTCCCAACCACCTCCTGTGCAGAAATTTAAATTTATGCTTACTTTTATAAGCGAGCTAACGGTTTTATACAGTACTGTACATCAAAAACTCCCATTTGATTAGCATTGCTTATGGGCTTACCGTACTGCATTCTCAATATGAAATAGAGTATAGTACAATCTTATTAGGTGAGCGTATATATTTTGAAAAAACCTTTGAGTTTAATTAAATCGTATGGTACTGCTGCTTATAAAATTATAAATGTTAACAGCTTAAAAAAATGTTTTTATGAAAATGGTACTTAATAAGTGTCTAAAAAGCAGCATGGTAGGTTATAAGTTAATTCTCGTAAATTCTTACACTTTTCAATAAAAATATCAAGCAATTTATGCCACTCATTCATATTTTTCTTTATTCTTATCCATCATTCCGCACATATATTTCTTGTGTATTTCATTCTTGTTATAGCATATTTTCTTTCATAAACCTCCTGATAAGCAGATTTTATCTGGAATAATGCCATTTACTTGTATATAATTTAGTATTCATGCGACCAAGGTTTTAAACACATTTTTTAATTACAGTAAAGCCAGGCATATCCAGTTCTGTTATATCCAGAACCTCTGATAACCGACCTGGGCAGCTCGGGGACAAAGAGAAGAAATATTAGTTCCCAGTGCTTGATCTTGGGAGAGAAGGGGAGCATAACGAGGTATTTCCCCACAAGAATCGTCGCCTACGCTATCTTAAGAAACATTGCTCTGCCGTGTCGGTAGATCAAACAGTTGCTATTGACTGTGTCCCCATTCCGTGTGCATTGGTAAAAGTTTTTCTAGTATACACTTATTGTTTCATTTTTTTTTTTTTTTTTTCTATTACGTGACCAGAAAGTAACTTAACCAAGAAATATGAGACTAGCAGGCCAACAGTATTTTATTTTTGCTAAACAAAAAAGTGTGCTGTGTTTATTATAAAATTATTACTCAATTTTTTGGAAAACCCTTACAGCTCAGTATTGATTCATTAATTACGTAGTTCCTTCAAAGCATAACCGTAATACCTGCAATGCATTTGCTACATGAAAACCACACCTTTATTATGGTAATTTCATATCCGGCTTCAAAGTTATCTGTCCTAAACTGGTGCCATATTATACCAGATATGACAGGTTTAGCTGTACTACTTTGTCTTAATCTTAATTTACATCTGTATTTTTTGTATGGGGCAGTTGAACCGAGCAGCGTGTGAAAGTGACCTAGCACCACGCCTGAGTAAAGAGCTGGAACTGTTGTTATCAGTGGTAGAATGTGTTGCTAATGAAGAGAGTGCAGTTGCGAGGCAGAGTATTCGATTTCTTGTTCGACTTGGAACCACTTCACCTGGTTTGGAAGCTATTTACTCTCCAAATGTGCTTCAAGCTCTTAACAAAGTCTTAAATACCAATGACACAAACCGATTCAGAGTATATGAGGTGAGACTTTTAATCAATACTATAGATTGTATTATTTTCATCAAACTTATTTGTCAGTCAAATACAGTAACATAATTACATAAATATGTAACTGACTTTTTTTATTTACTTGACATCAGCTACTTGAGTGAATAAAATCAACTGGGTGTAAGTAAGTAAGTGAGCTAGTTTATGGCATATGGTTTGATTGAGGTTTGTCAATCAATTTCAACGTCAATAATAGAATGTATTGAAGTTGAGATCAAGTTGATATTGGTTAGTTAAATATTCAAATTATTAAATTTTCAATAAAATATAATTTTAAAATATTATCAACTTTTTTACTAAAAATTATACACTCTAATACACTATACATGATTTACAATATATTTATACTAATATTTTTTCAATTATTTACATCTGTTTACCCAACTGATAATTGTCTTGTTTGTTTACAAAGAAATAAAGTTGTGTTGTCTGACAATGCCAACACAACTTTATTGCCTTTGCTGGCGAAAGGCCTTGTTGAAATTATATTTTATTGGTTCTGATTGAAAATTTAATAATTTGAATAGGATGGATGTTGTAGTTGAATATCTGTTTTTTGTCATGGAAAAAAGATTTGTTATGTTCAAAACTGAACCGTACAAAATGAATACTTGCAAAATGGCACAAACAGTTAATATTAAGAATTATTTTTAAAAAATATATGTGAGTGTAATCCAATTCGAAATCTGTTGTTTGTTCAATGTTCAAGAATTCAATTTTCAATTCAAGAAGGATCTTCTTCTCATATTTCGAAATATATATATTTATACTTAAGTATCTAGATCTTAGTCTTGAATTGTCGGGGATAATTTGACTATACTTACTTTTTTCATGTTGCATGTTCAATTTTTGGCCTGCCTTGTTGTTCTCTCCTTGTTAAATAATTTTTACAAATTATATTTCTGTTAACTAGTTTTAGTATCCCTTATATATAATCACTAAAGCTAAATTAATAAACACTAATCTTATATTAGGATAGTTATAAGCAGCATCTGTTTGAATGAATCAAATGTAAAATGGTCTTGACCGTTGAAATGTAATAAATAAAAATGTTAAAATAGTAATCATTAACACATTGACTGCGGTACCAACTTGGCTAAAACCTACCCCGGTGGCTAAATTATGATATTTACAAAAAGACACCTTTAGACATAACAATTCAGGATTCATAGTCAAACATCGATTTTTGGAAGGATATGGGTTGAATTGTCCATGTCGGATCCATCGGTCGCCGGCGACCGGGCCGCCACTCGCGAATGCCTCTATGCATTAGCTGACATTGTCAGTTCTCCTCAAGCTGCTGTTAGATGTTATGTCAAATAAACGTTGTTATGAAATGTTATGAAAATAAAAAATATTTCACTAAACTAACACTTAATTTTTATTTAATTATATACACTATATACATTCCCACCAGTCTCGTTTTCTTGTTTTTATCCATGAAACTCATCGAAGCACTGGCCTAAGCAAAGACCAGGCTTGTCAGGACATGTCTCACAGTAGTATGTAGTTTTTTTTATCTTTTTTGTTTTTCCAACATATTCTACAGGTTTTCCTCCTGTGTCTGTTGCGGTGATCCCGTTCAGTGCTAACAACTATTTTATGTACACTATTTCGAAGCCTTTTTGGGCTGGAGTCTCCACTGGAGTGTCAAGGGGAGGCAGGAGCGCTCTGATCACTTCTAATCTGAAGTCGTACAATCGCATTTTGGGGCGGTATTTGTTATGCAAATTGTAGGCATTGAGCAAAATCATTTGGAAAACGTGTATCCCAATCTTCTTATACCACCGTAAGGTTTTCCTTTCACAAGGGTAGTAGGATAGCATTTGATCGGCTCGATCTACACCACTCATGTGGCAGTTGTATTGCACGATCGGTAGGGGTTTCCTTTTTACTTCATTCCTTTTACTATGGAAATCTATCATTTCATTTTCATATTGAGTTGAAATGTAGCACACAACCCGCTTGTCCTTACACTTTCGCCATATCTGGCTACTGTTTCAACTTTTTTGAGAATGGCAGCCTTGATGTCTTGTGGTATATGCTTACGATCTAATCGAAGTGTGCCAGTGCAGTAGGTATTTTTCGCTAACAGTTTTGCAGCCAAGGTGTAGCTATTATAAAAGTTATCCATAAAAACTGAGTGACCATTGTTTAACTTTTCTTTTAGTAAGTGTAAAACAATTTTTTCTGTATGGCCTTGGCCACCTACAAGTGCATCTGTTGACCCAGCGTATACGTGAAATTTTAAAATAAATCCAGAGTGCTGTCAGGTTGTAGAGTTTCACACCATATTTACGACTTTTTCCCTTTTTATATTGGTGGAAATGTAGGCTACCTTGCCAAAGCACCATGGCTTCATCTAGTGAAAGTTCTCGTTCAGGGTAGTAGATGGAATTCATTTTAAAATTGAAGTAATCAACAATATGTTGGACTTTGGACATGCTGGATCCTTCTTTATGGTGTGGACTTCGGAAATATAGGCAGCGCATAATATTTTGGAATCTGTCCCTGGACATTACGTGCCTAAAAGGATAAATTTTAAATAAGGGATCCGTCTTCCAAAAGTCTTCTAAGTGGTTCAAGCGGATTGTGCAGGTATGGAAAAGTAAACCTAAAAAGTGCAAATATTCTGCTACTGATACATCTTTCCACTGATTTATGCGTGACAGGAGTGAGGGTTGGCTTATACAGGACTTCAAATGCATAATCGTTAGAAAATTTTACAATATTCTCCAAAAAAAATCATCTAACAACAGCCTAAAAAAGTCTATTGGCTTTTCATTACCTGGAATCGGAACCAATAGTCCATCTTGTTTTACAAACGTAATAGGCCTCATACCAGAAGTTGAAATCGACTAGACTGGAGCTGCTGTACCAATTAAGGGTCATCATCACAAGCAGCATCGTCATCACCATCACCAACATCACCATCACCATCATCAGCATCTGAATCATCATCAACAACACGTTGGATGGGATCTATATCCTCATCATGTATAGGGAGAGGAGCGTCTTCTTCAGAATCGTCTCCAGTATTAGTCTCTACTTGATGTGCCTGAACAAAAGTCCCAGGGGCGGAGGAATCCATTTTTACCGAATATAATATTAATTTCACTTATACAATGTTATAGAAACACAGAAACACAATCAGAAAACAAAATGTGAAACAAATAACTTGCCCGGTCACCGGCTACCGGTACCGCCACCCGTCCGAACCTAAAACGACTAATATTACGCCAATGTATCTACCAAGTGGCTACGCAAGAATCAACCACACCGCATGAGTGGCTGGACCACACAGAATACATTGAAACAAATGCACCTCCGCCCCCCCCCCCACCGGCGACCGGCACGCTACCCGCACTCGGCTTCCGCCCGGTCGCCGGCGACCGGGCCACGTCCAAGGTGTTAAAACAAAACTAGTTCTTCATAACTTATGAGGTTGGTTTAAGGTTAATTTTAACAATCCAAAATCCTGTTTTCTCATTCATATATAGAATAAAGAAAAACATGTTATAATACACTTTTAACCCTTCCATTTATACAATGCCTATTTTCCATTAAGCGCTAATTTATTGTAAAATATCAAAATAAAATTTTTTAGTTGCTAATTTTTTTTTTTTTTTTATTTTCTGTACAGGAAAATAAAAGATATGATAACATTTTGAAACTTTTATTAGCTTACTTTACCTTTTTTTCTTATAAATGAATATGTAAATAAGCAAACTTTTACTTGAAAGTAAGCCTCAGGCATAGATCACTTATACAGTATGAACCAATACAAAATATTATTACTATCAATAAAATATGTATAATTGAGTACATTTACTTGTACATAAACTGATAAAGACAAGGCCTGCACATAACACATATAATAAAAAATAAGTAAATACATATAGCACTTGATTACGATGTATTTCGTACCTTTCACAAAATCAAAATCGGCCGGATTATTTATATTGACACTTAAAACTAATAAATTACTAACATATATTAAACTAAAGTAATGATAAAACAACTAAATACACAGTTTCAAAGCTGTAAGGCGGTGGACAATGACAACTGCCTTGAATTACTTAGTTGTTTCATTTTAAGTAATTTCAGGTGGTGTAAATATCCTTAAAATTAAAATAAATTTGAATTAACTATTTTTATTTTTATTCAAATTTATGAAATACTTGAGGTTCTAGAACTATTGCTACTATTCCATCCGTGCAAAATATGTAAATGATAATTTAGGTATTTGATTATTTAAATATATTACCACTCACTTACTGTACTAATAATAAAATTAAAATCTGAATAGGGCCTATAAAATGTAAAAAAAATATTAGTATTAAAGTAACTTTGTTCGTTGAAGGCAAAATCATTTTAATTTTCACTTAATTTTTTTATGATCTATTTCATAGGTATATATTGTGGGCTTTTTTAGTAATTGGTATCCAAAATAAAAAAAACATACAAAATTAATTTAGTTCTACTCATGAAATTTTATGATTATAATAACAATCAAGGTGTTATGTTTAAGGTATAACAATCACTATGTTATGAATTTACGAATCTAAATGACAAACATTTTAGAAATAATATAGGTTAAGTTACCTTTTTTTCCGTCAACAGTTCTTCTTTCATAAATGTGCTATGTACATTTCAAAGCGTAGAGCTTCATCATCAGGCTTTCCAAAAACGTCACATTTACATACTAAACATTAAAAACATTTAAAATATAAACTAAAACACTCAAACATATTAACACAGTACATTTGCCGGCCGGCGATAGACACCAACTGATGACCAATCTGATGACCAATTTATTAGTGATTGGTCATCAGTTGGTGTCTATCGCCGGCCGGCAAATGTACTGTGTTAATATGTTTGAGTGTTTTAGTTTATATTTTAAATGTTTTTAATGTTTAGTATGTAAATGTGACGTTTTTGGAAAGCCTGATGATGAAGCTCTACGCTTTGAAATGTACATAGCACATTTATGAAAGAAGAACTGTTGACGGAAAAAAAGGTAACTTAACCTATATTATTTCTATAATATAACAGTTCTGGAGGCTAATAAAACAAAATGAATAGACAAACATTTTGTTTATCTCGGATTCTCTTTAAGTCATATCACATAAGACTGTATAATTCTACATAAACATTTTAAATTTTCAACAGAGTTCAAACAATGTTGTCTAGTTAGATTTAATTTTTTTAAATAAACTAAACAAAACAATTGTCTTTAGAAATAAACAGACTACAGGGTTCCTCACTAGGATTTCATTACGAGCCTTATTACTTTTCTCAAAATAATCTGAAGGCCAAAAGTATATACATACAGTTTTTTCATATGTTTTCTAGCTTGCATTTCGTCTGTCTCTCTGCTATTAATTTAGTATTTAGTGCATTATAACAAAGACAAACCATTCTGAGCACTGTTTGTTAGCTTAGAAAAATGCCAAAGCGGTTGTCACTTTAATAAATTATTGTAGTTCTAAAAAAAAAATATTGTAGGGCCACAAATATTATTTTACGGGCTGTGCAGTGAGTATCCCTGGTCTAAGGGTGCATTTGCTGTAGACAGATTTGCTGGTTTCAAATAAGCGCTCAGACATCTGTTGGCATACTCTTAGCTCTGCTATTAGTCACACCAACCAAACATGAATTAATTTCACCAAACAGAAGAATTGGCTTCACAGGCTCCAAGTGATTGGACAGTCTTCTTTTTTGAATAATCTATGATAAAACTAAACTAGCATTTAGTTTTACAACAAAGTTTTATTGTGAGCTAAATAAATGTTCTACTTCAGCTAAAGTAAGTTATTGCTATTCTAGTCTAAAGTATAATTTGCAAATTAGTCCCACTTTTAGAACAATCATAGCTCAATTTTATCGAATACTAATACAATTTTCAGATTGCTGTTGAAATCAGTGAAAATTCTGTTCCTGGTTTGGAGGCAAGTCACTCAAGTGGAATTTTGGAGAAATTACTTCTCGAGTTGAAGACAGATGATGTTTTAGTTCTGCTAACAACTCTAGAGTTTACAACAAAATTGGCTCTAACATACCATGGTTTTAATTATTTGGAGTCTCATGGAGTTGTAAACCATCTTGCTAAGCAAATGTTAAACATTGAATCCAACCCATTGATGTCACTAGTTTTGCCTGGTAAGTTTTCCAACTTGAGAATAAAAATGTTAGTTTTATTTCTGTTATTTAATTATATACCTACAACCTATTTACAAACATATTTGAGCCTATAATTTAAACTTGTTTATCTAGTTAATTGTTAGTTTTGAAGACTTATTGGACAATGTGAATATGTCTGATTAATAAGGTGAATATGTCTGACTATGAGGACATGGTAGTGAAGTGGGAAGTGATGATGAGTGTATGTGTTTTGTAGCTCCAATATAATATGTATTTTTATGGGAAAGTAAGATAGTACAACCTTTTTAAGTGAACACAGTAATATAGCTAAGTATAAAGTACCATTTTAGTAAACTAAATTTAAATTTTCTTACTTACAGTTTTTATAAAAAAAAGTCAAGCACTGTACTGAAGAAATCACACGTTTTTCACACACTTTGTATTATTCTGTAAATAATTATAAATTGGTGTTTTGACTACCTGCAACGCATTGAAAGTTAAATATATTACATTTACTTTTAGAATATAGTGTATGGCCAGTATATGTCTGAGGAATATTATTTTATTGCAAGTGGATTTGACTGTCACTGGTGGAATAGGAAGTACTACTATAGTCAGTCAGAGGAGGGATGCCAGCTTAGTGAACACTTGTACAAACACTTGTACAAACCTGGACATTGTACACTAACACAAGACATTGCTCAGGGCTTATCTGTGTTGGACTGGCCTTGGACAGTATTGTTGTTTTGATTTGTTTACTGGTGACATTTAGTCAATTCTCTGCTGCTTCTAAATCCCATTGAGTTATGTAATAGATTTAATACTACAAATACTTTTGGAAATTATTGAAGTAATACATTCATTATATGCAATGTCATACCTTTGAGTCAATGATATATTAAGATTAATAATCAAAACATAATGAACATGAAAAAATAAAAGGAAAAATATTTTATTAACTGTATATGATTGAAATTAATTGTGTGAATAATTGGCACACAAAAATAAATAATAATAAAAATATATGTTTTTAAAAATGAATATGTAAAATAGTTTAACTAAGTATTTGATTAAATAAATAAACACATATATTTTAATATCTGCTGTGTTTGAAGTTTCTGTATGCAGATTTAATTTTAATTGTACAAATCGGAGTTTAAGTAATTTGAAGCGGTGAACGGAGTAGCCGTTTTGAATATATATATATATATATATAATATTACCATCCTATTCTGCTTACAAGAAAAAAAAAATAATTAAATGGAAAACTTAAAATACCAACCAGGTGACCTCGTAATAGCAAAGATAAAGGGGCATGCTGCATGGCCTGCAGTGGTAGATGATGTAGAGAAAAAAGGAAATGGTTTTATTTTCAATGTAACTTTTTATGGCTCTAAAGATAAAGGAGCATGTAGATTGAGTGAGTTATCAAGATATCCAGAGCAAAAACATAAAATTTTACAAGAAAAAAATATGAAAAATGAAATTTACACCTTAGCAGTCAAACAAATTGAAAGTGTTTGGCAAATTAAGCAGAAAAAGAAAAATAATCAATGTTTGTTTAAAAGTAGCATTGTTTCTCTCCTAAGAAATAAAACTTTAGACTTATCTATGACACCCAACACTTAATAAGACTCCCTCTAGCAATCTAGTTACACAAAAAATTAAAATTAAAATTGATAAGTGTCAAGATGTTGGGACCCAAACCAAGAGCTTGTATCCTGTTCAGAGTACGGAAACAAACACTTCTGATAGGCTCTCAATGTGCCTATCTATATTGGAAGACAAATTTATTACGGATGATGCTATTGTGTTATATTACAACATGATTACGTCTAAAGTGGTTAAACAAGAAATATTGTTGATGAATCCTGTAATAACACAAGCTATTAAATGTCTGGAAGACATTGATACATTGGTGGAGCCACTACAAATTAGACATAGATCTTTCATACTCTTCCCTATCAGTGACTCACCTGCAGTGACCCAAGAAGGGGATCTCACTGGAGTTTATTGATGTATAAAAAAACAATGCAGTTTTTTTTACTTTGACTCAGTAGGGGACTACAACTTATCACATGCAAAACAACTTGTAAAAAAGATATACAAATACCTGGGCCTGGTAGATCTTCCCCCTATTCACAAAGTAACAGTACCACAACAAAGCAATGGAGTGGACTGTGGTATATTTATGCTGATCTTTGGTGACATACTCATTCAGCATATACATCAGGGTAGTATCTATGATATAAAAGATTACCAAAGTAACTTCTGGCCTGACATAAAAGCTAGTGATATATTAACTAAGCGAGCTCAGCTAGCCCTCCTGCTGCACAATAATAACTTTACTGCACTTAGCTCTGACACAGTAACTGAAATGATGTTTCAAACATGCACCTCCACCCCTATCCAGGCTCCACCTGCATTTCTAGACTCAGCCAGATCGTCTAGTGCTGTTGCCCATGTAAACAACACACATGACTGTAGCTTTAATGGGAATAATCAAATTTGTAATAACAATGGGGAGCTAAATATCGATGATCAAAGTAATTGGCCAATAAAAAGGGTAGGAAAAACCAAGAAACAACAGACCAGTAGGATTCAAGACCTCACTCCTATACCTTTGAGTAATAAATATGAAGTTTTTAACACCATACAACAGGACTTGGAGGAAACTAATGAGTCACAATATAGAAATATAAAAAAAAGTGTGGCAAAAAACTCAAGAAAAACACTTAATGCAAGGATGACAGCAACAAGAAACGAGAGTGAATGTTGCAAAAAACAAATGGATATTGAATTTTATGCAGACAGCCATGGGAGGGGCCTTCCTGAAATGATTGGGGCTTGTAGTGAGGGTAGGATTAGAGTTAGTGGTCTTGTTATGCCTGGTACTACAACTAAGCAAGTGTATAGACAGGCTGAAAGGGATCTTCTCCGCCCCCTGGTTATAATTGCAGGGACAAATAATGTACTTAAAAAATCAACAGAAGAAATCTATTTGAATTTAGAAAAAAGCTTACAAAGTCTAAGTAAAGAAAGAACAGTACACTTGACAATTATTCCCAACCGCTATGATGCAAAACCAACGGACCCAACTCATGAGGAAATATGCATAGTGAACAATTATATTAAAGAAATTGCAGCAAGAACAACTAACATAAGAATAATTGATTTGAATGAGCTAAAAAAATATCATTATAATCACCAAGGTCTACATCTTGATTACAGAGGCAAGAGAAAACTGTCTTACATGATAATCAATTCTCTCAACAAAACATTTCCTTGCAGCAAACAAATAACCACAAAAAACAACAATTCAACAGTCTTGTGGAAAACTTAAAGGTTACAGAAATAGTAGTCAGTAACAGTTTCAAAATAATTGAATCCAACATGTTAGGTGTAACAAATAAAAACAAAAATAATGAGCTTCTAGCTCTGGCCCATTGTATTTCATGAGACTTTAATCATGAACGGCACATGAGTGCAGAAGTGGCAACTGTCTTCAGAAGACAGTTTGGTAGACCAACCACTCTCCTTACAGACTACTTATCCCACCAGAAAAGTGTTGATGGAGTGAATGTGTATGCTTTGGTCACTAAATCTGACTTCTACAAGAAGCCTACAACTGCCGACTATGATATAGCCTTCAAACACTTCACTGAAGATTTTAAAAGAAAACATTTAAAATACTTGGTATGCTCTCCTATGGGTTGTACCCGGGACAATATTTCCATAGAACATTTTGCAGCTAATATTGTTGATTTCCAACAACACAGCTTTGGTTGAGATAGTAGTGTTTGATGAGAACTCACGGCGGACACTAAGAAATGGACTCTCTTTTAATAACTTCAAACAGAAGCTGCACGCTGCAATTTCCACTTCTCTATTAATACGGATGGACACCAGTTCCACCCTTGAAGCACCAGAAGCCACACAACCTGCACCTCAACATCCTGCACTGGCAAACGTGTATAGTGAAGAGGCCATCATTGGACAGGAAACACTTCGGGAAAATGACTTGTCTTTCGTAGCAACTTCCATGAATGACTTTCCTCCCTTGTCGACTTTGTCAACGACTTTTTTAAATAGTGACTCCTCCTTTGACTCTCATGAATCTCAAGTGAGTACAGCATTTCAGGGTTCTGAGACTATGACACATCAGCAATGGAATGGGGGAACTGTAATGACAGCTCTGATGGAGAAAACAACAGCTTGGGCAAACCAATTCCAGGATCCAGAGGCACCTATAGGTTCAAGAGCAAATGTTTGTGAAAAGTGTAATGTGCAAAAGCAGAGCAAAATTGTAAGGGTGGTTAATAGTGAATGTCAAACCAAAGCAGGTACCGGTAGTGATGTCTTAAATAGTAATAACATATGTATGAATAAATCACCTGCCTCCCCTTTAAACTTATTTGTAACAAATACTCTACAGGTCACATAATGAAAAAATGTAATGAACAGTTCAAAACAATAAGAATATTTCATCAAAATATCTTTCATCTAAAATCTAGAATTGAACCACTGCAAGCCACTTTAGAGGAATTACAACCCCATATTGTTATTTTGTCGGAACACAACACAAAAACTGATGCAGTGGACAGAGTAAATATTGATAATTATAGTATTGATTCCCATTTTTGTAGAAATAGATTTAAAAGTGGTGGCGTTATGATATTAAGCAAAAGTGAGTTGAAGGGGAGGCAGGTGGTTGTGCCGCAGCAGTTAGTAGATTGTATTCTGGAAGAGAAACAGTTTGAATTTTGTGCTGCTGTTTACAATGTCAATAATTTTAGGTTTATGATATTAGGGCTTTATAGATCTCCCTCTTCTTCAACAGAGGTATTGCTGGACAGGTTAAGTAACCTTATAGATTATTTAAATGACAAATGTAAAACAATAATATGGGTTGGAGACATTAATATAAACGTATTAGCCAACACTGAAAATGATAAAAAGAAAAGGGATTTGTTAAAAAATATGTTAAAGAATCATAATATGCAATACCTTGTGAATTTTCCCACTAGAATCACTCAAAATACCAAAACAGCAATTGATAATTTTATCGTAAAAAAACACCTGTTAAACGAAGTATCAGTATCGGGAGTCATAACACTTCTTTCCGATCACGATGGACAATTGCTTGAGCTTTGTTGTCCTTCTAAATTACCTACAACTGATAATTTTACTTTTCAGGAATGCCGCAATTTCTCACAGCAAAATAAGCTTCTTTTTTCTAAACTCATTGAACGTGAGGACTGGACTGTATACTGTGCTCAAGTGCATGAAAAATATGATAAGTTTCACAATTTATTTAAATTTTATTTTGATCAGGTATTTCCAAAAAGAAAAGTTAAAAAAACAACCTTCGTAGAAATTGGATACCTCAAGTATTAAAAGAAGAAAAAAAATAATCTAATTTGCTTAAAAAAAGAAATAAAAAATTGTAAGAACTCCCAAATATTTAATGTATATAAAAAAGGTGTAAGAATTTACAAACAAAACCTGGAAAAAGAAAAAAAAACATTTTTTTTGAGTAAATTAAATAATTCTTTTAACATTCCTAAAACAGTTTGGAAATTAATAAATTCAGAAGTTGGTAATAAAAAACAAGAGATACAAGATAATATTTCAATAGAATATGAAGGGAAAAAATACTCCAACCCAAAAGATATAAGTAATCTATTTAATAATTATTTTGTAAATGTGATAAGAGATAGAGATAGTCCCAATCTAAATGGTATACAAATCAGTAGCACATCAGAAAGCACATTGGTAAACAAAGATAGCCCAAATTATATTAAACCACAATTTCGCTTAATGCCTGTAACTCGGTCTGAGGTTGAGAATGTAATTGACTCGCTTAAAGATAAGTCATCAAGTGGGTTTGATGAAATTCCCATTTCTGTAATTAAAGTTGCCAAATCACAACTAAGTCCCGTTTTAGAACACTTAATTAATTCATCATTTGTATCAGCAATTTTTCCTGGCAAACTAAAGGTTTCTAAGGTAGTACCAGTACATAAAAAGGATAGTAAAGATAACACTTCTAATTATCGACCGGTCTCGTTATTGCCGGTGATATCAAAAATGTATGAAAAAATTGTATATAGGCAATTAATGGATTTTTTAGAAATTAACGATCTTATAGATGACAATCAACATGGTTTCCGTAACAACAGATCAGTGGTAACAGCTGCAGTAGAATTTCTTGATGGTATTATAGATTCAGTAGATAAAGGAGAACATACTTTTGGAATTTTTATGGACCTGACAAAAGCTTTTGACAGTGTTAAACATTCAATTCTAATTGAAAAATTAAAATTACTGGGAGCTACAAATAATTCATTAAGCTGGTTCAAATCATACCTAGATAACAGGTACCAGTTTGTAGAAATCACAAGTACTACTCAAAAAAATAAAGTTTCAAAAATAACCTCTGATTGGCAGCCCCTGTTGGACTCCAAACCCCAAAGTTTGGAGTCCCCCCAGGGCTCAATATTGGGCCCGTTGCTCTTTGTATGCTACTTAAAAAATATCTCTTTAAATTTAGAAAAGTTGCCCAAAAACAATCTTTGTCTATATGCAGATAACGCAAATTTAAAAGTTTCAGGGAACTCTATAGACGAAATTGAAAAGATAACAAGTATGGAATTAAGTAATATTGAACGATTTCTGAATTTTCATAATCTTAAATTAAATATATAAAAAAAACAAATTTTGTTTGCTTTAAAACATCTAAAAACAGAGTTGATAAAGAACCAAAATTATCATTGGACAATGAGCTAATTCAGAGAAAAAGCTGCACAATATTTTTAGGGTTAATAATAGATGAAAATTTGAACTGGGATAAACATGTTCAGAAAGTTTTATCTAAAATAAATTCCGGGTTATATGCTATTTCAAAAATGTCAAAACTGTGTGACCTCACAACATTGAGAATGATATATTTTTCTTTTATACATTCTCATATAACGTATGGTATCTGTCTATATGGCTCAACAAAAAAATCAAATTTAGATTTAATTCTCAAAAGCCAAAAAAAGGCAATCAGAAAGATGCTAAATTTAAAGAATGACGTTTCAGTTAAGGAATATTTTAAAAGTTTAAACATTATGACAGTATATAGTCAATATATTTTCGATACTATAATGTACCTTAAAACACATTTTCAAGAATCCTCTCTGAATAGGGTTCACTCATATAATAATAGAGGCAGAAATGATATCAAACCCACTTATCACCGCTTGCAATTTTATGAAAAAAAAAGTTTCTAAAGTATGTTCCAGAACTTATAACAAAAGAACAAAACATAAATGTAATTAGAAAAAAGTTAAAATCTCTTCTAATTGATAACACAGTTTATAGTTATGAAGAATTTTATGATAAGTACCTACATTAATGTGTTTTAACTTAGATTTATAGCTATAGCAGACTCTATTCAATGTACTCAATTGTATGTATGTAATGAATAAAGATATTTTGAATCTTAAATCTTGAATCTAAGCTGAAAATAATGGTTTTTGGAATTAAAAATGAACACTAGAACTTGTTTCATAACTATAACATTAAAATAATTGTTTCTAACTTTGCCTTTAACTATGGAAGCAAATATTTATCAATAAATTATTGAAATTTTTTTGGTTGAACCAGCAGCAGAAAATATTAGGGGGCCAGTAATTATACTAGTAATTATATTAGCAAAAATTAAAATTGCTTTGTTCTTGTTTTATTCGTCATCTAAATGCTGGTTTTATGCAATGCATTTGTTGTTATGCAAAAGACGTGCTACATTCCTAGGTCTATTGAAGTTAAAAGAAACACATTTTTCATTAATAAGGGATAGTTTTTATTTCTTCATAATCCATATTTTAAGGATATTATAAAATGTATTAGTATTTAAATATCAAATATTAGAGGCCACATCCCAGCACACTAGTGTACAGTAATCTTTATTATATAAAACTCTAATAATGTATGTGTGTGTGTGTGTATTACCATTGATTTTATACACAAATAGATTCCCCATCCAATGTTAAATTTTGAGTCTCAAAATATCAGCTGTTTTTGTGGTCCATTGTGGAGCGCTAGTGTAGTCCCATGTAAATGTAATGCAGTTTAAACCAGCTGTGGTTGCGGGCCTCACTAACTAACAAAATTACAGGCACGAATATTCCTATTAGATGGTTTATCTATTGTAGGTTTATATAATCAATGGTATTACTTAATCACGCAAAAACTACACTGCATGGACATTCTTAGTGTCTATGGCTAATACATAGGTCTATCTTTATTTTGAAATTCCATCAGGAAACCACCCCAGGGTTTCTCAGAAGTATCAATGCAAGCCCTATGGCTATACCAATTTGACAATAGTTCTGAAGTAAATACCGGACCACAACACACTTTTGCATTATACAGATGCCAGTAGGTACATGTTTTGTATTACTGAATGCGATAAGCACAATATAAATCAACGTAAAGTCCCTACGAAGGATAGATACACTGTGCTAGTTAGCATATAAAATAATAACTTTCTGGTCCAAGACATGTACAGTGCTGACAACCCATTGAAACTTAAACGTTTATTAATAGTAAAAAAAATCTTACTTAATATTTTAATATTTACATTATGTAAACCTCATATTTATATAGTTTATTTTATACAAAATTAAATAATGTGTATATCGCAAAGGGGTCAATATTTCAGTTTGTGAATCAGCATTCAGCACCAAACAAACACAACATAAAAGTATTGACAGTATAAACTCCCCCAACAATTCATTTTCTAAATGCAGTAGTTAAAATTTACTGAATTTTAATATGCAGATCTCAAGTGAACGCACAACCAAAAACCTTTGTATTAAAACCAGCCTACTTGTTAAAAATGTTCATGTGCCTCTTTTATTTTTATATATGCATTGTTGAATAATTGGTAAGTCCTATTTAGGGGGTGATGATCAACCTTAAAAAAATTTTTTTTATAACTATATTATATATATAAACCAGTAGGGTATTAAAGTAGTATAAAAAACTACTTTAAGATTTGTCTCATTCTACAATAATGATGAGTTTCTGTTTGTGTTTCATTCAAATCTGTAGGTTTTTCAAACTATCACATTTTGTCTACTTAAACTGTCTCAAGAGAACATTTGTACAAGAATTACTATGAATCTAATCCTTTAAAGAAAATTTAAGGTTTTAACAGTTTTCTCTCTTGGATGCCACCAATAGCAAAATAGGATGGAACTAATTAATCATACACATTACAATGTTGAATAAAAAGTGTATCAATTAAAACTACATGAATTTATTATTTACGAATTAAGCTTTATTATTTATGTAAAATTTGTTATAGGTTTGATCAAGTTTTTTGGAAATGTAGCTCAATTAAGACCTCAGGAAACATTTCGAGATTACCCCAAAGTTATAGAGATGATCTTTAGTGCAGTCAAAGAAAGTGATCAAAGCCTTGTATGTGTTGCTTTGGAGACAGTTGGCTACATTGCAACTACTCCTAAAGGAAAGCAGATGCTGCAGAAACAAGGTCTGTTTTATCTCTAGATTTATGTCACAAAAAAATGCTATGTTATCTTACAAATACGGTAGAACCTCATTATAGCAGATTTTACTTATGATTGACTGCACATTTCATTACACACCCTGAGAGACACTATATGAGAACAAAGTTCAAAACAAAAAATATAGTTTTACTTTTGTTTATTGTATAGAATTCTAATTCATTGAAAATTACGACCCACCCTCTTACAATAAAAAATTAGGGCCATCAAGGGTGAGTGCGAAGTCAACTGGCTCAGGAGGACACAGAACAAAAAAACACAACTTACAGCCAAAAGTGTAGTTTATTAAAAAATTTAAATTTAAAAAGCTAATAATTTAAATTTAATAAACTAACAAAATATTGAAAAATAGCCTATTACCCGGGCTTTAGAGAAAAACATGTGTAGTATTTAGAGACATGTTTAATCCAACAGTTATTGCTACAAGTTCATTTACTCATCTTAATTTAAACACATTATTTACCATTGTAAGCTCTTGTGGACCAGGACCAAAACAAATGAATGAAGTTATGATGTTCACTGTTATTGCCCCACCCATTCACCATTAGACGTACAATGTGCTATTGACCCACCCATAAATCTACAGTGGTATTGCCCTATCCACTCACCCATACAATTAAAGTAATATCCGCCCACCCATACAATTAAAGTAATATCCGCCCACCCATACAATCAAAGTAATATCCGCCCACCCATACAATTAAAGTAATATCCGCCCACCCATACAACTACAGTGATATTGACCCACCCACTCACTCATACATGTACAATAATGTGCTATTAACCCACCTGCCCAACCATTAACCTACAGTGGTATTACCCTATCACTCACCCATACAATTAAAGTAATAGTGACCCACCCGCCTGACCCATCTGACCACCCATACACCTACAGTGATATGACTGTGCTATGGCACAAAATAAACACAAAGCAATTCTAACATTTTTTACTGTGCTTATCACTTTATTTATATCATATAGCTAAATTCTAAAATGATGCTGTTTTAAATGAAACAGCAATTATAATTGAAACAAAATTAAAAGATTATTTACTACTAATTTTAGTGAACCATCTGAATTTGGCAGGGGGCATAGCCTATTTTAAAGGGCCTGCTAGCGTATGTGTGCGAGCGAAGAGTCACTTTATCTTTCAGCCATCTTCAGTCTTGAACAGAGTGAAATTACCGATCACCTAGCCTAGCCATGGCCAACATGGAATTTCACCACCCCGCCCAAGACTACGAGGAGGGAGGGTATAGACAGCTAGGAGGGGGTAGTGCATGACACTGACCTGGAGTTGAAGTGTTTATAGCCAGTTAAGTCATTATCCACCAGAGTACACATTTGGTCCAGCCTAAAGGTGCTCGTGACCTTGAAAAGAGGTTAATAGAAGTAGGAGAGGGTGGGGGTACTTTTCTAAAAACGTCATACAAATCAGGTGATTGAAATCAAGGAAATATTAGAAACCGGTGTAATAGAAATGCACCAGTAACTAATCATTTTGTATTAACTAGTTACTACTGTTTTTAAAATCATCTGTTTGACAATTTATTTATGTTAATTAGGTCTAGAAGACATTTGTAATAAGCATTATTGACAGTTTAGCAAGAGTCACATTTAAATACTGTTAATTTAAATGTATCTTATTTATTTAAATGATCTCAATTAAATAAACAAATGATAAAAGGTTTTTACATTTAAAAATATGTGGAAAATGTTATCTTTATGTAACACCTGTTTAATCATAGCATAATACTATTAAATAATAAATGAAATCAATATTTGTTTAGGGAACTGTAAAATATTTATTAGTCTTTGGTCGCAAAATTGAAATAGTTCTACCTTATCAGAACGGTTAATATAGTCTAGTCAGCGAGCACCGTTAGGCTGGCCTCACTTTACCTTCTAAATATTTTATAAATAATAAATACCACTTATTCATATCCAACTAAAGGATTGTAATTTCGTTTGCTTTCATTCACCCCAATTAAAAGTATACAATATAACACCTTCAGCTGCTATTAGACAGTTATAATGAGGTTCTACTGTATAATATAAATTATAGCTGTTCCTAAAGTAGTAGATTAGGAGCAAATAATGTTAATGTACAAGAGTAGTGAAAGGAAGTGATGAGTCAATGTTGATTTTAAAACCTTAATATACAGGTCCGCCTCATATTTAACCCTTTCCATACCAGACGTGCGCATTTGCGCACCAGCGATATTGCCGCGAAATACCGACGTGCGCATGTGCGCACGCCAGCGATCGCTGTAAGTGCAGACGCGTGCGCAAAAAAGCACGTGTGCAAAAAAGTGCAAATTTAGTAATATTCTAGCTTTTAATGTTTACCAAAACCTCCAAACTCCGTATACTTTTGTTCTAGACATTATGGGGAACGATGTAACATACATTTTGTTACTCTTTGCAACTGATTGTACAACCTGTGACTTGGTTATTTATGACGTCTGCTCAGCTCGACTCAGCTGACAGCTCAACGCCATGACAGTGTGTTTGTTGTTGTTTAGTAAATAAAAGTGTCTGAAAACTGTAAATATTGTATATAAATAATTGTAATTCATCTCATGTTTTTATTTTTTTGTGTTTTTATGAAGAAAAATATTATAAATAATAGAATAGATGTGAAAATTATATGAAAGTGCTGTAACATTGAATTTTGACAATTTTCAAAGAAATACACTGAATCAATTGCAGTTCGATATCGACTCTACTTTTTGTGGTAAGTAGTTGAAATTTGCTGTATTTTCTCGTAAATACATTACCAACAACCTAATATAGTATATATGGTGCTATTGAGTTATATAAAAATAGATATCTTTGTTTAAAATAAAAAAATACTTACATATAAAAAATATATATATATTTTTGATTTTTATAAATTTTACTTTTGTAATTAAAAAATTTAACATCATGTAGATGGAAAGAGGAACTAATTCTAAAGAAACTAGTATTTTTTCATTTATTTCTGACAGTAAATAAAAAAGTTAAAATTTTTTTTAAAAGCATCAACGATTTTTCTATAAATGCATTGGTATTTCTCACATATACCACCAAAACTTAGCTGGTATTTTTCACATGACCCCCAAAAATGGGTCTGGTATGGAAAGGGTTAACGCCAACAGCATCATTGTAATTGTGAGTTTGGTCTTATAATTACATTTCTTCTTAAACTACCTTGAAGGAAGTCAAGATAGTTTAACATATACGCTGATAACCCACCCGCCCACCCATACACGCACTGTTGTATTAACCCACCCACCCACCCATACACGTTCAGTAGTATTGACACACCCGCCCACCCATCCACGTACAGTAGTATTGACCCACCCGCCTACACATACACGTACAGTAGTATTGACCCACCCGCCCACCCATACACGTACAGTGGTATTGACCCATCCGCCCACCCATACACGTACAGTAGTATTAACTCACCCGCCCACCCATACATGTAAAGTGTTATTGACCCACCTGGCCACCATACACATACAGTGGTGCAACCCACCTGGCCACCCATACACGTACAGTGGTACAACCCACCTGGCCACCCATACACGAACAGTGGTATTCACAGGTAAAAACGAAGAACCATCCTTAGTAGCGGATGACCTTTGCTGACCATCAATATCTTCACTAAAACCACTCTTACGCAGTTGAGGGACGCTGATCTACCACACAGACAAGCAGGGGTTGATTCCCGGTTGAATTTGATACTTTTGCTTCAGCGCCGCTCCCGTGGTTCGGACGTCATGTCCATTGTTCGTGCACGAACCGAAATCGTATGTTAGGATTGACTCACCCACCCACCCATACACGTACAGTGATACTGACCCACCCACCCATACAGGTTCAGTGATATTGACCCACCCCCCACCCATACACGTACAGTGTTATTGACCCACCTGATTGAGCCTGATACTGAGTTCGCTTCCCTATACATCAAACGGGACTACCACCCAATATGAACACCCCAAACTTATACAGGTAACGATTATTTTGTGCAAACGTCTCCTGCTAAAACAAAATCAGACCCAACTGACAAAATCTAATAACAACTCATAATATCTGACCCACCCACCCGGCCCCCATACACGTACAATGGTATTGAACCACCCACCCACCCATACACGTACATTGGTATTGACCAACCCACCCACCCATACACGTACAGTGATAGTGACCCACCTGCCCACCCATACACGTACATTAATATTGACCCACACGCCCATACACGTACATTAATATTGACCCACACGCCCATACACGTACATTGGTATTCACCCACCCGCCCACCCATACATGTACAGTGGTACACACACTGTGGTATTGACCCGCCCGCCAACCCACACAAGCACTATGGTATTGACCCACCCGCCCACCCATACACGCACTGTGGTATTGACCCACCCGCCAACCCACACACGCACTATGGTATTGATAGTGACCCACCCGCTGCGTACCCAAAACACGTACAGTGGCATTGACCCACCGCCCACCCATACATGTACAGTGGTATGGACCCACCCACCCACCCTTACACGTACAGTGGTATTTACCCACCCGCCCACCCATACACGTACAAGTGTATAGTTTTAGTCCGCTGACGGTCCTACTTGTACGGCTGTCGACTTCCCAGCGTTGGCTTGTCAGTTTTAGTCCGCTGACGGTCCTTACTTGTACGGCTGTCGACTTCCCAGCTTTGGCTTGCCAGTTAGTGTGTATTAAAGGAAAACCTCATCAAGCAATGATATAAATAAAACAATCGTAAACAAATAAATAAAACACACTAAGGAACACTGACCCACCCGCTCACCCTTACACGTACAGAAACACTACCCACCCGCCCACCCATACACGAACAGTGACTCTGAACCACCCGCCCACCCATACACGTTCAGTGGTATTGACCCACTCAAAACCACTGTACGTGTATGGTCGGGCAGGTGGGTCAATACCACTGTACGTTTATGGGTGGGCGTGCGGGTCAGTACCCCTGTACATGTATGGGCAAGTGGGTGGGTCAATACCACTGTGCGTGTATGGGTGAGTGGGTGGGTTAATACCACTGCACGTGTATGGGTGGGTAGGTGGGTCAATACCATTGTACGTGTATGAGCGAGTGGGTAGTTCAATACCACTGTAAGTGTATGGGCGGGTAGGTGGGTTAATACCATCGTACATGTATGAGCGAATGGGTGGGTCAATATCACCGTACATGTGTGGGTGGGCGGGTGGGTCAATACCACTGTACGTGTATAGGTGGGTGGGTGGGTCAATACCACTGTACGTGTATGGGTGAGTGAGTGGGTCAATATCACTGTAAGTGTATGGGCGGGTAGGTGCGTTAATACCACTGTAAGTGTATGGGCGGGTAGGTGGGTTAATACCATTGTACATGTATGAGCGAATGGGTGGGTCAATATCACCGTACGTGTATGGGTGGGCGGGTGGGTCAATACCACTGTAAATGTATGGGTGGGTGGATCAATACCACTGTACGTGTATAGGTGGGTGGGTGGGACAATACCACTGTACGTGTATGGGTGAGTGAGTGGGTCAATATCACTGTACGTGTATGGGTGGGTGGGTGCATTGAACCCATTCTACATGAATGGGTGAGTGTGTCAGTATCAGTGTTCCACAATACCTGATCGGTTTTCACATGTAGCGCCAACAGTCATGGTACCTTGTTTGTCATGAAGCATGCATATTGTTACATACTTTCTAATATAAAAAATAAAACAAAATATTTTTTATATTAGTTTAAATAGTACGCAGTACTTTTAATTATAAATGTTACAACATTTATTTGAATCAAAATTTGTTGTTATTAAATTTATTTCTACGTTTTCACTGTGAAAGTTATGTAACTAGTAGAAGGATTGGCAGAGGCTTGAAATAAGTGACTGACAGTACTTGTTTTATTATTAGGTACTGTATAATAAAGCAAGAAGATTAACTCGTGTACTTAAAAAGCAGGTTTGTATCTTTATTATTTATAATAGAATAGAATAGATAACGCAATTCTATTCTATTCTATTCTAATATGATGTCATTACATCAAATACATGAAAGTGCATTTATGTTGATACAACTTTAAACAGTCATTTGGATTGAGTGTTTCTCTTGTTTTCGTCACTTATCTCTTTTATACTACATAGCTTACAAAGCTTTTGTTTTATATCATTAAAACAAAAACTGGTTTTTCTATGACTGTATTTGAATGGTATATGTTTATTGCACGAATACTAATTCATTAAATCTAAATAATCAAGAATCACTCTGGTGTTGAAAAAAACGATGTACAATAAACTATTTTCTAAATAAAAAAAAATACTAGCAGTCCTGTACCGGGTCGTTTGACCGGTACATTTAGTTTTTTTCGTCGTGGTCTGCCGGGCTGCGTGAGACCGCTCGTGCCCGGCGATTCGCTTACTTTGGTGGCCGTTGGCTCGGATTCGTTCGTTCCGTGTTCCAGCTCTTGTCTGTCAGGTTGGCCGTCTTTCTTCTGGATTTGTTCTACGCCGATCGACTAACCAGGCACGGCTAGAGACTCCTTTAACTCTAGGGTCCTTGAGCAGGACGTTTCAACCCTCAGCCTGCTGTCCGGGGAAGGTCGACCATCTGCACTGCCAGCCTGGCCTGAGGACCATGTCGTAGAACCAATGTCTCGACTACGCTGCCATCCCTACATCTGGGTGTTGTTCTTCTGTCCTCAGGTCAGTGCGTTCCATTTTTGTTTCCCGGCGGCTGAGCTGGGGGGGGGGGGTGATAATTTATGACATATAACAAAAGAAAAGAAGAAAAAAAGTTTGTGGAACTATTTAATTTGGCCTAGGCCTAAAACTGATTGGACAAAGTGATTGATGAAACAGCTATGGGGACTTATACGTTTTTTTATCAAAGAAAGAAAAACTTAAAATACACAAAGAATTTTTTGATGTTAATATTTATTTATATTTATTGTTATTTAGTTAATTAGTTTTATTTGTTGTTAGTTTTTTTAGATTTTATATTTGTTAGGTCCCTATGGTTAAGTTATGTTATTTATTTATATGTTTAGGCTTAGTGCTTGTTATTTATATTTTTTTGTTAATTGTATTCCGGATGTCTTGAAGTGACTTTTTACCAGAACGGTATCGGGTTATATTTTTTTTTAAATTGTTTAATTTTTAAACTTTCACCAAAAGGGGATTATTGTACTTTTGCTTAACTTCTAATTCGGAGCTGCCCAGGGATTCCGGCTTACTCCCTGGCCTCGGTGGAATCATGGGATGTGGGCTGAATTGCCGGGGTTATTTGGGGTTATCTAAATTGTTTCTAAATGTTCCCTCTTAAGTTGTTATTAAATTGTTCTTTCGTTTTGGGTGTCTCAGGCTAGGCTGCAGATAGGCCATGTAGTTGTTAATTGTTAATTTTGGTATTTGTAGCGTTTGTTGTTTTTGTAGCTTTGGTTATTTTCTTGTTGATTTTGTGTAGCTTGTTTGTTAAGTGCACTTGATATTGTGGCCTTCTGCCTGTTCATATTGTGGCCTTCTGCCTGCCAGTTTTTGAAGATAAAGTTTTACTTGAAATAAATTAGTTTTGCTCAGCTGCCGAGTTTTATTTTGACCCTCCAACTGCCACCCATGATCCCATCGTCGCTTGACTTGTTTTGAGCCATCCCCCAGTTGGCACGCTTTCCAGCTTTGGTGGGGGGGGGATGGGTCTCAGTCCATAGACATAACCTCAGGCATCTGTCAAAACATATTTTAAAATATATTTGTTAAATAAACAAATGACTGCGCAGCTGACTCGTTAAGAGTGATATCTGCTTACAACATGGTGAAAACCTGTTATTGATCAAGCTCAGTCATATCATTAACATTTATTAAGGAAAGAGAATGGAGCCCATTATCAATCCTGTTAACACTTTGCAGCAGATTAAATACTGTACAATTAAAATAACGTAGTTTTATTTTTTTTTAATACTTATCACATTCTAGATATTACTTGCTATAGATATTTCATAGTTGAGATGGATTTTGTTACAGGACACGTAATGAAAGATGTTATGTGTAAAATTACCGAAATAATAACAAAGTGGCCATCAGAAAGTAGAATACGAGGATTAAATGTCCTTGCCAACATAATTAAACTTGAGGTCAGTATTTCTTAAACATTGATCAATTTAATTAAGCAAGTTCTTTTATTGAGTTGCTGGGCCGAAGCAGCGTGTCTTTATAAAAACATATGCCTGTTTCTCATTATCTTTAGTGTAAAAGAACTGAAATCAATAATATTCCACACATTTTTTTAACTTCTGAAGCCATAAGGTCTTAACACGTTGACTACCAGCGTAGATAATTTATTGTGTCATTCTGAGGCCGCCGTAGTAAAACTGTATGTCCGCCTGACGCCATGAGGGCCACCGGTAGCCCACGTCATACGTGGCCACCGGTGGCCCCCGCGTCTTTTATAAATCAAACACAAATTTTAGCGCCATTTTTAGTATTACGTAATTTTTAATGATATATTCTGAAAGCTCATAAAATGTGATAGAAAACGGTCATCTGGTTTTTAAATAAAGCAACCCTAAATACGTTTTTATATATTTGAACTAGTTTTTACGACATTTAGACAGACTAGTTTCTGTCACAAAAAGAATCAATGTCACTTACTAAACACCTAACTTCAAAAGCTGGTCAGTGCGCGGGAAGACAATATAAACATCACAACAAAACAGCTGAAACATAATATCATATGGCATATGTAAAGTTTTGCCCCCACGCCATGAGGTTCACCGGTGTACTTCATCAATAACTTCACAAAATGGCGGCAAAAGACCGGATGTCGGCTATTTCTGTACTCAGGGGGGTCATTTCCGGTTGCATGGAACACAGAACTCGGAACAATGAATATTGAACTTTACCGTAGAAACAGCTGTGGCGCCAGGCTGAAATCTAGTGAGGGCCACCGGTGGCCCTCATGGCGTGAGCTAAAATTGTTGTGTGGGCCACCGGTGGCCCTCATGGCAGTCAACGTGTTAAAGAGAGATTAAAAGCTACAAATCTACTAAATGTATTATTATGAAGAGAATAGGCTAGAGTTGCAAGGTAGGCCAGAAGTATTGCACAGCCTATAGTTATTCATGAACATCAGCTAGTCAGTTGTATTTTGCTCATGAGTATTAATTAAGTTATAATTGTAGTTTTATATATATAATTTCACTTGCTAGTTCACATGGGCCTGCAGGCATCTAAGTGAGCTTATTTCAATGAGTAAAGTACCGACCGTTACATCCGTTGTGGATTTGAACCTTGGACTTAACCCTCCGCAGTTCGAAGGCCTTAGCCACTGAGCCATCATGAGAGCAATTTTGTTGTACAATACACCCTGTTAATATTCCTTTTATTGCCAATAATTACGTTACAATTTTTATAAACATTATTATTCACTTCTATTGTTTTCCAACAATTATATGCATCCTTGTTTAGGGTGGGGGTTTTGTAAACCCTTAATTAAGTTAAAAACACTCAAATGTTTCTTTTTAAAGGCCATAAATCTATTTATTGATTCTCGAAATCATAATTAATTTAGAATGTTACTAACTTCACACTCATTAGTCATTAATCCCTCATATTCGCCCATATCTCTATGATCTCTGTTTGAATGGTGAATAATAATAATAATCCATGGATCACATGCATAAATTGGTCAAAATGACAGATTAGAATACATTTTATTGAGAAAATTCCCTGTCTATTGTTGAATACCAATATTTGTCTTAAACGAAAAACAAAAAGGACTGTTTCTGAAATGTGTCATTTTCACTTTGGGTTACAAAAACTTATTTCTTTGTTTGATAGATGTGACTTTAATAAAATAAGCATCCATGCTATCGGTGATCGCCCTAATTAAAGCAAGCTAACAACAACTTATCAGTAGAAACAATGAATATAGTTTCCACTGGGCAATTCTAGAGGCCTACTTTAATTTGTGTTATTTATAATTTTCTCCTCTACTCTCATCTGGAGATCTTGATAGTAATTGTAAGATTAAATCATTTTATCGTTACAGTTGAGTGAGCAAGAAACTGAGATGTTAGGAACAGTACAAAGTTGGTTCGACTCCATGAGACCTCCATCTGAGACCATGGCTCAGATAATGGCAATGGCTCAGCAACCATTTCCTGAAATCAAGCTGGCAGTGTCACTGCTGCTACAGGTCCTGTCGGAACAGCCTTGGGGTCAGGTGTACATCAACAATACTCCAGGTAAGGTGTCGCAACCATATTTTGTTAAGAAATATTTTTCCTCTTTTTTATTAAAATATGTATTCTTTTGAGTCCTCTAACCATGCTTATTTTTTATATGTTTTAAGATTTATAAGCTTCAGAAGAAGCCATTTTAACTAATCATGAGGTAATTTCATCGCCAAAAATATTTGGATTTAGGAAAAACAATTTTAAAGTAAAATACAACATTTAAATAGGACCATGATGACATAATTCATAAACTTATTAAGCTTGCTTGATAACAAAATCAGATTTTCAGTCCTTAAATTCTTTAGTGTTGTTTCTTTTTGTTTATATTGGTTTAATTTTGTGTGTCTGTTTAAAAAAATGTACAATGATGTACAGAATCGGAAACAACCAAGGCAACCACTTGACTTTCATGTTTAAACATGAAATTAGTTGTAATTTACATTAACCCTAGATTTGTAATATAAAGTCGTTTAAAATTAAACTAATGTATATTTTCATTTTATAGAAGTTCAAACCTGCAAATTAGTTACTAACTACACCAAGTGTTAAATTCACATTCCAATGTGCAAAACCACGTATCTGTTTTGATATGTGGATCTGTTTATAAATGTACTTGATGCAATCTTATATAAATTCATGTTCTAATGTAGACATCTGATTCACGCCTTCCTTCGTTAAACTAAAGTTTATCATACTTTAGAATTTAAACCTACATATTGATTGTTAAATGGTTTATTTAGCTACTATTCTCGCACTTTCACCCTTATTTACTAAATTTATATTCTTTTTAACGATAATTCTTTATAATATACCTCATTAATTTTTGTTTACAATAGGACTGGTGGAGTTGTTACTAGACAGGAGCAGTGACTCAACAATGCAGGAGAAGGCAGCCAGATATGCAGTTATCAACGTGCTTGGTGAATCTCCAACATCAGAAGCTATTTTTGGAGAAGAAACAGTGAAGCGATTCAAAAACTTTACAAAAGAAGGAGCTGTATATGTTCAGCTACAGACTGAAGTGGCTATTGAAAAGGCTGATTAAAATAGTTTCAGGCAACAAAGACTGTAAACAATGTCTTTAAATTATTCATTGTATTAATTCGTATTTGTACAAAATAAATTTTTCATCTTTACTTTTTTACTTAGTATGGGCATTATTATAGTTTGTTATGGCTGCTTCTTTTTAAACTTTATTATCTACGCTATTAACCTCTTTAGTACCAACATTCATAACAAGTGGATGTCATAAATTTGTTTATTTTGTTTTTTTCTTTTAACGGGTAGTATAGTTGCCCAGCTTCATAGGCTAACTGTTGTCAGTTCGATCCCAATCAGAATCATAACAAATTTTTAAAGGGATCAGCAGATCCCTTTATGGGGTTAAGTGTAAGAGAGGACCTAATGGTCCTAACTTTGCCTCAGAAAATAAAACTTATTTCATTTCATTGATTTCAGATAACCACCAGCTGTTCATTTGTCATTAGGCTATTAATTAATGACACTTTCTAAGGATTTGTCGACCTTAGTTGGTAACAATGACTACATTCACTCATCACAATCATTCGAAATCCATATTCGCCCATAGCTTGACGATTGGCCTCTTATAAATAAATGGTTCTAAATTGAGCTACTGTATGTTTTGTGTTTTTCTGGAAAGGAAAGGTAGCTGAAGGGTTGATTTAAAATCAATTCAAATTAACACTCCACATTTCATTTCCATTGATTCAACAAGCTATTAACATTTGAATACTCAACTCTAAACACTTACCAGCTTTCAAAAAAATGTAAAATGACTATGCGTTCCCATAAATTAAACAAACATTGGTTTATGTGAATTGTAAGGGAAATACCAAACTGTGGGCAGGACAAAGCAAATAAGGGGTTTGAGTGGAGGTTGTAAGCAGTTCCTCACTATTATTGCCTAAGGCATGGTGGGGATGTAACAAGAACTAGTTTGCCAGTGCGCACCTGCATGACAGTTTGTTCTGAGGTCACTGAATGCTGCACCACTATCAAATTGAGGAATTTCCTACAATATGTTGCATACTTACACTTATCAAGTGTTCACTTTGTGTGTGGATTCCAACAAGTAAGTTGTGGTAAAATTTATCATCTTACTATGTAGTATTTTATTTGGTCAAAAGTAGGTGTAGAATGTTCCTCACTTCCTATATGGACAAATCACCACTGTTATTATCAGAAGTTTGGGTGATAAACCTTTTTGCTAAGTTTAGATGCTTAACAAAACAAATAATGGAATCCGTAAAACCAGCCATTTGTGGTATATGTTCCATAAAGGCTGCCGCCAGTATCTGGTTTTTCATAAACAAACTATTTGTTACTATTTGTTTTTTTTTTATTGTTCAGTATTAAATCAGGAAAACATTAATTTTTGTCAAAAATTTAATGGTGTATTACAGCGTACTATTTGGATGCCTTGGTTTGTTTGTCAGCTGATCATTTTGGCTGATAACATTTTCATATATTATAGTATTGTTTTCATAGTTGTTTTATTTGCAATTGTTAGTAAGAAAACACAAATTTCTTATAGTCAATCTCAGTTAATGCATGTAGTTGTTCATGGTTTTTTTTCCACTATGATAATTTTCATTAGATTGTAGGATAAGGAGTTTTTTACACCTGTCAAAATGATGTGTTTGACTTTTGAACACTAGAAGTGTTGGTATTCAAAGGAAATGATAAAAAAAACAATAAATTAAAACAACAATATATTTATTTGTTCCCTTTTAGTAGACAATAATGTGCAGCTAAATTTAAGTGTGCAATACCAACAAAGTACAGTAGACTCACGATTGTCCGGCATTTGCCAGTCTAACAGGTTTGGGCAAATACAGACAGCACTGAAGATTTTTACTTTACAGTAAGTATGTTTTTATATGTTTATGTTACATTCAGGTTAAGCAATATTAATTACATAATCTGTAAATTAACAAATTTTAACATTTTTTCACATCTAAACGTGGTTTTCCATATAGGTTTGGTAATTCATAAATTTTACTAATCCGACACTCCCGATCTCATACCTGCCGGATCATCGAGAGTTTACTGTATATACTAGGCCTATAAAACTATCGTTATAAATTATTGTCCTATCAAGGGTTTGTTTTTTAAGTTTATCTACTGGTAAATTATGGAACAGCACAAAAATAATGGAAGAGCTTAGCATCTGGCTTTGGCTTTTTTTAAAGTATCACTCATATTGTAAATTTTAACATTACAAATTAAGTGCAAAATAAAAGTCGAACTATTCAACTTGTACATGGTTGCATGTTGATCAAATTAGTTACATTAATAATGATTTGAGTATCAATTATGTTAAAAATAAACCAAAATTCATAAAGGAGTTGAAAATATAATACTAATAGCATTTGGTACAACATGCCCTCAGTACAATGTTTAAACATAAACTTAACAATTTTATATTCTGTTTTTTAGTTTTAGAGTCAACTTTCAACAAGAAAAAAAATTAAAAATCAGTAAATACTTGCAGCCAAAGACAAGTCCTCTGCTGTAGCACAATCATCAGGAAAAATACTGATGGCAATAAAGCAAAGAAGAAGTTTGATTCATCAAAACTCATGTCAATGTTTATTTTTTATTTTAAAGGCGGACTACAGTAAGGGAATAATCCCAAGCCAGAGCATCCAAATTCCAATGTATTTTAAGTCTGTTTTCCATAGTTGTTGACTGTTTAATTTAGCTTTCTGTATTGATATAATTTTCAACATATCAACAAAATCTGCATAGTTCTTGACTACTGTTCGGAAACTGATAAAGCCCAAGTTAAAAAAAAAAATTAAAATTGGTCAAATTTCAAACTATTTCATATTCATTATTTATAAAACTATTCCAAACAAAAATACATTTAAAAAATACAAACAATAGCTTGGGTTCAATAATTACAAATAAACTAAATCAAAAATTCAATAAAACAATGCTCATAGATAGCTTTGAATACTAAAATGCCAGGCCATGCCATTTATTTTAGCATTATTCTAAAATATCAACTTAAAGCCGTTTGCATTATATAGTTGTCTTCAAATGTACCAGTATTATTTCTATAACAACTTTTGCATTTTAACAGATCTGCATCTAATTGTTACATTGCATTGTCTTTAAAAAGAGATTCGTGTTTATCAGTTCAGTAACGCAATACTGTACTTACAGCCTAATGATGAAGACGAATACTTAAACCTAATAACTTAAACATAAAATTGTATAGGAACAAAATAACTGGTATTGAATTTTAATAAACATAATCTCCTTTTTCATTAATTTTTAACTTGATTAAGGTTTATCCCATGGATTAGTTTTCTTATTAATTTTGATTTATAGAGAACTAGTTACATTACTGGCTGACTTTGAACCATTGTTGTGCCAGTAGGGTTTGCTTAGTTAACGGATGAATTGTTTCTTTAGCTTGCTTCATGTGTTCCAAAACTAAATTAAAACAACATATTATGTGAACAGTATAAATAAGTTTCTTCACTATTTTTAATTGTTTTGAATCTGTAATTCACTGTTTGTTTAACTAAGTACAACAGAATAACGAATATTAATACTTTATCAAAGTTAAATCAACAAGTAAGAAAAAATGTATTAAATGTACTAATAAATAACAACAAGTAAGGAAGTCAATGAAGAAACAGAACTTCAGACAGCATGTGCAATGTCTAAATACTTAACCTACAGTTAACATACTAATATTAAACATAACCGTTTAATAAGGACCATCACAGTCTGGTGGTTTGGCTAAAACAATCAGCAAAACTATGACTAGTCAAATCCATGTTATTATTTCTTAAAACAATCAACTTGAAAACAAAACAAACTATAGAAAAAAGGGATTGATTATTCCTTTCTTTTTGTTTGGCAGTTTAGCAATTTAGTCTATGGTTTAACCCTCTCCCACATAAACATACAGAATTGGACATACCTCCACAGCGGGCTTTTGCGAATTAATATACAACTAGGGAAACTCGCTACTAAATGCAGAGCATTTATTCATATTGTTAATAATTTTCTTCCGTTTCTCTCTAACATTAGAATGCTAATAGAAACATGGCGGGTACGAGTCAGAACATAAGTAGCAGTGAAATTGATCATCAATATTTGATTTTTCTACTATATTTTAGTTTTGTAAATATAAGGTTATAAAAAACTATTGCAAAATTTAGTTTTTATTTTATTTGTCAATATAAATGTTAAAAGGCAAATATTATTACACGAAATTTGAGTAAATTTTCAATAAACGAAGTAAAAATTTTTCCATTTTATTATTTTTTAACTTATAATAAACGAAGGATAATATCATTCCCTTTAAATGTATGTATAATAAGTCATTTTTATTTTAAACGTAAGAATGTTGTACAACAAACAAGGCCTTTAATGTTTTGGCAGAAAATAGGTATAGTTTGGAGCATACTGGCCAGATTTAATGCATGCAGTAGAGGATAGTAATAATTTATGCAGGAAGATCCTTTACTGACCAAATAAAAAACATTTCAAAATTGTGGATGAAAAGTGATTAGAAATAGAAACCTATTCTAGAAAAACAAGACCACTTAACAGTTTGAAGAAAATTAAATTAAAGTCTAATGATTAACATTAAATGAAGTTTCTCTATTGTTTTTATTAACATTGTACAATGAAGTATTTTTCTCATGTAGAATACAAATTAACTGTCCATCATTTCTGTCAATGACCAATCATAGTTTTACTGCAGATTTGTTTAGTACACATCTCTTACAATTTAACTACTAACTAAAAAACATATGTATATAAAAAAATTTAAAATTAGTGCATCGTAATATTTTAAGTTTAATTTTCTCCTTATAATTCAAATATAACAAATTAGTTAATTAACGTAGTAAAATAAAGTAAAAAAAATGGGTGCTTCTTGTAAATAATAGCTACTAAATTAAAAGTGGCTTTGAAATGTTTCAAAAACCACTTTCATTTTAGTTTCATTCAAATAAAAATGTTTTTTTCCCAATAAAATTCAAAAATAAATATATGACTCGTTCAAATATTTATTTTTTAAAATATAGTGGTACCTTCTACAAATGGCCTATATAGAAGGACTTAAAATGGTGCCAGTGACATGGACAATTTATATCTTGTGTTGTTATATTTTATCTGTTGAGTGCTAGTCTTTAGCAGACTTATACTTCTGGTAAGTTTGCTGATGTCTGTACGGACTATACAGTATGAGTACAAAACTCCAAATTAATTAGCTACATTGAAAATGTATTGTGTTTAGAGAGCCTAATCATACAAGCAATCAATAAATTAACCATGTTTTTTATATTTTTTCTTCTCAGAATCGAAAAAATTGTTAATTTTTACAAGTGGACTAAACAATTTTATAATTTTGTGATAAAAGACTTGATAGATCAAGTGATACAACACTGTGAAAGAGTGTCTATCAACCTATCTCTGTTAATAAGAAGAAAATTAAAATAGGAGAAAGAGGTTTTTGTTTGAAAATTTAGACTAATAACTTCCTCCATAAAAGTTATCTTTAAGACTACATAAACAAAAACCATTAGCTAAACAGAAAAAATACAATTTATTTATTTAATAAATTTATAACAACTGTACACGTTATAGCTTCGACAATATGTTTATAGGCTTCAACATTTATTCCTAAAATAGAAGTGTAAACAGTATATTTACTGGACTTATTTAACTAATACAACTTATGTCTTTTATACTGGTAATAAATATGGAATATAACACTAGGAATGTTGAAATATAATGAATCAGCCAATTGCTCCCACTAAAAACAATAAGCACTTGCATCATCAGTATACAAAAATATACCTCATTTTATACCTTGTGAGAACGCTTCAGAGCAAAGTAAAAAATTAAGATGAGATTAGCAATGTTTGTTTTACAACAATCAGGCCTTTAAATTACTAAGAAAAACACAAAATATAGCATACATTTACCATTAGTATATATATATTTTTTTACCAAAGTAAAGATCTGACAAAGAGAAAATATACTTTACATATACACACTGTGGCACAGCTCTAAAGGCAATCGGGTGAAATACTTTTTACATATTACAAAGACAATCAGGTTGTTTACGAGAGCGATCTTGCCGTAACCTTCTTGAAGCAGAATCACCATATTGAATTCCTGAGCCAATGCGATCAGGATCCAATTCTCCTGAAAATGCAAAATATTTGTGTATTTTGCAGTTTAAAAAACAAAATAATTTTCAGTTTAACCTCTTGATTAGAGAGTTGTGTTTTTGTCTAAAGAAACAAATAATAAAGGAGTTTTTTTAGTCAAATAATTTCTTTAATTTTGAATTCTTTACTTTACAAATATTTACTTGAAATCTTTACAAATCGTGTTGGGTTTAAACATTAATATAAGAACTAAAAAACTATTAAACTAAAAAAAAAAAAAAACAATCACTGGTTACAAGATTGAGGGTGACATTGACCCTTGTAGAATGATGAACAAGCAATCAAAATAACAATTGAAAATTGCTCCTCCAATCTAGTGGAGACTTTTAAACATCAATAAGTCTAGGACAACATGAGAACCAATTTATAATATTACTCGTAAATACCGTTTCATTGTACTGCCGCCGCAGCTCTGTGGTCATCCTTGCTCACTGGCTCTCAAATGACACCATCTTGGTTGTTCTACATTATGTTTTTAGTATTTTGTGCACATTTCAAATATTAAATACAATTACTGATCACGCTGATTGTGAGATCCGTGCTATAATAAGATTTTTGAACGCAAAGAATGTTAAACCGGCTGAGATTTATCATCAAATTTAACAATTTGACGATAACCATGTCATACAAAAGAATGTGTGAAATTTGTGGAAATTCATCTGATAGCATCATAGTGAAACATTTGTTCCCTTGAATTTTTTTAATCAATTTTCCTTGCCAGATCATCAGTGACAAGAGAAGGCTGACCGCTTAGAGCCTCATCAAGCACATTTGTTTGACATTCATTGAACATTCTAACCCACTTTCTCACCATTTCATTGCTCATTGCGTCTTCACCATATTTAATCTGACGATAAACTTCAGCCAGTTTCACATTCCTTGCATTAAAAAATCTTATTACAGCATGGATCTCACAATCAGCAGGATCAGTAATTGTATTAAATATTTCAAATTTGCACAAAAAACTAAAAACACAATGGAGAGCAACCAAAATGGCGTCAGTTGAGAACCAGAACTAGGCCAACTTGCGCAGAATACCGACCGCAGTACTGCGGTAGCAGTACAATGAAACGTTACTTAATTTCTGAATACGCCTCGTATAAATTTGGTGACAGTTATTACAATGACTCATGGAAAATGTAATGTAACAAGTAATAAAATTAAATGTTATGGTGATGAAAATATTTTAAAAATTGGTGAGGAGAAAAAAATGTGTTATTAAACTAAGAATCAGCATTGTGGCAGTGTGCTGTCAGCCAGCTACTTGGGGGCAGTGTTGCAAAGCAACTCATCTTGTACGTAGCAAGCATCTTGTGGTAGCTGATGCTTGAGGCCAGCGGCCATGAAACATGTTTTATTTGTGTTTCATTCATATGTTCACTTGCTAAGGACTTTCTCTAAAGGTTAAACCTGCCCTCCTACCCCAAAATCATGCAATTCAGACACTTTCCCTATTTTGAAAAACACATTTTTCGTTAATTCTATAAATTTATCAATCTTCTTAGCATAAATGTATCAGATATTCACTCTTTTACATTTATCTGACATAAAATAATGCTTATGTACTTTTATTAATAATGCTGTCAGCCTATCTTTAAAATTAATTTCCAGTCTAATCAGTACCTGACAAACATGTTTGTAGCAACTCAAGTACTAGTAACCAAAGAATATTTTATACTTAACTGACATAAATACAGATAATGAAAGTATATGGGTAAATATATATTTATAAAAGAAGTGAAAAATTCTAAATCAATGCTGAGCCCTAACCACAATAGGTAGGGACTTGAAATTGTAACAGTACCTTCATTTTAGGGTCTAGGTGCGTGCTAAGAAAGGATTTTGTGAAATCTTAAAATTAATGTGCAAAAATCATGAGTTTTTGTAACAAGTGTACACCTCTCCATAAGAAATACATTGAGACCGATCTAAAAATCAATGTACAGCGAAAACCGTAAAAGATAGCTACTTGAAATGTTTACAGTACCTTCTTTTTATGGTCTTACAGTAGAGCGCCAATTATCCGAACTAATTGGGGACAAGGGGTGTTCGGATAATTGAACATGAAGACAAAATTTTTAAATTATATATGTAACAAAATTCTTAGTAGTTAAAAAGCTAAAAAATTATCAAACTAAAATTATTCATGTAATTCTATTATGAAATCAATCAGAATGCATGGATATAACTTTTAAAGAACAATTTATTATACATAGATACAGTACAATGCATACTTTTTATTTAGAGAAAAAGTCCAAAATTTGTTTTTGATTTAGCCCTGACACTCTTTTTTTTTCCTGCTAAATCTCGTAAGCGTTTCAAATTGAGCAGTTGGAGAGCATCACTTTCATCTTGTCTTTCCAACCACTTCATTGCCGTCTCCAAGCAGTGGAAAGCCTCCTCATGTGATGGTCCTTTATTTTCTTCAACGTGATCTTCGTCGTCATCAGGCTCCTCGTTGTCATCCTCATTAAGCCTTTGAAAACTGGCAATTATTTCATCATCTGTTTGAACCTCATATCCAGGGTCATCCTCGTCACATTCTAGCCATTCATGAATGTTTTCCTGGTCACATTCCTCAAAACCAGGTGACTGGTTTATAAGCTCAGCTACCTCCGAAACAAACTGGCTGTTTGGAACCTCTTGAGTAGAAGATGGATTTTCCTCCAATTGTTCATTGGCCTCGTCTGCTTTATAAAGCTTACCCCAAGCTCTTCTCAGAGTGGTTTCTTTGACAATAGTCCAGGCTTCTGCTGCCATGTACACAGACAGCATCCTTCAGATTAATGTCTTTGTAGAGTTGGAAGATAGGTTTGTCTTCTTCTTGGCCAATAAGAACCATACGCAATAATGCCTTACGGTAGAAACGTTTCAACGACTCTATAACTCCCTGGTCCATTGGTTGGAGTATGGATGTAACGTTGGGAGGCAAAAAAATTACCTTAAATTTTCCATTTTCTCTTTCAAGAGAAAGAGTTGAGGGATGAAATGTAGCATTGTCAATCAATAAAAGCACATTTCCTTGGTTTCCAGTTTCACGCTGATGTTTTTTTACCTCTGGGATGAATACCTTTTCATACCATTCAACAAAAATATCAGAAGACATCCATGAATTGGTTTGATTTTTGTAAGTGACAGGCAAAGTCTTTATTCCCTTGAAACAACGTGGATTTTTGGACTTCCCTATAATAAGCAATGGAAGCTTATGGCTTCCCGTTATATTTGCGCACACCATTGCAGTTATGCGGGATTTGCTAGCTTTGAATCCAGGTGCTGACATTTTATTTTTAGAAACTAGAGATTTCGTCTGCATCTTTTTCCAGTAAAAGTCAGTTTCATCGCCGTTATACACATTGTCAGGGTTAAAAGCCTCTTTTTCTATCAAATTTTTAAATGAAATTTTAAAACTTTCAGCTGCTGCAACATCAGCAGACAATTTTTCCCCTTGAATATTTATTTCTCGTATTCCATGGCGGGATTTAAAACACTTCAGCCACCCAGTAGAAGCTTTAAAATCAGCATCACCACCGAGCTTATTGTTCATTTCAAGCGCTTTTTCGCATATCAAAGGGCCACTTATAGGCTGTCCTTGACCACGTACCTGCATGAACCATGTATAAACTGCTGTGTCCAAATCTTGGTTTTTGGCAGTTTTCATTGTTTTTCTGTTCAAGCTTCCATCAGCACTGTCAAGCACACACGCAAATTTCAATATAGAATCGCTCCTCTTTTTTATTTCTGAAATTGTTGCTTTACCAACACCGTATTCTTGAGCTAAACTTGCTCCACTAGAACCACTTTTCAATCGCTTTATTATAGTAAGTTTATCTGACACACTTAGAACAACGCGTTTCCTTTTTGAAGACATTGCAACAGAACTGTCTCGAACCAAACGTCACAACAAACAGCACAACAGCACTACGATCCGTTCCCGGCAAAGGCTCACAAGCCACTGACTAGTGACTATACTACGAGCGCCGAGTCACGTAGGCCGTAGGCGGCAGACGTATTTAAGCGCTGCATACAGTGAACGACACCGGCGCAGCGGGAGTTTCGGTTGGTGCGCAAATTTGAATTACGTACTTGAGAATCACGTTCAAAATATGAATTACAGTACATACATATTAGGGCGTTCGGATAACCGACGGTTCGGATGACTGACGTTCGGATAATCAGCGCTCTACTGTAGTATGTGCTAAGAAAGGATATTTTGGAATTCCATTCCTGAGGGATAGAAACAGTCCCCTAAACATCCCAATTTTTCCATAAGAATAACATTGGCATTAATTTAATTTATTCATTTATTTAAAACAGTTGATACAAAAAAACATGACACAAATCTGTTACATATGTGATTAATAAATTTTATTTTTTTATTTGTTGACATTTATTAATCACATTATTTATTTTATTATTCATTAGTAATTATTTTAATTGTTTTTATTTTTATGTAAATAATTTTTTCTGAAGTTTATGTAGTTGAAGTTAACGTCTACATATTAATTCCCTGGAAGAGAGGATTCATAATTTTCATTTATTATATAACTTAAGATTCTTTTTTCTTGCCTTTTTCAAGATTTAGTTGAAGCTGTAAACACAGTTTTAGATGGCGGAAATGTTCCTCACCGTGTGATCGAGGTTAGTGGGCATGGTGCATACCTATTTTACTTCCTGTCTTATACTGCACACGGTTTAGCATCTAGAGAGTCTGAGGTACAGTTAGCTATCGTAAATCACGTGTCTAAGAACTGGCAGAGATTCAAATCGTTATACAGTAGAACTTGGATAATTCGAACCTGAAGGGACCAATGCGAAAATTCGAATTATCCAATACTTCAAATTAACCAAGTTGTATTTTTTATGTAACTTTCATGATCCTAAAAGGCTTAAAATAATACCCACAAATTACTTGTTTAATATAAAATTTAATGTATTCATTTAAAGTTCACTACAGTATATTAAACATAACTATAGAGGCATACAGTATGTAAAAATTACAATAATGAAGGTTTAACGATCACAACATAATGACGGGGAGGGGAAGAGACGGATTAGGAATTCTCAGAAGGTGATTGCCTGCCGACACACTGACCAAACAATGCAAACCTCAAACGGAACCTTGTTTACAGCACATTAGTCAATGTTTCACTTTTACCGTTGATGTAAAAACTTCGAATTAAAGAGATTTAACTTCGAATTATCCATGATTATTTTACATTGGTAATATTACAATGTTCAAGGGACCAACCCAAAACTTCGAATTAAAGGAAATTTCGAATTAAAGAAGTTCTAATTATCCAAGTTCTACTGTATATGAACCGGGTTGGCCAATAATTCTCCAATAAGATACGCTACATATCCAAAAAAGTCCAAATGTGAGACTTACAGTACTTCTTGTAAGCTCAAGGCGGCGGGAGACATTAACCCATTCGAATTTGAAATTTATTGTGATGGCAAACTTCTGACATGGAAGGAATGAAAGAGATAAACAACGTCTCCGGTTCAGTGAAAACAATTTAGAAGGCCACTTCTACGTCTTACTTGCTGTAACATCACAATCTCCACCCAGTAGCTCCTCCTCTGATCCTATGGACTGTCAACCATCATGTTCATTCTACACCTGTCCTACAATTCATCAAGCTTCTCTGCCAGGCTCTATTACTATGACTGATTTTGATGTCTCTGTTACAATAAAACTCTCTTTAAAAAAATATGAGTTCATTTTTGAGGTGATAAAACTGTTGGAAACTTTTCTGATCTACTTTTGAGAATAGGTAGGTGGTAAATATCCCGAATCTAGAGGAAAGATCAATTTGCCCCCAGAACAAGGAAAGTGGGTAATTATTCTAAAGGAATTAATAGACAGAATATATCCTAATATTACAAATATTAAGCATAACTCTACTGGGTGGCTTTGTGAAAGAGCAGTATTGATTCCAAAAATGAGACAGCTGTAGAAATTAACAACATTTTATTAAACTCTTTTCAAGAAACAATTCAGCCATTATTTTTTAAATGATAACCAAATGGTGAAAATGAAAAAATAAATCATTAAGTGTTTACACAGTAAATAGGTAACTGAAAGGTACTAGTATGGAATGCAACCAATTTAACATTTTTTTAATTTGTTTTTTGATTTTTAAGAGGTTTGTAAACGGCTGTTTAGTGTGCATTGGCATGAGTCAAATTTTATATGTTTTGATTATTGTTTATTTACTACCAGTGATCAGCTGATTAATTTGGAAGTTGAATAAATCATTCTGTTGTTCATCAGCATGTACATGAACATAATATGTATTTAAGATGAGTTATAAGTTTTATATTATCATAGATTTTAGATTACTACTTTGGATGTCCCATCCGTTACAAAAAAGGTATTGTAACTAGGTTTACTAATAATAATGTATTACTACAGTATTGAACATTTGGGAAAGTAATGTTGTGTATGTCCTCTATTTACTTTGATTTAAAATATAATTTTAAAAATTGATTTTGTTTAGTTTTTTGAGTAACGGACGAGACATGTAACAAGTGAGATAAATAATATCTAACATTAGGAATACATTTTTAAGAGTTAAATGATATAAATTTGAACTACCAAATTTAAATAAATATCTTTTAAAAATATATAAAAGTTTATACACTCTTCTAAAATTTTCTTCTGAAATAGTGGTGTAACAAATTAACTTATGAGGGTATTAATTATTAATTTAAACAAGCATATTAGACAGAAAAAGAAAAACTTGTCAGTAATTGTAGGTATAAGTCACAACAATTGTTAGTATAAATAAAGAACTACGTCTCTTTTAATCCTCTCGGGTATGGCCCCTTTTTTTCAAAAACATGATGGAAAAATGTTGAGCACAAAAAGAGGCAAATGGATGAATGGAGAGATTATTTAGACAAGTACAGAGAAAGAAAATAAAGCTCTTCTGTATGTTAAAAACCAATAAAGGTTTACAATCCTAAAATGATGAAAAATAGAGTAAGAAAGCAACTTTGCAAGAAAACAGCTCAAGAAAGTCAGGAAAGAAATTAGAAAGTAACAGATCAAATATGTTGGTTCTTATTCATAAAATCAGACTTTAAAAAAGTCTGTTAACAAAGTTAAGCGTTTACTTCCTCACAGTCTTGTTAAAAGCTGGCTGTAATCCAGGAGTTCATCAACGACACTAAAAAATTTAGGTTGGTTTAGTGTTTGTCCAATCTAAAGAAATATCGTACAGGGAACGTTTTATTAAAAAGGAAAGAGGTTGGTTTAGTGTTTGTCCAATCTAAGGAAATATCTTACAGGGAACGTTTTATTAAAAAGGAAAGAAAGAAATGGTTGTTTAATTATATGAAATGAATAACATTTGTCATAAAGCTCCAGGAAAGAGGGACAAAGAGCTGTACAAAAATACAGATACAGACAGGTAACTTGGTAGAAAAAAGACACATTTTAATCACAATAAATGAATCATGAGAACTTGTCAAAACAGAAAACAAAGATTGTAATATTTCTAAAAGAAAATTTTAGTAATTCCACCCTAACCACAAACTACCTGTTTCAGAGATGCAACATAATGTGTGCATTTTTACACATTATTTAAATTTACCTTCCATTTATTATAATTGAACTCACTAAATATTTTGAGGGAAATGATATAAAGCCCTTCTTGTAGAGGTGTAGATATTCAGTGTTTGTACAATCAAATTTAGCATATCAATAAAAAAGGTCACTACAATAGTTTTGTTTGTAACTTATTTCTATGATTAAAATGGAAATTGTTGTCTGAAAGCTTTTGTTTTCTTAACTAATACCCTATTGATTGGTTATTTTAAATATAATCACTTAACACGTTCGATGCGGCTATATGTAATAATAACCATCCGAAATGCTAAAAAATATTATTATGAAAAACATGCCTTATGCTGCCCGAAGATGATTCCAAGTCTTAAAATTGGGTTTCCGCCGCATTTTCCGTATCTGCCGCCATTTTGAAAATGTTACCGACCGGGCGGTAGTCAGCTCCTGGCGCCCTCCACCTGCCAACTGCATCACCGATCCACTTTCACTTCACTTTAGTCCATTGAAACTTGGGTGGTTTTATTCACCCTACATACACGGCAGTCTTTCTGGTGGATCCTGTTGGGATTATCAGGTCGAGGTCCATTCATTGTTAGTGTGTGTGGGGTTCCTCGAAGGGGTATGATAGGCAGTGGATCAGGTACCTAGTCAAGGTGATGCCTTTACTAGGTAATGGAATTAAACATTTTTCCTCCTTTACAAACTCTATTTGTCTTAATCCCGATGTATTGATTGACTTATATAACAAACAATTACACTAAACATAAGCAAAACGTGTGTAAAAATCCACCAGAAGCAGTAACAGAACCGATAACGATAATCGAGAACGGTTTGCGCAAAAAGACAGCCACTATACTTCACGAAACACGGACAACGTAACTTCCGACTACACCAGAGTGCTACCGCACGAGGACTGAATTAGTTTGGCATGGTCCGTTACCGCCCGGGCGGCGCGCCGCCACCGGCGAATTCCGGCACTACCGCCAGGCGGTGACCAGCAGCGAACGTGTTATTTTAAGAATTAAGGCCTGTAATTAAGACTGTAATTTAAAGAATTAAGGCCTAAAAAGCAAGGTAAAGTGAACTTGTCCCGTCCGTTAGATGGAAAAATAATTATTATCAAGTAAATGGGATTTTGTATCACTAAAACATAATAGGCATTGTTAAATTTCACTTACTATGAAACAAGCCTTTTTTTATTTAAATCCTTCATTCATGAATTGAGCAGAAATACTGTATCAAAATTAATACGTCTTGTCATACTTCCTCAGTGTCCCGTCTGTTACAATTACAAAAACATGTTTTAACCAATGACAGAAATATAGTTAAAGAATAATACTTTGCTTATTGTAACACTGAAAGTATATGTTACTAAACTGGGTATCACAATTATATTTGCATTCATTTACTTAACTTATATAGTAGTCTTTAAAGAAGTGAAATATTAGTTCAAATTTCCCGTCCATTATAAAAGAATGGCTGAAAAGTTGAATACTAATTGAAAAACTTAATGGATTCAACTCTACAAGTAGATGATGATGTACAATTTGCAACTGAATTTTTGCATACTCTCAGTCAACCTAGGTTTCCACCACATAAACTCTCTTTAAAAATTGGAACAACAGTCATGCTTCTCAGAAACCTTTTTTCACCAAAATTTTGCAATGTTACACGTTTACGGTTATCTGTTCTCCAGAAAAATGTTACTGAAGTAATTATTATTACTAGCTTATTACATTAGCAGGGTTCTTGATGTTTCTAACCTTATCTATGCATGACTTCAAGATATTCAAAGGTAGTTTCTCTGTTGATCAACAAATCAAGCTGCAGAGTTGATTCCAATACAAAATATTACAGTTCCCTATTAATTTGTGTTTTGTTATAACAATCAATAAGTCTTAAGGACAGTCCTTAATTTGCAAACATAAATTTGATAGAGGTGTGCTTTTCCCACGGCATGTTTTATGTAGCCTGTTCTAGAGTAAGCAGTTCATAAAGTTTAGTTATTTTAGCACCAAAAGGAGAGACTCCAAAAGGAAAATGTAGTTTACAAATAAGTTTTTCAGTAAGTTATTTTTAAAATTCTTAAATGTGCATGTTTAATATAAATTATTGTATCGTGAATTTATAAGTTGAAATAAAAAGTATTAATATTAGTATAATTACATGTGTTTATCTTTGTAAGATTAAAAACCAATGTGAAAAATCTATTGCAAATATAATATCACATCCTCTTAACAATTATTATAATTTACGCTTTTAGTTAAGATGGTGAAAAATAAATGGCCAAATAAATAGGCATACCTTCTGCTTCTTACACAGCTGTTTAACCTAAGTTCACAAACTAAAATGCTTTTATATTTACAAATACTTATAATTCGAATTAAAAAATTATGAATTTCATAAATTTTTTATACAACTTGAATCAATGCGAGCGAAGCTGCAACGGGGGTGCTAGTGTATACAGTATATACTACAGATTAAGTCCCACATATAAATAAGAACATGACTATGAAAGTTCTATGAAAATAGCTACCAAAAGATTATGTCTTTTTGTTACTTGCAACTAAGTTTACTTTTAACCAATCAACTACATATAAAATGATAGAAATCAGAAGTAATATTCTCTAACCTAATCTTACAGTATTTTAAATAACAAGCATTAAGGTTTTTCTATAACACAAAAAATCCTACTTTTTAACCCTGTATTGAAATAAAAGAAAAAAACATATATAATATTAAAAACTATGTGAGCAATATAAGGCCTTACCAGATTGAATTTTAGCCAAAATGGTCTTGCAGCACTTCAGGAATGACTCGTCTACATTTTCTCCAGATTTTGCACTTGTCTCTAAGTACATTATATCTAAAAAAACATGTATTCACTGATTATTTAGATTTGTTATCCATGGTAAAATTGCATATTATGTTGCATTTAGAAGTTCTTGATTTACAAAATATGTTGCCTTGTTCAAACTAGTACAATAATTACGCTAAAATATTGTCAAACTAAATCAATTTTTTCAAAATATCCTTTTTTGTTTTTAAACCATGTGGGGATTACCTGAAGTGTATATGTGCGACAGATGTGTTTCACATTTACCAGTTCTGACATGTCCTCAACATGTATGAAACAGAATCTTAAAAGTAAAGTTGTTGTTATAATTCTTATGGATTTGCATTTATTATTTGATAATGTACAGATAATAAAAGACTGATACTGAACACACAATACAAATGTTGTGTTTCTTTAGTTGATATTTTAAATGGTTTAGGCTTGATGTTAACATTATTGATTAACCCTTCCAACACAAAATGCAGGTGTATTCCTTCAGCAGACACTTCCTTAAATACCTAAAAAAAAACATAATGGCCCTATTGCACTGATTAACACATCCAGTATGGGCCCTGCAGTTCCGCATGGTGTTGCCATGGACTGATGTATTTATTGCTCAGTGTGAGCTCAGCATTGGGCCGGGCAACTTCGTATTCGATGAGGGTGTTGTGTTGTTCCAACTCGACCTTGACGTGCAGTTCGTTTCCGATTCCCGTGTTTTTTCGGCTTGTGCTAACCATGTTCATTGACTTTCAAGTTTGTTTAGCATTAGTACAGTTATTTTATGTGACAAAAGGCTTCTAACTTTTGTTTTGATTTATTATTGAGTCCAGCTGTCAATAAGACACGTTAAATATACCAGCTGTTAATGTTTTATACCCTAATTAACAAGGTACAAGGTCCAAACCTTTAAGAAGCTGGTGTTTACCTGAACAAACCAGTGTTTACACATGGGCAACTTTATGTTGCATTTAGTTAGTAGATTAAAATCCCCAGACGGAATTAAATTGTTTTTTGAAAATACAGTCAACCAAAACAACGAAACAGACAACTATTTCAAAAAAATATAGTGTGCACAGAAGTTTTAACACAACAATAATACCTTCTTAATTTGTATAGATGATGATGAGTTTTAAAAAATATTAATAATTAAATATTATACAATAAACATTTAACAGCAACATTTTAATTTTATTTATTTAGGGGCTTTTGCCACTAGTTATATTATATTTGACAATTTCCACAAAGACCAGCCTTAAGCCATTCCAAGCGATATAAATAAATATTTTATGTACTATAACAACTAACAATAAACATATTTGGTGCAATTTTGGACGTTATTGACATGGAATGCATGACAAAACCAGCGTAACGTGCTGACCCCGCGGACTGAACTGTGTCGTCGCCTATTGAGTCATTTTAGATGACAGACATATTATTTTGGTCATAACAGTCTTCTAATGTCATAAGGAAGTTTATAAAATTACTTTATATGTTAGCTTCTAGGTTATTATATATGTATTTCCTTTAGCAGTCAATGTGTTAATTGTGCACATCCATGTCACTAGAATGCACAACTGTTACAATGATCTATTGTGGCTGGCAGACAAGTAAGTTGTTTACAACCTCAAGGGTCCAGCAAGAGAGGGAAGGGCAACACAGTAACACATAGTTACCCTCATTTTAAAGTCAAGTAACAAAATATCCTCAATCCACCAGGAGCATACTATAGTTTTTTAATATAATTAAGTTACTTTTAAGTTTTAATCATTTGTAATGGTTTATTCAGCAAAAATCGCATACTATACACTTATGGAAACCCACTTGAGGTATGGAGTCATTGTATGGGGCAACACTTCAGCAGCAAACCTGAGGCGAGTGCTGAAAATACAAAAATCAGCTGTAAGTTCTCTTGCAAATCTGAATCCCAGAGACAGCTGTAGACATTCAAACAACTAAAAATAAAGACTGTTACAGCGATATATATATAAAAGAACGCATTCTACATGTGGATAAGCTAGGACTGACCAAGGTAACACGACCATATTGTTACAATACCCGGAACAAGTCTCTGATCCCACCAGTCAGACATCGAACTGCTCTTCACAACAAGAAACCCTTGATAATGGGAGCACGACCCTACAACCAGCTCCCTTCAAACAACTAATTGGGAAGGCAATGAAGAGGAAACTCGACTTGTGGCTGTTTTCGAACATCCCATCTACACAGTCCAAGAATTCACTGAAGAGATCAGCCTGACTTTACATTGAAACTCAATCAACCACAAATGACAATCATTTACTATGTATCATATGTATATTCTGACGCATAACTGTTCTTGATGATCATATTAATAAAGATATTCTAATTCTGACTCATTTATTTTATGTGGATCTCCCTAACAGATTCAATATCTAAATATTCTTAGTTGGTATATATAACAGAGGCCTTGAAGATTTTTTAGTTGACATTTTTTTATTAGATACATAACTAAGAAATAAGATCATTTTTTCAGTGGAAAAGCCTGAAAAATTATGAAAATGAGGGAAAACAGAAAAGTATTTGCTACTTAAATATTTAACCTTTTGCGGTCCATAGGCGAACTGAGTCCGACATGGCAGCCATGACAGTTCTGGTCCTTTGTCGGACTCAGTCCGACACTAGTTTTTTTCTTATATTAGTGCGATATATCGACTTTAACGATATTAGTTATTCAAAAAATCTATATTTTCGATGTTTTACAATCGAAATATTTTACTTTCAGTCTGTTTTTAGACGGTTTACTTTATTGTTTACGCAAAATAATACCAGCTGTCACAGTGTTGTCGTCAGCCGGCCAGCTACGCTACTCGTGCGCTAACCTCAGTTGTGCAGTACGTCGCAGTTTATTTCGATTGCGTATTTACCTTTATTCAAAATAGTTTTTGTTTGTGATTTAATTATTTTTATTACGTTATAATCTGTTTTGATTAGTTTCTAGTGAAGTTGAAATGGCTTCAACCAGTAAAACTGGTCCTGAACCATTATATGATGGTGAAATAGAAGACGCTTTGTTTGATAGTGACATTGATAGTGATGATGAAGACGCAGATCCCCTATTTTGTTATTCTGAACCCGAAAGTGACGATGAAAATGGATTAGGTGAAGTAATTGTGGAATCAGAGGATGAAGACGAACCAGAAATACCGATTGGCGGTGGTGGTGATGCAACAAATAATAGCCGGAGACGGAGAGCTCAACCTAGGCCTAACCTACCGCCAATAGTTGACAATGACTGGGAGTCTTGTGATGAAAACACCCCTGATTTCAATTTGATTGCTTTTGATGATACCAATTTTGGATTTGTACCTCCAAGAAATCAAGGTAATGAACCACCAACAAAGCCCATCGATTTTTTCCAACTATTTTTCTGTTCCAAAACCTTATTTTTTTCTGTTCCAAAACTTTTCTTGTTGTAGTTTTATATAGACATAAAACTATTTTATAATTTTTTGTTAACCAGTAGGCTATATTTTTTTTACTTTTTACAATATACCAAATAAGTAAAAAAAATATAACATACTCAGAAGGCTTACAAAATATTATATTCTCTTTTAATGAAGGTGTTTGCAAATACAGGCCATTAAGCCTGTTAATAAATAGGACCTGGGGGACTGTATACTAACCATTTAAATGGACCTCAAAAGGTACCGTACTTAAATATAGTGTATTTAAACTGTGCAGAGTTTTGCCCTGATCACGAATATGTCAATATGTTTACAATCAAACCATTACCAAGCATGTCAGCAGAAATTTATCGATTTCAGTAGGGTTACGTTCTGTTACGATAAGTCTAGGTTGGATATTGACATGTTAAGTTATGTTAGGCTTGTCTAGATTGTTAGGTTTGACTAGGTTGTTATTATGTGAGGTTTGGTTCGGTTATGTTAGGTTTGTTTAGGTTAATCTAGGTTTGGTTAGGTAAAGATAAGTTAATCTGCCAAATCTTACACACCAAAGCTAACTTATCAATACTCGACCTAGCCTTATCCTAACAGAGCGTAACCTTACTGAAATCTACATATTTCCGCTAAACTAATGGTTCGATAGTAAAAAGCTTGCCATATTTATAATCAGGACAAAATTTCGCACTATTTGAGTACCCACACTGCTATATTTTACGGAAAAAATATTATTCTGTTTTGCCTCATTTTTAAAGTTTTTCCAGCACACTGAAACAAAATATCATATTCTGGTTTCTTACCAATGTATCTCCTAAGAAAACAAATTTTTGCACAAAAATAGACAATTTTATCTGATCTATATAATTAACTCTTTATTCCATAAGATGTATTATCCGACTTATGGATGGTTGATGGCATGAGAACAGCGCATATGAGACAGAATTTGTCCCCCACCACGTACTGCCATATGTTCTTAGTACAATCACTACTAGATGCATGGATCTGTCATAACAACAATGATCCCACTTTCTACCGTGTTTACATTAAATCTGTTTTTGTGTTTTTTAATCAATTGAGTTGTATTGAAGTATCCTTAATGGTTTAAAAGCTAGAGTAATTGTCAGTTTCACCTACCTTAGTTAAATTCATTCTAACCATGGTTAAAATATTTTACCATCATTGATATAATATGTTTTGTACGTTATTGTCCCTGGAGGCGAACTGTAGTGGGAGAAGTAAACATTCTCTCTCCTCTACATGCCATTTAGTTTTCATTTATGATTACAAGATGCCTACAATACAAATATTAAGAAAATCATTTAAACCTAATAAATAGGGGTGTGCGATGCATAGAATCAACGATGCATGACTAGTCAAAATGGCGATGCATCGAAAGTAACTCGATGCATCGATAGTGCCACGATGCATAAGCAATATCGATGTCTCAGATTCATTCTGATGTGCCAAAATGACGAATTATTAAGAAAAAATTCTTTTTTCATCTCTAATATTTATTGGTGAGTCTTATAGTGAGTCTTAAACTACTTTGATGTTTTAAATAATATATTTTACAATGAAATAGTTGTAAAATGATTTATTACTCAAGTTTTCTTTCGTTCCAAGCGGACAAGGATGAGCGCGATCAGACACAAACCTGATTATATCGTGATAATAAATACAGAGTTCGACCAGAAAATAACTCGTACATGATATCAACATGATAAAAGTCCATCAAGCAATACGTATGGGTATCATAATTTACGTGCGTGCAGCATATCATGAATCGTAGAACATTCTCTACAGAAAGTCCATCTATTTCTGTTAGTCGGCAAATAATTTGGGATCCATATTTGATAACAAATAATATGAGAATTGTTGCTTAGATAATTGGAATAGTGAAATGAATTATGATAACAGTCCGAAAATTGCTGATAACAGTCAAATATTGCAGATAACATCGCAGATAACATCGAATATTGCTGATAACAGTCAAATATTGCAGATAACATCTGACTTTTGTTATCACTTCCTGTCTGATAGGGTACCTGGCCTAGCCATCCTTCTAACAAAACATTGCCCAATCAAAACACAGTATTATCTTGTTTCCTTTTATAAATTCTAACTTGCACAAGTTGCATTTTTAACAATAATTCACGTTCGTCGATTTCAATTCAGTCCGTTGGCACTGTGTTCTAAGATAATTTACTCATTAAAAAAGTATAATTGAACGTTAATTATTAAAAACAACTCTATTAACATATATTTTCGACCTTTATACTGGAAAATATTTTAAATTAGAATTAATATAAAAACGTTCAATTAATTTATTCAATAAATTACATTTTATTTCATTTGTTGATATTGTTTTATTAATTTTAATATATTGGCTACACAATCATGGATTGTTATACTTGAATCAAAATGATGCTTTTACTAAACAAATTCTGTGATATAGTACCTTTATTTATCTATGCTTATGTGACTTTGCATCAATATTTATTTCAGTCAACTCATTGTTAAGTGAAAAAGAAATCAGTTATATGTCTGTCATAATTTTCTAACAATGATAGTGAATAACAATAATTGTTGTCCATTATTTTATATGTTCTTCTTTTTACCTGTGACACATATTATTTTAACCGTAAAATATTAAATTTTGACCAGTTACTCTCCCACAACAGCAAAGTACAACTATTGGCATTTAAATTTAATGAATTTAATACAGAGCCATTCAATTGCTTTATTACTAGTGTTTCCTATATTTCTCCTTTGTTACTTAATTACATAAGCATCCTTAATGCTAAACAAATTTTTTAAGCCCTAAAATTGTATTTCAAAATAATTATGATTTATTGTGCATTAGGCCTACTGCATTCCGTGAATCCTTTCATCTTACATTCCTTATATTATTTTTAATTGACTTTCTAACTTTGATTTTGATATAAAGTTAGGTTTTATATTTTTGTTGCATACATATAACAAAATCTAGCTAACATTTACATGATCAAAAAATGTATGTTTTAAATTATCTTTATTTGTACTAGCAACTGCAAGATACAGTACCTGTAACAAAAGGTATTATTGTTACTCAACCGCTTCTAAAACTTAATAAAAACCATAAATTCTTCATGTGCGCATCAAATCGAGTTGCATCGAATCGAATCAAAATTCTTTGAATCGCATCGCTGCATCAAATAAAAAAAAAAATGCTGCATCACATACCTCTAATAATAAAACTCAACTTGTTTTATTTACGCATAAAAATTTAATTAACTGAATAAAATGCAATATGTTTCTAGAAATCAGCTTCTTACTTATATTACTTTACTATCTAATTCAATCATATTGAAGAATACACCATTTTTTATCTTCCTTCTTTTAGATTAAACAGTGTATCAAGAGAACGTGTTAAATATATCAGGTATTCTTTTACATCACTATTAAATGTAATTAAATTACTTTCTAGTAAGTTTTTTTATGATTATACAAATACTTTATTCTTCTGATAAACTTTATTTCTTGTTGTAGTATTCCAAGTTGTATGGTTCAACTTGTCTGATTAATCCAGTCCGTGTATGATTAATGTTTTTTACTAATGATTAATCTGCTCGATTTTGAGATTGTAATCTGCTCGATTGTAAATAATTGTTTCACAAAATGTAGAGGCCATATACTACATATACTATTTATGTTTTTAAGTCATGAAAAGGGTGTTTAACTGAGTCTCCTCCCTTTTAATTTGTTTATAATTAATTCGTAATAACGTTTTGTTGAATTAGGATTATATCCATTTTTTTTTTTTTTTTTTTTTTTTTTTATTTTTCTCCATATAAAAATATGTACCATGAGAAAGATGTGAGTGAGTGAATTAAATTGTTCTTTGAATTTCTTTACTTCAGCATTTTGCCATTTGTCTCAAAGCAAATAAACCTATTTGACTTTTTACTTCTTACATGATGATCCCAACCGACGTTTTCATCATTGAGAAGTCCAAGTTATGTTGTTACTTATGCTAATTTTTCACTGTTCATAAAAATATCTGGATTTATTTTTTTTCTCTTGGCTGTTAAGAGCAAAAGGACATAAAATTTTATTTCTTTGAATTTAGCAGAATATTTTTACTATCTAAGAACTTCTCAATAACTGATGACTAATAAATGACGAAACCTTGACACAGTTGACATTTCATCCTCACATATGCTTTTAGATGTATCAAAAACACAAAATCATTAAACAAGAGTTTTTGTAGATGGAATTAATAAAAATCGTGTTTTTACAATTTACTGTTTTAAGTGTTGTTACATTTTTCATATTGTGCTAAATAGTTTACTTTGTTATACAAAACTTGTAAAAATGTACGCCTCTTCCTCTCCACCTTCTCCTGCCTCCCTCCCTCACCCAATATAGCTGTTCTCTTCCTTCCCCATTCCTTTTTTGGCCTTACTTTGTGCCCACGCTTGTTTTGTTCTTTTAGAACTTTATTGTATCAAATTACTTTACAATTAAGATACAATAAAAAGAATAGCTTTTGGAGAAATTAAAAGATCGTAATGCGGTATCTAGGCTACATTACTTAAACAGATAAGAGGCTTGATAGGAATTAATAGTAAAATAGTATTTAAATTTACCATTTTCTTGTGCAAACTGACTAGCTTGAAGAAATGTAACTTCCCGATCAGCATCCAAATCCTTCTTGTTTCCAACCAGAAGTATTATTATATTGGGACTAGCCAAAGTTCGAGCATCTTGCAGCCAACCAGCTAGGGCATTGAAGCTCTCTCGGTTGGTGATGTCATACACCAGCAATGCTCCTGCAGCTCCCCTATAGTAGCTCTTTGTCACAGACCTGTAAAAAGAATTGTTACATTACTTTCATAACCATCAAAATTAAGATTAAGCAAAATGATTAGTTTAGTTGCTATTGCTTAGTTATTTTTTTATAAATTTACAAAGAAATGTATACATTTAAGTACAATATGGTCTTTATAAAGTAAACCATTACAATACATGTAAAGAGAAAGCAAATAGACCGTTCAATAGTAACTGTAATTACAATAGATAGATCTACCTCATTGTAATTAGATTGAGTGTTTATGTGTGTGTGGTGTAATAATTAGTAATAACACACAAACATACACAAAACCAATCTTCTTACATAACCGATATTAAATTTGTAATAAAATATTAAAAGAGACATTATAGTATGAAATACATCAATGGATTGCCTAGCCACTTTGAGATACGCTGTTGCTTACAATGTTCACCACAAGTTTGATTTTCTTAAATTTCTTGTTTTCTTTTTTCCAGTATTTAACCCTTTATATCCAAAAGGTATGTTTATTAAATTAATGGCTTCTCCACTCATATATAATACCGAGAACAACCAATTCCATGCCACCTTTAATTATTTGCTTGTATGCTGTTTTATGAGCTCTCAACACTTTGATGGGTGGCTTTATTTTATTCTGATATTTGGCACACCTACCACACTGAGACAATATTTATAATAAACTTTCATAACATAAGCATGAATTTTGTAACTAAAACTCAACATGAATATTCTTTATTAGCCTCAACTGACACTTGACATTTGATAGTTACAGATGAATTGTTAAAAATATGAGGGGACAAAGGATCATCTATACCGTTACTATCATATTTGTGAGTTATAAACGTGCATCTAATTTACACATGTGAACATGAAATAAAGGTTAATATACAACTAATTTTGTTCTAACATGCAAATCTGATGCATGCCTGCTTGTTCAGATACTGCTGGTTCAGAGTTCAACAGTTTGTAGCTAATTCTAAAATCTACTCTTTAATTTCATTCTTGAATGAAATTACTATTCAAAACATACCCATAACCAAACATTTATAGAACTTAATAAAAGAAATGTACAGCTCACCTGAATCGTTCCTGACCTGCAGTATCCCATATCTGCAGCTTTACTGACTTCCCAGCAACATTGACTATTTTTTGAGCCAAACTCTACTCCAATAGTATGACTACTGTCGCTTTTAACTGAAACAATTTAACAATAAAAGTTTTAAGGTACTTAATTGATTTAATACTACAAACAGTTTTAGCATGTTTTTACTATTACCAATTGATGCAAACAATAAATAAGTGACAACAAATTATATTTTAACTATATATTTTTACTAGCTGACCGCCCTTGCTTTGCTACGGACTGGTTCTCTACGCTTACTTACCCTTCCCTCCGTGGTTCTCTCTAAAACCATCACATCAATATTAAAAGCTCAGTCTGCTAGCGTTATCCTACATAGCAAATATGTAGGGTTAGAAAACCCTATAAGTCTAAGAGAATATGATCGTTTCAGAGTTAGTAGAATGAATTACGACAACATTTTACGATTTAAACCAAATAAGCAACGCTTCTTTGTCATGTTTGTGTTTTTGTATTGGCTGATTGATATGAGTATTATATTTAAATTTAACTGATGACAATGTTACTCTTATGAAAAAGGGAGGTATTGAGGAGTTGTTTTTACTCCTTAGAAATGGAATTTTAAACACCCTTTCTTAGTAGGCCTCTATGATACAAAGTTAATTTCCCTCCAAACTTAAGTAAAGTTAAGTTTAAGTTAGACTAAGTTCTAGAGATTTTGTGATGAGTGAGTACATCGTTTTTTGACTGTATGTATTAAGATGAAATAATTTGCCTTATGAGTAATTTTGGTAAACAGATAGTGGTAAGATGGGTACAATGAAGATTGTATTCAGTGTGCATCTGTTTCTAAAGCAGGCTTAACACATCCAGTGCAGTGTCAAGTTAGATTAAAAACTGCACTATTTCATAAGCTTTCAAACAATATGCAACACTTTTTTTTTTTTTTTTTTTTTTACTTGTGTGAGCTTTAGTGGTTTGAATGTTGTAAAACACGGAGTGCTTAAAAATCATAAAAAATCTACATTAATACAAAAACTGCATGTTGAACTTTATGAAGAAATGTTACTAAATGTGTAATTGTTAATAATTGTTAAACATACACAAGGTCTTGGTTTATTAAAATAAAGTGCATTAGAGTTGGAAAAGACTAACAATTTTACTTTATTTTAAGTTCAAATTGCCCTCCACTTTCCCCTATACAAGTTCTTGCTCTTTCTAATAAGCGTGCACAGTGACTTTGAATGACAGTTCATTTCTCACTTTGTTTGCATCAATAATGCGGTTGCACAAATCATTTTCATCACAATGGTCTTGTTCACTTTTAATGTACGCCCAAACATAAAAGTCCAAGGAGGTTAAATCTGGAGACCTGCATGGCTAAGTAATAGTTCCTCCACAATCAATCCAATCCGGGTAATTTTCGGTCAGCCACTGTCGAACATCATTGGTGAAATGAGGGGGTGCACCGTCTTGTTGGAAGACTAGACTCTGTTGCCCAGATATGCATGTTGTGTGAGTTGAAAACTCCCTCTTGAGTGAATCGTACCTCATCTGTCCACACAGTATCTTTTTCAAAAAGTGGTTCTCTTCAATGTCTCTGTTCAAAAGCCAGAACACCATTCTATTTTCATAATAATTTGGTTAAAGAAACTGGATCTGAGTGAAATGATATGGATGAAACATATTATCTTCCAAAACTTTTGATACCTTCCAACAAGTAAGACCAGAATCAGCCGCTAGCCACCTTGTGCATATTTCTGTATTATCTTGTACCCTTCTTAAAATATCTTCCTCTGCAAAAAACATCAATGACCTACCTCTTTTTGAGACATCCTGTTTCTAATAAACGTTGATGGAGTCTGGAAAATACTTGGTCAGGCTAGCGATTTTCATATTCCCTCTGGGCTGCACGTGCATTACCATCACTAAATCCGTAGATGTAATGCATATTGACGTACTCCCGATTTGAAAAAGACATTGTTTTAACTTGTTTAACCACCTAGGACTGACTGACCAAAGTGTTGTATCTGGGCCAGTATTGATCAATCTTGATAAGAAATGGAGCTAAACGTAAAGGATTAACCCTAAAGGGATAAGATAATGATCTTATCATAATTGTGGAAGGTGAGCTAGATTGAAAATATCTAATACTGAACTGGGAAACAATGTTTGTGCCAAAAGACTTTTACAAATACCGTACGTAAATAGCAATAGTCTTAAATGTATTATTTATCAGTTAAAAAATATAAAAATGAGAATTACATACAAAAATTAAGAGCATTGCTTGGGGCAAACATACTTTTTATAAATAAAGTGTATATGTAAATATCATTAAAATTAAGAATTACATTTAGTAACACTAAGGAAAGTTAGAAACATTTCTTCAGGCAAACTTGTGTTTTTAAATTCATTTAGTTTTTTATAATTTTAAGCACCCCTTGTTTTTCAACATTCAAACCTAGTTCAAACTAAAGTTCACACAAGTTCAAAGAAAATTTATTAGTGTAAAACATTGTTTGAAAGATTATGAAATGGCACAGTTTTTTATGTAACTTGACACCTTTTTGTATTCGAGGTGTAAAAAATTGCAATAGGCCATAGTTTTTGTTACTTTTTACAAAATGTAACAATTTTTTACTGTGGCATAATTTACAATGTCGATTTCCTCTCTAAACCTACAAACCATTTGACTTGTTATTATTGGAAATTTAACGTAGCACATGTAATGTAGCAGATGGCTATTGGGCCTACTATTTAAATATTCATATTACAAATGTATACTTACATTTATTTTCAATAAACTGATGTAGAATGCAAGATTTTCCTGATCCTGCACTCCCAATCACCAGGAATTTAAACAGGTAATCTGAAAAAACCTACTGTTAAATGATGTCTATTTTAGGTTTAGAATTAGTGAAAACCTTTTTCACATTTGATATAGGTAGCAGTAACTAATCCTAAGAATATTCATTTTATTTTAAAATTAATTTAATTGTTAATACAACAAACTACAAAGATATCAAATTAAAAAAACAATAGACTTTTATTGGATCTCTAATTTTCTCATCAGCAAAATTTTTCACTTAATTTCTGACTCACTCGCTTTTATATTTTCTTAATATTTAAATAAAGTTAATTTTCCAAATGTACTCAAAATTAATACAGAAATACTCCTTTTAAGAAAGGTGAGATAAAAATGCCAAATAATTATCACCCAATACCAATCATTCCAATTTTCTGAGAAAAATGTCAAATGATTACTAATATACCTACCAACAACTCAGTAATCATTTCATTCTTTTTCACATTCTCGCCGATTATCAACATGGATTTAGAGAAAAACATCCACAATTACAGCTATTTTGCATGTGATAGATAAAAACTATCCAATCATTTGAAAGCCATTGAGGCTGTGCATTGTCACTCTTTGATTGTGTATCTTTTGAGCTTTCATTAAAGAAATTAGAATTGTATGGAATAATTAATCAATCTAGTAAAGTTATTAAATAATACCTTTCAAACAGAATTCAGTATGTAGATATTAAAGGTAAACAATCCTCAGTTGGCAGTGTGTCTATGGGTACTTCAGAGTTCTGTCCTTGGACCTTTTCTTTTTATAGTTTTTATAAATAATATCCCAACAATAGATGAAATCAATACGGTACCATCTATGAAAATGTACAACTTAAATTTTAAATGCAAGAATCTGAAAAAAACAACTTTGGATTGTTTTGCCTCAAATGACCTCCTCTGTAATAACGATAAAACCCAGATTATCATTCTTGTCTGCTCAAAACTGTGATGTTACATCAGTAGAACTTTTAGGTATCCAAATTAAAAACAAACTAAATTGGGAAGAACATATCAAAAATATTTCAAAAAAAATCAGTAGTCTCCTATTTATTTTAGAAATTAAAACAATATTGTATCTTTTGATTACCTAAAAATGACATATCTAGCTTTGTTTCAATCCCATATTGTCTATGGCCTAATTCTCTGCGGACATTCTCCTCATGTAAAGCAGATCCTACTTATTAAAAAAAGTAATTAGATCCATATTTGGGGCAGGACCTTAGGAGCACTGCACACCGTTGTTTAAAAACTGACGATAATGACAGTAATAAACTTGTACATTTTACACGTTCCTATGCACACTAAAATTAACCTATATACTTACTTAAACTATCAGGCAAGAAATACACGATTATAATACCCGGGGGAAATAAAAAATTCATCCACCATGGCACCGATTTAATTAACTTAATTCAGTTAATTGGAATTAACTGAAAAGTCTCACAAAGTAAATTGTATAAATTTTGCCAATAAATGACCTGATAGAATTCAAGAATTAACAATTCATCAATTTAAAAATAATTAGCAAATTGGCTTTTAGATAATCGGATTGTGAGAATTTATGGCCTGTTTAACTAATAACATACCGTAAGCAGACTGTATCTTTTAAATTTGTACAGTAATTATTCTTCTATTTTTTAATTTATTCTACTTCCTCCTGCTTTTATTTAAATTCTATTATTTATTTGTGTTATTAATTGTCTTATTTATTTATGTTATTGTCTTATATATATATTTATGTTATTATTTGTCTTACTCATTTATGTTATTGATTGTCTTATTTATTTATCTGTACTTATTTATTTACATCATAGGCCAATGTTTCATTTACGACAATTTACCCATGATGTTTAATTATACTTTAATTATAGAATAGATGGTGCTCATTTATTCTAAGACTTGACGGATCCTGTGTTCTTGAATGGTTAATGGATATAATAAATTTTGAATCTATATTACCTAATGGCCGCTAATCGTGATTTGCTCCGAAAGTAATTTTTTCATTACATCTCAAAAAAATAATTGTTATAGTCCAAAATAATTGTAAAATTCGTATTCAGCACACAAAAAAATACTTCAAATAAAAAAGACGATTCGAATATCATTTAAATTCAGAGAAATATTTTTTAAAATACAAAAAATTGTCACATTGGTTTTTTTTTTTTTTATTTTGTATTCAGTAATATACTTGATTTCCACAGAAAAAAGCATATCTTGTGAAAATATAGCAAATTCCTGGCCCATTTCAAGCAGTTATCAAATTTTATTTGGTGGCAAGAAACAGCATAGCTACCAAAAGTATACTTGTTCCCAAATGACAAAATTTCACACAATTTGAGTAGACCCTATCCACTTCACTGTATTTACGAAAAAAAATTATAGAACCTATTTTTTCCTCATTTTTTTACTTTTTCCAGCTTTTCCGCTGAAAACAACTATTCTTGTTTCTTGTCCTTGTATCTACTATGAAAAAATTACAGCCAAAAATCTACAAGGCCCATATTCTATAACAATAACCCATCGAAATGTTTGTTATTTTTCAAGAACTTAATGTGCTTTTTACACTGAACATGAATAAGCAAGTGGTTTGGCAATAAAATTATTTAAATCGCAGCGATCAGCACATTTTTTACTTATTTTATCTATCCGGGACCTATATTTCCTCAATGAATAGACTATCATAGAAAAATAAACAAATATAATTTTCAGTGTAAAAACCATAGGGGGCCTAATTAAACTAGAAAAAGTTGGAAAATCACTGTTGGGTTTGGTTCAAATTATTTAAATTTATTAAAACATATGGTAATACTATAGTATTATTTAGTCAACCTCAAATCTTTTCATACTTTAATCAAACATTTTTGGGATGTAAATACCAATATTTAGTCAAAATTAGGTGTCGGAAACATAGAGTTAGTATCATTAGAGTTACATTACAGTACACTGAGGCCACCCATATACATCACGCTGCAGCAGTTATGGTTTGGTTAGGTTAGCATGGCATATTGTAGATATGTTTTTACATATTCTACTGACTGAAAAGTGAAAATACATTATCACGGGTTCATTCTACAATACACTAACCTAATCTAACCATAACTCGCTGCCCGATGTCTCCTAAATTTCATGTGATAGGGGGAGGGGCATTAAATTTCTTTGCTTTGCAAAGTGAACTATATTTCTTCCCCACTTGATTTTCATTTTTTATTATAAGTGAGGTTTTATCATAATATTGTTGACTACCTTTTCTAAATTGACGGTAATTGTATACTTTTACCAAACTATGTTGGTCAGAGAAAATAAAGTATTGTTGACGATGTTTTTATTCGATAAAGTCTAGTATGTGTGAAAAATGAACTTAAGTGGGTTAGATAACTTTCCCCACAACTTTTTAACTTTTTTTTTTAATTACACTCAAACTGTATTTTGTTTATTCATCTTTAAAATTCACTAAATAAACCCCTTTTCCCAAAAAATCCAAAAAATTTTCTCACACTCGGGAAAGACAGTTTTTAGTTCTACCAACACGTTTTAGTATGCAAAAGGGCTGAAAATAACTGAAAATCTTAATCAGCACATTAAACAACATTCTAATCTAAACATTAAGATGAGAAGGAAAAAACTATATTCCCTTCTATCTTTTCTTGGTTAATAAGACTATGACTAGTCCCCAAACTAGTACCTTAAAATTTCATTTACAAATTTGATTCAAAAAGTAAGTCTAAGAGTTTTTTTACTCTGTTTATAGACGTTGTTTTGTTTTAGCAATAATTTTTCCCATCAACCTGATGTGATTTCAAAATTAAATAACCATTTTTGAGTACAGTAAGGCTAGGGTCTAATTATACTGTTTTATCTTGACAGCCACTTCCCTAGGATTCTGAATAATGTTATAAAAAAAAGTTTATTCTTTAGGTTCTTTTAGGATACTCCATAATGCAGAAATTATTTAAAAAAGGCAATAATTATTGTATGTTGTTTTCTTGGGAAAAAGGCAAAAATTATTGTTGTCGTTTTCTTGAAAAATTTAAAATTGAAAACTATGTTTTGTTATGAAAAAGACACGCAATGCAGAAATTGCAGTTAAAAAAAACAAGATGAAAGTTGCAGTGTTGCACTTTTGGACAATATCCACAACGGGCACAATCACATTGCAATAAAAACTTTGAAAAACACTCTAGCGAACAGCGATTGCGAGTAGAAGCTGGCTTGACATAAAAAAATTAGCAAATTCTTTACTATATAAAATCCGATCTGTATAAAAATTAAAAAATCTTTTAATGTTCTTGCGTAAAATGGGTTTAAAATAAAAAATCAACAAATCATGCCCTCTTATATCACTGAAACTATGATTAAAAAAAACTATCAGCGTATAAATCAGGATTTGCTTTGAATAATATAAATTAACTGGCAAAATTTATAAACCATGTCTTTTTATTAATTTGGAATGTAATTTAAAAATTTAAACTTAAATATGGGTCAAAGAAACTGTGACGTGTATGTGAGGGTAAGTTAGGGGGTAAAAAAAATATACCATAGAAGGTCTATATACTACTGTCCGAAAATGGGGAAGGGGGGGGGCTTTCCATTTTTTTTGAGTTGCACTAGTGTCTTTACCACCGTACGTGAATGGAGGGCAAGGGGGTGGTTACCAAAGTACGTGGGGGGTGGGGAGAGGATTATTTATTTCCAATGGGTTTTACCATTTTTTTACAAATTATAAATAAAATAATATCAAGGTGGTACAATAATTAATTTTGACATGCAAATTGTGTTAATAAGGCCTATTGTTGAAATTACATAATGACTTCTAGGATTTCCTACGTCCGTATTTTTTACGGACTGTTTGTATTTTAATTCTGTGTCAGTACCGTACAAAGGCAAACATGGTGGGTCCGTGTTTTCGTTTTTTTTTGGGATTAAAAAATCTATATTTAAAAAGAGGATGTTTGTATATATTATTTATTTGTTTGAATTTATGGCTGCCAAACCATCCAAACGATCGCCATGAAACTTTAGGATGTTATCCTATACTCCCGAGATGGTTTCTTGGATTTTGATGCAATCGTCCACAGGGTCCCGCCCCCGGGCCTTAAAGTCCCCTGTTATTCAAAAGGGGAATCTGAATTGTTTACAAAAAAATATGTGTGTGGGGTTTAAGTAGTTTTCCATCCATAAGCAGATTGAAGTTCTAAAAACAACAGTACGTATATGTTTTGATTTATGTAGTTCACATTTCACCTTGAGGTGTGCACACATACTTTTACTTGATCAGGTGATCTGTATTTGGGTTAACCTTTTTTCGGTAATTAAAAATGTGGTGAAGCGGAAAAAAAAAATAAATAATTTTTTGTTTTTAAGTTTTCTTTTTATTCTGCCTCCAAAAAGGTATTTTTTTTTTTTTTATTTATAGTTACAAATACGCTTTAAAAGGGCCCGGTAAGGTCGTAGATCGATCTTCCCCCCACAGGGACATCCCAAGATCCAAAAAAGGGACTGTAGCAGAGTGTCTTTGGGGAGGCCGCAGGCCCACATACCTCACGAGCGAGCGGTGCGACGGGGTTGGCACCGAAGCGTGCAGGGGTGCCCCCTAGTTGTTTTATAAGGAAATTGTTCTTACTAGTATTTGTTTATAATTAGTAAATTGTCTTACTAGTAAATTGTTTATATTTAGTAAATTGTTTTCCAGTAATCTTTTTTAATTATAAAGAGGATGTTTGTGGGGGTTTTGTTTTAAAAATTTATATAATATATATAATATATTATATAATGTTTGGAATTTATGCGTGCCAAACCATCCAACCCCATCGCCATGAAACTTTTGGTTTTATCCTGTATACTCCCGATATAGTTTCGTGAAGTTTGATGCAGATCCGTCCCCAGGGTCCCGCCCCCGGGCTCCTAAAGATCCCCTGTTATTAAAGGAAATTGAATTGTTTCAAAAAAAAAGTGATGTTGGTTTTTAATGTAGTTTCACATGCCCTAAGCAGATTTAAGTTCTCACAAAACAGTCAGGGCCACCCGATATTTTGGTGGCCCCGGGGGGAAAGTTTACCATTGGCCCCTTTCCCCACTTCAAAATAAAAAATTTTAAATTTCTCTGATTTCAAATATACTATATTTTTAAAATTTTCTTTTAGCAAATTTACGATATTCTCACCTCTCTTTGTAGATTACTATTGTACGATAATTAAGATTCTTGTATATTTTAAATATTTAAAATCGTTAAAAGAACAAACATGTACTATTTACATTGGGCAATCGACAATCTTAGGGAGTGGGTTTTATGATAACTCATATACTATCACAAAAACAAAAAGGAAATAGTGACATTATAAAATGTTTTAAATGGAGATTCGTAATTGACGATCGAGCGTGTCTCTTTTGCACAAAACTTTGAGTTGAATGAAAGTTTTTTTCGGGGTATTTAGACTCTCTTAATTTAAATACCAAAAAACAAACTATTAAAATTTTTTAGGATCTAAGTTGGCCAATTTTAAAACTAGAATGTTAATGTAGTATTCAATATTGATTATTATTTTTAAAATTTAAAAAAAACCTAATATAATAACAAAACCAAATTTGCTGACGATCAGAAAGGTAAGATGTATCCAGCTATTGTTCAATAAAAAACTGTCTGTTGGGGGGGGGGAGGGTTGGGCATGTACGATGGGTTGGGGGGGGGGCCTATTTAAATCGTGATTTATAGGGTGGGGGGGGATCCATCGAGCTGTGGGTAGAGTGATTGGGGGGTGGGGTACCATTATACAGTGGTGTAGACCCCCCCCCCCCCCTTAACCCCGTGGTTGATACAAGCAAACGGACGTTGTAGGACGCCAATTTTATGCTCTTGGTTGTGAAAAAGAAAAAGTCCGCGTTTTTATTTTGGGCCAAAAAGTTAATTTTTGTTTAGTAGTTTGTTTTAAAGATAGGACTGAACATATGTATTTTTATGTAGTCTCCACCGTACGGCTCAACACTGATAGAACTTGTTGAGTGATAGGGTGGGCGATATTTACTACCCGGGACTTTTTCACTGGTATTTTTTGTCACCCAAAGTCACTGGTACAGAAAGTAAGAAATCCTTTCAGGGGGTTCAGTACAGTTGTACTGCAATTTTTCGATCATCTCACGTTAAAATTTTTTAAAATAGACCTCGACCCATAGCAAACGGAGGCCCCCGTACAATGGGAAAAGTTTTATAAACACAAAATTTTTTCGCATTTTTAAAAACCTTTTGAAATAGAAACTGGCAAGAAATATTTTCTTTGTTAAAAAAAATTATTGACCATTTAAATTCATGAATTTTGGACTTCCACTTTAATGTGGTCTTTCCATTAAAGAAAGGACTAAGCTTAAGAAGGTGATTTTAAAGTTAAATTAATTATTTTCAGCTTTTTCCCTTGGTGACGAATGAGAAGTCTGTTTATTCGAGGGATTCGATTGGTCGAGTAATGAAAAAAAGAATTAGTAAATAAAACAACTTTCAAAGACATATCAGGCGGGAAAAATTGTATATTTTTCTAGTAGAATACAATCATCAAATAAAAATTCTAAGAAAAATTTGGGAGATAGTTAAATTTAAAAAAAGATCATCCTTAAAAAGATTCCCCAAAATTTACAAAAATTTGAAATTTGGGAACAATCACATAATAAAAGGGTCCAAATTTAGTATCAACTTTTTCAATTATACTTTGCTAGGGTTTTACGCTTTCCTGTACCTTCCCTTTTCACATTCGAATTTTTTTAACATTTCTTTGCTTAAAGATCTTTTTTTTTTAACTCCTGTTACAGGAATCGAAAAATTATCAGCATAATTATATCACTTTAAAACAATAGTTCGGCGGTTTGAAAGGCATTTCGTCAATTTTTTTAAAAAATTTCTACGATTTCTTGTCAACCATTTGCTTTATTTAAATCATTCATTTAAAAAAGATTGCTTTCCCGATGCTTTTTAAAATTTTCCCTAATAAAAACCCATGCATAAAAAAGGTTCATTCGGAAGCTAGGGCAATTTCAGACCAATTTCTTTGAAACTCCCCTTTTTCTTAAGTGATGGAAAAGGCATTTGCAATAGGCGAGCAATTTTTTTCCAAAAACAAATTTAATTTTCATTTTTCAAATTTTGATTTCTTAAAAAAAAGATCACCTTCATGCAATTTTCACTTGAAAAAACCAAATTGTCTCTGCATTGGAAGGGGGGCATGCGCAGCTGGGTCTTCGCGACCTGTGCTAGGGTTTGATTTGTTAAACATGATATTCGATGGACAAATTTGGAGTGTGTTGAAGTAAAAGGAGTTCCCTTTTTTCTGGAAAAGATCTTACCCAATGAATAGGAAATAGCATAAACGATTCCTTATATTGACGATTAAGGGGACTTAGGGATAGCTTTTCTCATGTAGTCAGTGAAAAACGGTGTCCTCAGGGACAGAATTGGTCCTTTTTCTTTTTTTCTGTTTGTAACGACAAAAAACAGGGGGTTTCAGGGCAGATTAAGCCTTTTTGCGATGTACAGCGTGTAAATTTTGACCCAAATAAACCCCTTTTTGGGCAAAGTCTTCGATTGAAATGAATTGTTTGTTCAGTGGTTTGTTCAAACAACCTTGTGGGTTTAAAAGGAGAAAACTGTATCTTAAATTTTTCTATTACCAAAAAAGGAGAGTGACCATGGAATGCATGCTTTAGGGGATTCTTTTAATTGCCCGTAAAATCTGTCAAGTACTTAGGGTTGCTTTTAGATATGACTTGCGCTTTAATGCCATGTAATATTTGCAAGTTTTTGAGCTCAGGAACCCTTTTTACTAAGATTCTAAATCGCAGCTTGAGTCTTGTCCTCTCCTGACAGTTATTTGGGATAGTTTATCCACATCTCTCTTTTTTTTGGGAAAATCTATTTGGGGCTTGAAACCAGTAAAAATAAGCAACATTCAAACTTCGAAAAGGGGCCCCTGGGGTCACTTCAAACTGAAAAAAAAACCGATTTAGCAGAGAAGGGTTTTAAAACCACAACATTAAAACCTTCCCTCCATTTATATGATCAAACACTGTTTTGTATTTAAAAAACCCTGCCTTTTTTTTAAGGGAACCATCCAAGGGGCCCCAAGTTAACCCCCAAGGTTTCAAAACTACCAAAACCTAAAATGGATTTTTTAAAAAAAATTTTTTGATTTTGGTATTTTATTTAACTCTGCCCCCCCCCCACTAAAAATTAAAATGGGAAGCAAAACCTTTTTAAAACCAAAAGGTTATTTTGAGTGAAGAATATTAAATTAAATGAGTTTCTCAAAGTTTAGTAATTAATGTTGTAAATTTAAATTTAGGAAAAATGTATTCTTTTACAGTATTGTTCCTAGAATAATTTACCCGCCGGGACTAATGTATTATATGGCAAAAAAAGCTTTTATTTTATTGATTTTTATTTATTGAAGTGGTACGAATACTGCGAAATTTCCCCTGCGCACCATCGCCCGGCACTGGGGCACCGTTTCACTTGTCACGAATTGAAAATTGGATCTGGACTGGGGTTGGGGGGGGACCCAAACACTACTACCAAAACGTACTCATGATCGGTCACTGAAATATCGGTTTTGGGACCCCGACGGCGACAGCTCATATCTACCATGTTTTCGACCTTGCACGGGCCGGAGTAGGGTGAAGGGATCAATTTTAATGTTGTTTTTTTTTACCCAACCTAGAGCAAGCAAAATTTTTTTATTATTTATTGCCCCAAAAAAAAAAACAAGTGGGGGTTTTTTTTTAATTATTTAATTTTAAATAGTTTAGACGGATATAAAGGATTATCTACATACAATTAGGTTGTTTTTTGTTATTGTTATTTTTTTAAATGGATATAAAATTAGAATAATTCAAAAAGGCCCACTTGCAAAAAATTTTTAAATTAAAAAACCCTTCTAAATAATTGATTGTTTTTGGGTTTAAAAAAATCTTTTATTTGTCAAAAAATACACTTAAGTAATTTAAACAATATTGGGAAAAATTTCATAGTCTAAACTGGTTCAATACAACACCACTACACTTTGGGCGGACGGCGGTGGGACTGGTGACTGGCCCTTTCTCCGGCCCTTACCGGTGCACTGTCACTGTACAAGTCATGGTATTGGTCTTGTCACTGGTATTCAAATGTCAAATGGTTTAGATCCTATGATGGGGAAAACCGACTGAAATCAATACTTCCACCCTTTACCATCTTTGCTGCGTGGTGTTTTAATAAACATTCATCACTTAAATTTTGTGTTGTATCCCCTTTTCCCTTTCATTTTTGTGCCAAAATTATTTTATTAAAAAAAAATAAATGTTTCTCTGCAACGTCGTTGATTCTTTTTTGTAATTTCATTACTTGTTCAATTTTACAAAAAGTTTTTATTTTTTATTAATTATTGCGTTTTATAGTTTATCAATGATTTAGCTGTAAAATGAGTCAGCAAAAAATATGTTTTTTTTATTAAACATTTTTATACTTACATGTAGTGGTAATGATATTTATAAAATAAACATTATTTAAAACCCTAGGCAGATGAAAACCAAACACGCAAATTTTTCCCCGTGCTATATAATAAAAAACGGGGGGGGGGTAATTTCTAAACGTAGTTTTTAAATTTCTGTTTTATTTTTTTTAAAAAATTTTGGTGGGTGGGTTAGTATTGTTCCGTTTTTACAATAACCTTAATTAATCATGTTTTCCGTATTGGATTCTCTCGTCCCCTTTAGATATCTCTTTTTTCCTTTTGGCTGCCCTGAATTCAAGTGCCCTCATCCCATATTGATTAGATAAACTCAGCATCCGAATTAGTTTTACCCTTAAGTTCGCAAACTGGACTGTTTCCAAATAAGACCAACCACCCCAGCCCCCTTCACGCCTGTTATGATTAACCGTGCAACTATTGCCTGTAAATACTGGTTTGTTTTCATAATTTGTGACTAACCCCTCATCACCTTTTTAATTAAAATGGGACATAGTTTTCAATAGTACTTGGATTTTCTATTTGATTATAACAATATTTGTTGTAGTATGCAAAGAGTGTTAACTATTGTTTCAAAGTCTTTTTAGCAATTCAACAAGTGCGTATATGTATATTTAGAAGATGTACACCCATAAATAAAGAAAAACATACTTTAACAGGTTTAAAATTAGCATTTTAACGATTCAATTTTCAAACATATTTCGAAGGAGGTCCCCCAGACCCTCCGCCTCATGTTTTATAGAGGTGTGTTAAACCACAGTATACTTATACTGAGTCCCCCAGGACAAATGGAATAATGTACATAAATGAAAATCATTAGTAAAAGAAAAATTAGTTGAAAACGCATACTATTCTCTTAATGAATATTTTGATTCCCCAGTGTTGTAACCATGGGCGCCCGCAGGTTGGGGCCAGGGGGGGGCCATTGCCCCCCCTGAGAATCAGGATAGTACGCATAAATTTTTGTCAGGTTTTAGTGTTTTGAAAAATTTAGAATGTCCAAAATGAATAAATATCGGCAATTCCGCATAAACGCCGGGATAAGGTTACGTTAACGAAAAACATGACTACATAAATAACCAAACCCTAGTATTCATGCATGCTAGTATTATTATAGCGAAAGAAACAACGTAATTGACAACAATAAGCAAGACACTGAAGAGCAAGTAATACTTAGTCTATGGTAGGCGCCCGGCCCAGCGTCGGCGTCAGTCAGTGTCTAGCTGTTGTGTTAAGTCGTATATTCACGGATAAAGTGTAGAAGTGAAATTAATTTTCATTTGGCGATATTGTGTTCAGTGTGATTTTGTTAGCTACAGGAGAGTTTAAAATGGACATAAGAAAGTTTTTTAATAAACGTTTAAAAACCGATCACGTCATACATGCTGTTGACAACGATAATCAGTGTTAAGATCTAACAGAAGACAATGTTTGTATCAACTTTGCATCCAGCAGTAATGCAGAACATTCAGTAAACACTAGTAACATTAACGTTGCTGATGTAGGCCTACAAGCAGATTATTGTTCTCAACCATCGACTTCTGCACATACCACCTCATCAACACCTAATATAAAAGGTAATACTAACGACTCGTTTGATATCGGTAACTGCCTTGATAATATCCCGACAAATAATTATGTAATTTACTCAATGTTAACAAACCCATGGAAGCCTGATTCAAGCTACAATTTTAAAGATGATGTAATAGCAGGAAAGCGCCCATTTCTTAGAGAATGGTATAGTACATACCCTTGGTTAGCTTACTCCCGAAGTGGAAAAGGTGCTCTTTGCAAGTCATGTGTTTTATTTAAGCCCCGTGTTAGCCATGGAAGCTATCAAAGTGGATTCATCACACGCCCATTCAATAATTATAAAAAGTTTCATGAATATGCTAAATCTCACGCTCTTTCGCAATGGCACCGCGAGGCTGTGGAAAAGTCTAGTAATTTCTCGTCAGTTATGGACGGTGAAAAGCAAAGTGTCGATGTTCTTGTCAATGAAGGGTTAGCTCACCAGATTGAATCAAACAGAAATAAACTGAAACCTATTGTTTCGTCTATAATTTTTTGTGCTACACACGATCTACCATTAAGAGGAAAACAAGATACGCATGCTGTTTTTAACGACCTTTTGCGTTTCAGAGAAGAGTCTGGAGATGTTACTTTAGCAGACCATCTGAAACATGGGCCCAAAAATGCCAGCTACATATCCCATCGAGTTCAAAATGAGTTGATTGAAACTAGCGCAAATGTTTTAAGAAATGAACTGATTGGTAAAATAAATTCAAATGAAATATTTTCCATATTGGCTGACGAGACAATGGATATTTCAGGGGTGGAACAATTGTCCCTTGGTGTTAGATATTTTGACACCTCCGACAAATGTATCAAGGAGGATTTCCTAGGTTTTACACCTTTACAGGATGGTTTGGGTGCTGAAAATGTAGCAAGTGCAATCATCTCTACATTAACATCATGGGGTTTAAACTTAAATAACGTTGTAGGACAGGGCTATGATGGATGTAGTACAATGGCTGGTCATATTACTGGTGTACATAAAAGAATCAATGAAAAATTTCCTATGGCTCTGTATTTCCATTGCTCTAGCTATAAGCTCAATTTAGTCGTCAATGATTTGAATAGGCTACCACAAGTTAGAAATACTGTTGGAACAGTAAAAGAGGTTATTAAGTTTTTTCGTGAAAATGGACAGAGGAGAGCGGTTATTGGGACACTGCAGAAACTGTGTGAAACCAGATGGACTGAAAAGTATAAAGCAATAAGAAAGTTCAATGAACAGTTTGTTGATATAGCTCAAGCTCTAGAAAACTTATCTATGGAAGGAAATAAGGACACGAGGCAAAAAGCATTTCAACTCCACTGTGCTGTAACAACAACATCATTCTTAATATGTATGCAAGTAATAGCTGTGTACTCCAGTAAACTTAAAATCGTAACTCAAATGCTGCAAAGTCCAAGTGTTGACTTATTAAAAGTTTCAACACACATACAAAGGTTAGCTGAAATTTTTAAAAGCGACAGAACAAATAGTGTAGAAGAGTTCGCCAAAATAATGTTGACCGTCGAACAAAATGCTGCAGCTCTGTGTGTTACTCTCACAAAGCCACGAGTCATTGGTGGAACACAAATACATCGATTAAACCAACCATCTGAGACCTTAAATGATTATTTTAGAGTGTCGGTGTTTCTTCCATATTTAGACTCTTTGGTGCAATCCTTGAGTGACAGGTTTTCAGAAAAAAACCAACCTGCTTTTGAAATATTTAACATGCATCCAAAAGTCATGAAAGCCCTTCCCAAAGAAAAATACGAAAGTTCTGTGGTAAAAATTGCTGAAATGTATGGAAAGTTGTTAGACAACTTTAAGGACGAATCAGTCCTATGGTATGACCTGTGGGCAAACACACCAGCTGATTATAAGGACTTGGAGAAAATGCACCTTATAGATGTTCTGCAACACGAACATGTTTACTTTTTACCGTCAGTTGCTAAGGCACTCAAGATTGCACTGTGTTTACCACCAACAACTCAATGAATGAATTATTGAGAGGTCATTCAGGTGAGAATAATAGTTAAATGTTTTTTAAATTGCATGCAAATTTACTTAGATTTTATAGGTCTAACTTATTTATTTTTTATTCCATTTCTGCATAATAGTCTTTTAAAATATATACTAAGTCAAGTATACCAGTAGTTGGCAGAAATTTAGTTTACAATGGTTAATTTCGTTTATAGGAGTAAAAATGGTTTATATCTTTAAAATGTTTACTGTTATGTTTCTTTACAGCACTCTGAGACGAGTAAAAACTTGGATAAGGAGCACCATGTCAAACGATCGGCTTACCGGCCTCTGTCTACTGTCTGTTGATAGGAACACAGTAAAACAACAAAAAGATGAGCTAATAGAAAAGACCATCAATGTTTTTGGAATGGATAAGAGAAGAGTACAATTCTTGTTCAAGTCATAATATTTTACATCCATTCAGATCATGTCACACCTAAGTTCATTTTGAAGCAAATACATATTACTTTAAAACATTTTTGACTTTTACTTTTTTACTGTAAAGTGTCATACCCCCCAGACCCCCCGGTGGCCTTGCCCCCCCCCTGGGAAAATATTCTGCGGGCGCCCATGGTTGTAACACAATACAGTTAACTTTGTTTCATTTTAGATTTTTGTACATAAGTTGTACAAGTTTGAGCTGACAAATATCAAATAATGTGTTAGGCTAGCTTTTGATTAGTTAGTTATTAATTAATATATTTTCAACTTCGACGATTTTGTTAGATATAACTTTTTAACTGATTATTTTATTTTGTTTGAATGTTTTATTTGATTGTCACTTACAACATAATGATAAGAAGTTAATTGATATTAATGTAACGTTACAATTAAGTATTATATAATTTGACAATTGTACCTCTCTTTTTACAGTCATAATTCTAATACTGAACGTTATGTACAAATAAATGACGTCTACGTCATATTCAATCATTTGTAAATTGGAGGGTGGTTGAAAGTGTAAAATTACTAGTGTGTGCTTGTAGAGTGAGTTGTCATAACCAACAGCATCAAAATCAGTGAGACATATATTAGGCGATAATAATTTCATCGAATTTAGTCAGTTTACTTTATTCTCTCTCTGACTGTGCCTCTCCCTCTTCCATTGGCTTTATTTTGAAATCTTAGTGCTTAATTCATGGCAACTTAGATATAGTCATCCCTGTTGATTTTAGTGATTATGGAGGCAGTGGAAAAGATAATATTATGATGGTGTTGGTGCGTGGAAGGGGGACTGGGGGAGGATGATGATTATTGTGGTGTTAGTGAATTTAAACATTTTGAACCTGATTTAATCGATTTTGGGTTAGTTATTTTGTGAATTTTAGCTTAGGCCTTTATGTCAGAGATAATATAGAAATTTGAAGAGGTTTTTTTGGTGGGAATGTGGATTGTCATGGCAAAGCTGTAGGTACCTGTGTTTCATACAAGTAACTGAAGATGTAGGCTTATTTAGGCTGTTCTGTTTCAAATAATAATCATTTTGTGAGCTTAATATTGTGTTTGTCATATTATTTAATTGTTGTTAGTCCACCAAGTAAATAACAATGTCAATGTCTTCAGTGTCAGAATTTCAAGGCCATTCTACTCATACACTTATTAGAGAACTCTGTAAAAAGATGTGTCCAGGAATTCAACCAGGTAAAAGTACATATAGGCTTATAGTAATTATTTTAAAAGTAGTTTGCCTTTTACAGAGTTATTAATCATACTGGTGGCACAGTGCTGTAACCCAGCTACACGGGGACAAAGTGTTTGGGAGATTGTAGGCGATAGGTTGTATGCTCGGTCATCTTAATACCGACATGGCGTCCGCTTGGTGGTTGCTATCGGCGTGGACACTACTAGAGAAGTCTGGGGTGTCCATGTTGGGTGGTTATCATTGTGCGGATGTTGTGTGGGGGAGATAACTGAGTATCAGGCTTGTCAATTAGCTGAAAATCAGACCAGCACTACGTGGTTCGGATTCCACGTAAAGCTGTAGGTCCTTTAGTTGCCCTGGCTGTTGGGCTATTAATAAATTGCCCTTTCTGAGGAACAGTTGAACTCAGTTAGTAACCAGACTACACTCATAAAACCATTCATATTCGCCTTAAAATACGCACAACGTTGTGTCGGCGTCGTATATGTAAGAATTTAAGAATGTTATCAGTTATTAAACTATTCACTGTGTAGGCTAATTATTAAGAAATTTGTTAAAGAACTGATCCTTTGTAGCCTCGGCCTACTGTATCTAACTTATATGATGTAGGTCTAGTCTCCTACCAATATTGCAAATATTGGCATCACCATAAATCTCTTGGCCTACAGGGAATAAAAGTTAAAGCCAAGAAATAATCTATGAATAACTTAATCAGTTTTCAATTAGGCCTAGACCTCAATCCTACCATTGTCTACTCCTCTCATTTGAGATGGGTTAGGATCTCCCTTAATGTTTACCCATCTTATTTGAGGTGAGTAGAAATTTGCTTAACCCTTTGAGCTCCAAAGATTTTTTATGTAAAAAAGATATGGAAATGACGATTCTTTAGTAGCGTGGTTGTACTGATAATGATGGGACCAAAAATGTATAAAATTTCTAAATATTGAGATAGAATAGTGAAATTTGCTTTAAATTGCTCCTTTATAGACCTACATATGTAATAATTTAGTATCACTTTGACAAAAAAAGTATATAATAAAATTAGAATAATACCTTAGAATAAAAACTTAAAAAATTATATTTTGGGGATGTAAAACATGTACTAAAATATTTATTTAGAAAAATTATTTTATACAATATGGTCGCGGTAATCTGAATATTTGTTTGTAAGGGCCTGTTCGGACTATCAAGGTTTGAGAAATTAATGCTAATTATTCCATAAAATCTCCATTTAATGAAATAATAAACTAAACTATAATATTTTATAAATATATAATCATAAGCTAGACAAGTAAAATTATGAAAAATCCAAGTAAAATGAGTTCACTTACAAGAAAATATTTATATCTTTCAAAATTGTTTACATACAGCAAGTAAAAATTAAACAGTTTAAATAAACTAGTTAAATTTTACCTAATTATTATCTCTTTCCACTCGTATGTCGGCAATGACGCAAGTTTCATTTGGTTGTTTGATTATCGATGTTCCCAATTCGTGGTGCTATCATGCGGAAACTAAATGAACTACAATTGGTCATCATGGGAACTGGAATGTCACGTGATGCTATTGCCATTCTTTCTTGTTTATTCTAACCTTCAGTTCGATGTTTCGTTAGTTGACACTTGACAGTAGTGTAAAAATGTCGACTCATAGTAGTCCAAATCTTACAAATGCTGAAGTAATATAACAATTAATTACAACGTGATTTATCAGATTGTGAATCAAGTGAGGATGAAGGTGTTAGTAATGATGAAATAACTCTTCCAACATTAGAAAATATCTAAGAAAGTGACAGTGTTGTATAAGTAGGCCAAACTGTAAACAGTGGTGATGGTAATATATAATATTTGAACGATATTATACTACGTAACAAAAAACATTTTAGTTAACTTTTGTTTCCTTTCCATTCTATCACATAAAATATACATTTAAGTGTTTAAATTCATTTTATAACATTTTAATTATTGCATAAACCTCACAAATACTGAACTGCTTCTTACTTCCGAAAATATGTCATAATATTATGATCTGAGGGGGCAAACACGTAAAAAAATAGTGGATGGGTTAAAGTAATCTGTAATTTTAAAGTTATGTGTTTACGTTTATTTGAAATTCTGATGAGTAATTGAACGCCACTTATTAGAACAACAGTACTGTCAGTGTTACTATCCGTATCCAAAACTAACAAGTCGAGACAATCGATAGTTGAGACATATAACAAAAACAGCTTTTTGCAAGTGGCTGGAAGGGTCGTTCGTTCGGATTACCGCGTGATTCGAACTACCGCAGCCGTACTGTATATAGTAAATAACATCATGTTGTGAATAACTGAATAGTTGGTAACAAAATTATTATAAATAAAGTTATAAAAAGCTATTATGGTCACGTGTAGGTTCATATGAAGGGTTATCATCTGTGTCATCCGGTATATCACTGGAGGAAGAATTATTTTCTAAGCTTAAAATATCATCTGAAAAATCAAATTCTTCATTGTTATTTTTACAACATTCAAGTCTGACTGATGCAAGGCATTCATCAATGTATTTTCACTGACAGGAGATCAGTATCTTTTGTACTCATTGCATAAAGAAATAACTGTAAAAATCACTAATAACTACACAAATAATATAAAGATATTAATATTTTACTATACTTATTTACATTCTATAAGAAACTCAATTTAGCACTAAACGAACACTAATTAAGAATGAGAGTATCTGAACTGAGTAAACAAACATCACACATCTGCTGTCTGTTACCAGTCCTGAGTCATCTTTAGGACAATTTTAACATGTCGAAATATCAGCGCTACAGGCTCAAATAGCTAAGTTTATGCTTACGTGATGCAAATTTTATGACGTCCAAATCACTCTATATATTATACCATTTGAAGCAGACGATTCTATTCTTCCTACTGCAGAGTTTCTAGTGAAAAGGGCTGTACTTTCAATCTACAGACAATTGAGTTTGAGCTATTGTCGGTGTCCATTGTATTTGTTAACATGTGTTTAGTAGGGCAATAATGTGTATTCATTACAAAGCAAATTTTGTTGTTAAGATATTCTAAAAGGTGTATATATTTTCTACAAGTAAACTAAATTTGCTACAATTTGGCTATTTTGAAATTTGTACTGAGATGTTAGAATAGTCTGGGAGGGGGTGCAAACATTTTGAAAAACTATTTGTAAATTTTTTTCAGATTCAAAGTGAACCTGAATGTTTGTATCTCAGGATATGTCAATAAATGTTATTTCATATTATTTTACAGTTATTTATGAACAAAACAATATATAATAAGTGTCACATAAACTTTGAAATAGTGATGTGATTCACATTTACCACTGGAATCGTAATGAAGAGCTGAATCACATGGTGTATTTAATTTTTTTCTATGACAATTGTGCTGTCATTTGTAGAAGACGGATAGTTGGTATTGAATGAAAGTGAATGCTCACTGTCCGCCATTTGTTGTTTACAAAGCTTATGTAAGTTAGCTAGCTACTGTATTGTGCGTTTTTTAATGCCATTTAGAGTTAATATTAGCCTATCAATTTAATTGTTTTTGAGTGTATAGTGTTAATGAAAGTACCAAAATATCTTTCATAAAATGTGAAGTGTTTTTAGTTCTTAAAAATGTGTAGGCTATTACAGTGCCGTAGCAGTAGGATAAGTAGGTTGTTGCGCGTCACAGATGGTTAATAATAGTAATTAACACTAATTAAGCCAGGTAATATTATGTACATTTGATAGAGAATTTTAATAGCTAAATTTTAGTGTATGGTATAATATAACCATCTAATTAGTCCTTACGTAAGTGATTTGGTTGAATTGTTACAACTGTATCCGTGGTAACGAATTTTGGGTTTCTTGTTCTTTTTACAGTTTATGTAAAATATTAGTCAGCTGTTTCTCAACTAGTCTTAGTAAAACTACTAAATTTCCTGAAATTAGACCAAATTTGAGGCTTTTGGCTATCTTGAAAATTTGATTTTACCTAATATGTAACACTTTTTCAGGCATTGTCTCCTCCGTTTTCTTTTTTTTTTTTTAATGATTCTTGAATGTTTCATCTAGCCTAACAGTACATTTTTGTAATATTATATTTTTAACCATATCATTATAGTCTACATAACAGTAAGTCAAAACCAAAGTCAAAATCTCTTTATTTACAATTTTCATAGAGAAATTTATTGGCGTCAAAAACACAGTGATAAAATTAAAAAATTTAAGTTAAATTGAGCAGTCTTGATGTCTTGGATAGTCATGTGCTAGGAAAAACATTTTTTTAACTGTAAAACGCCCAATAATTGCCTGCTGGTTAGAGAATTTTAACCCGCCATTTAACGTAGTTCTAGGGTTAAGAAATGTTTTTCAGTTTGCTGAAATATGAATTAAAATTTCTTTTCATGAACGATCGAGCAGTAGGGAAATGTTACTGTTAAGAAGTATGTGTACAAAATTAAAAACTTATGTAGGTGTATAGGTGGGAGGAAGGGTAATACCTTACTGTCTCACACTTTACATGGTGATGATAAATTATAGGACAAAAATACTTTCATGCAGACCAGTATTTAAGTGCTGCGGAGCCAAGCAGACTAGGTATCTTCCACCAACCCACTCCTAGTTTTGCGTACAGTAGCATTGTCCCACCCATACACATACAGTGGTATTGATTGGTAGGCCTATACAACATATTGATACATGAATAGTGGTAATAATTATTACAACTGGCCATGAGTCTAGAAGGTAGGTTCCAGCCTAAACGTCACACGATCTTGTTTAGAATACAGAATTACTAGTAAATATATTTAAATAAATTATTATTTCCCTCAAAATTAAAAGAATTTGATGGAAAGTCGTTTTTCCAGTTTAAACCAACACTACATGGGTCGGATTCCACATAAAGCTATTGGACTATTAATAAATAGTCCTTTCTCAGCTAAGTTGAACTCAGATAGTAACAGTGACTACACTTGTTCATCTACACTCATTCACCCTTCATATTCGCCCATATCTCTACGATTGGCGTCTTAGAAATTAATAATGCAAATATCGATATATTCTTTTTATCATCATGCTCAACTTTAAAAAACACATACAATAATTTTTTTAACTATGGAAATGCTATGAAAAATAACAGAAATATAATTTATAGTTTTGTAAAACTTATTATCATATATACATATTAATCAGGTATTATTGTTGTGTTTAAACTTCTCTTTACAGTTTATTTTTTGTGTAAGGATTGTTTATTTATTTATTCATAAGACGCTGATCGTGAAGATATTGGCGAATATGGATTTCAAATGAGTGTAGATGAGCGAATTTAGTCATTGTTATAAACTATTCCGACTATTTCTTAGAAAGTTTCATTAATTAATTTAATTAATTCGTTGTTTTGGTCGACTGTATTTTCAATAAACAATTTTAATTCCGTCTGGGGATTTTACTCTACTAAATGCAAAGTTTCCCATGTGTAAACACTGGTTTGTTTAGGTAAACACCAGCTTCTTGAAGGTTTGGCCTTGCGCCCTGTCAATTAAATTATAAAACAATAACAGTTGGAATATTTAATTTGTCTTATTGACATCTGGACTCAATAAATCAAAACAAAAGTTAGAAACCCTCTTTACATAAGATTAACATGGGAACTTTGAAATCCAATGGGGCGGAGCCCTAAAGGCGAATTGCAAAACTTTTATTTTGCCCGCCATTCACAATATCAGAGCTTTAAAATGAGCTATTTCCGAAGGCCGTAGGTGGAGTGTAGTGCTTGGAAATTTGATTCAATTGATTAGCCTTACGAAATTAAATATATAGATAATCATAATTTTGCTGTAAAATAGGTTATCATAATTTTTCTGTATATAACAATATTTTCCACAGGAAAAAATTGAGTTTTTATAAAAATATACTGTAGGTAGTTTTTTAACTATATTTGATCAAATTATTGAGATTCATATAGGTTTCTTGAAAGTACATAATTACCAACATTGTAAATGTGCAAAAACAACAAAGTGTTGGTATGTTTAGAGACAATCATATTCTTTTTTTTTTTTTTTTTGTTAGCTTTAGATGTAGATTAAAGTTGCTCTTTAATCTTAACAAATGTTTAAAGTAGTCATAAGGTGTAATACTTAAGTATGAATTTTAAAAATATGTTTCATTATAGGAGAGTTTTCCCGAATAGTGAAATCAAGTATGAACGTACTTATTGTGCACGATACATCAGATCAAAACAGCTCATTATCAGATAACGATGAGTTTGCAATTGTGGAGAAAATCAAGAAATATCTTAGGTCAATGGGACGTGACCATGTTGCCATGCATTTAGATGCTTTACATAGAAAACTTATTGTTAATGTGAGTATTGGTTTAGTTTGTAAGTCATTATTCATGATTTTTGTGAATTTTGTTGTAATATATAAAGGTTAAGTTCTGTAAATACGCTATGCTTTATTTTGAATGCATGGTCAACATTTTAATAAAAACAAATACACTTTTTATTACACCCATTTATTATTGGGTATTGATGATCTAGATAAAAACTGTATGCCTATAATTTTGTATAGTAGGCCTATATTTTTAGGGTATTTATTATAAAAACAATTTTATATCCTATAAATATCAGGATATCCAAAATGTTTACTATTTGTACTATAATTGTTGTTTTTAACAATTTTTTAATAATAAAAATGTGTTTCTGTATAAAAATATGTATTAAAATGTTAATGCAACAAAGCATTTAATTTGATCAGATATATTGAGTTTCTATAAGATGTTTTACTTCTGAAACTGTGAATGATTTGTATTATTCACTATAAAAACAACACATTTCTACTGCAAATCACATTCTTAAAGATGTTTAATTGATCACAATAAACACAAAACAAAGAATTGAAATGTTTTTGGATTCTTTTTTAAAAAAATATTTATTTCTATTTAGTAGTAATTAGTAAATCCTATACAAGAATACATTAATAGATATAATTAAATTACATAATAGAAGGATGTTAATTTATGTATGTTACTAAGTTGGTTTCATTTTTGTTGATTATTTGAAAAAAAGTATATAAGTTTTATTCTTCTGTTAAATTTAAATCATTTTATGTGTATAAATACAGAATCACCCAGGTCTGAAAAATAGAGCAGCAATACTGACACTGTTTCTGCGGCTGGGCGAGTCCAACGGAATGGCATCAAACAATGGCAATGTTGAGAGTTCCTCTCAGCTGTCTTTTGATAGCCCGCTGGTGAGCTTCAGTGCACCACCATTCCATGTCCGAGCCAGAGCTGGATGTGTAAGTCACTATAATTATTCCCCTCATTAAACTTGTAATAAAATGATAAGAGAAGCCCTATTAGTAAGTTTATTCCTAGTAGAATTCAATATAAACCTGTTAGTTTATCACTTCAATGAGAACTGTCAAAAGTTCAGCTATAATTTAACAGAAATTATTTTTTTTCAACACACTTACATAACTTATTGGATGAAGTGCTATAATATAGTTTCAATATTAATTTAGACATCTAGTTTTTACTGTACTATTTTTTAAAGAGCAAAACAAGATCCCTATGGATTTAAATATTTATAAAATTAAATTTCTAATCCTTCCTTCAAACAACTGAAACACAATATTTGTAGTTTTACTGTTTAATATTTCAATTGTTTGTAATTTTTACCAGTAAATGTCTACCAATTTCTGACCTTTTATGCTCATTATCTTGTCTACTATTTCCCCAAGTTTAGCAAACACCTGTTTAATATATTATGTATATAGGAATGTTATACGGTTGAAACCAAAAAACCTAGATAATGTAAATATTGACAACTGTGGAAGCCTACATGAACGGTAGTTATGTATTAGAAACATTGTATTTTTGTGACTGTAGGTATTATTACTATTAATACCATAAACAATTACAAGGTATAGATAGTAATAATTATGCCTAAGGTAAAACATTTAATTATTTAAGAGACAATCAATTCAATATAAATAATTATATTCTGCTAACTATTATTATATAACATTCTAAATTTGTTATATGCTGTTCTAAATGTACTGTGTAGGCCTATCTACTGAAGATCTGAAGTGTTACAATAATCTCTTAATGATCTTCAATTTCTCAACATTTCATATATCTAAACTTACTTTTGATTTTGTTTTCAGGTTTTGTGCTGAAACTAAAATTCATTTGCTTCTTTATACCTTACCATTTTATAAATCTCTAATGCTGGCTGTTTTTCATTTTTTTTAAATCAACTAAGATATTTTGATGTTATGGGTAGCATGAACCATAATTTACAATTAATAATCAGAAAAAAGACCCGTCACAAAAAGTCATCAGGAACCATCAGAATATCACACAAAACAACTAAGTAAAAGTTACAATATAATAATCTAGCCTGGAATAAAAATTATGTCTAATTACTCGGTGATCGTTAATTGATTATTGTATTACTATTTTATAGGACGCAACAAGATCACCATCTTTCAGAGGGCCACAAGTATCATCTTCTACATCAAGACAACCTAGTGTTGACACGCTGAATTGGAATAACAGTCTTCCGAGAGGTCAGCCAACTATAGAATACTACCTAAATCATATTAATAATGTAAAATATAACATTTCAAGCAGTAATAAGTTTTCTGCTGTATTCTTGATAGAATTGTTTAGGTTGTAAAAAGAAACTTTTTTGTAATATTCCACAAATTTAATTTTCACTAAGAGCGCTTTCACTAAGGCATCTTCAGTTGTAAAAACAGAAAACCTGTGAATAAAAATAACAAAATAATTACACGAAAAACATTAAATACTAGTTAAATCAAATTTAAGTAGCTAAGTTTGAAATGAATTATTATGCGTTCAAATATTGTTTAGAGTTTTCAATTTTTAATGAGATTTCATCTTGAATTAAAGGTAAAAATATATTACTAAAATTTATAGACGGTTAGGAAATACATTCATCTTTCAAAACTGCCATACATGCACTTTTAATTTAGTCTCTTTTGGTCCATAAGGGTTCTTTTAAAATTACACTGGTAGAAATAAAATGTATATCATATTTTTCATTAATAGCATGTTCAACTAATTTTGATTCTTCTATGTTTTCTTTTTTATAATTGTAAATGTGTTCATTTATTCTTCTTAAAATTGGTTTTGAGGTTTGACCTTTATAAGTTTTATTGCAATGTCAATCAATTTTATATATTATATTTTTTGTTTTTTGTTTAATTTTCAGTTTCGATTTGGTTAAATGGATTGTTGGACTGTAGATTGTTGGACGAATTAAATACAGTTCGGCTGTAAAATTTTTAATTAACTTGAAAAATTTTTTCAGATATTCCTTTTACGTATGGAATCGTAACTGTTGTTAGAGGTTTCTGTTGTTCACAATTTTTATTTATATTGGAGCTTTTGTCTTCAAGTCTTTTGTCTTTGTTATATGTGACCAGCGTATCAATCCTTTTAAACAAAGTTTGTACAAGACCCATTTCAACATGTTGAGGATGACCCGAATTATAATTTAGATACTGTCCACTGAAAGTTTTTTTGTAAAAAAGAGAAATCTTAATTTTGTTTTCATCTGTCTTAGTAATTAAAATGTCCAGAAAAGGAATTTCTTCATTAACTTCATTTTCAATGGCGAATTTTATCGTCGATTTATATATGTTCAAAATTCATTCTGTATATTAAATTTTTCTTCTCAAACACAAAAGATATCATCAATATACCTTAACCAAATTTTGTGTTTTGTTTTTTCCCAATCTTCACAAATAATGTTTTCAAAGTGACCCATAAAAATATCACTAATTATAAGACTTAGTGCACTGCCCATAGGTAAACCTGAAACTTGATTGTAAAATTTTGTTTTATTTGAAAATAATTACGGCTTACACATAAAGTGAGTAGTTCCATAATGCAATTGACAGAGAGGTTTGTTCTTGTTTTAAGACTATTGTCATTTTTTAGGAGGGTTTTAATCAAATTTAAAGCTTCAGGGACAGGTACACTTGTAAATAAACTATTGACGTCATAACTAACTATAATGTCACTGAATGTAACAGTAACTTCTTTGATTTTGGTAATAAATCTTCACAACAGATTTATGATTGGTGACAAATATTTAGACAACTTGTACGATGGAGAATCTATGGAACTAACTATTGATCTTAGAGGAACTAGGTCCTTATGAAGTGTTGGTAGTCCATAAAAATGAGGTGGTTTTGAATATTGTGGACTTAGTTTAAGAACAAGAGGTTTACAATTTTATTTTCGTAATTTTTGAGTAAACGTTTAATGTCTTTAATGTAGGATCTTTGTTTTGTGAAATGTATTCATCACAATTAATGAGCTTTTTTATTTTACTATCATTGTCTTCTTTTTCTACAATTACAGTAACTTTTCCTTTATGAGCAGGAACAATAACTATGGACTCATCTGCTTTTAATGGCTTCAGAGCTTTCAGCTCTGTAAGAGTTAAGTTATTTTTCTGTTTTTATTGTATTTACAACTGAAGATGCCTTAACTGGCAAGGGCACTCTTAACTAAAATTAAATTTATGGAATTTTTCTGAAAAATGACTTTCTATTTATAGGAATAAGTTACTGAATTATGTCTATATTCTGATTCAGATTTGTTGATTGAGTAAAGGCAAATTCAGATTTTTTTACAGTCACCATTATGTTTTACATTTTAAAGAGCAATGCAATGAAAACAGGTGACATTGTCAGAATAAATTGAACTAACTTAAAAATTAATATATAAAATTACTACATAAGGAATGTGTAAATAAATTTACACATTTGTCTAATATCAATAATTGCAAACATTTTAGACAGATATCTAGGGAACAAATTAGTGATAAATATAATGAAGTACCCTTTTATTCATTTTATAAAAATTTATGACCGGTTTCGGCTCTTAGGCCATCTTCAGGTAGTAAATAATATTATTTACTATCTGAAGATGGGCTAAGAGCCGAAACCGGTCATATATTTTTATAAAATGAATAAAAGGGTACTTTATTATATTTATCACTAATTTATTAAAATAGTAGCCCTAATGTAAACTAGTTTATACATCTAGGGAACAGTTTTGAATAAATTGTATACTGTAAGTACCATAAAATCCTCCAAAATAATTATCAGTTTTATTTATAACGTGCTTTATAATTAATAAGTTGTTAAAATTACAAATACCACACTTAAATTTGAAAATGAAAGTTTAGAAATAATGTTTTAATTTGACAGATTTAAAAGTAAATGTGTTTTTATTCTTCAATCCCATATCCCCAATAATTTGGATTCTACAGATTCTTAGCATAAGGGTAGGGTAGATATCAAGCGAATGTCAATTGTTTAGTACTGATGCTGATCATTAGTTAGAAATTGCTTTGTTCTTTTACATGTTAAAAAAATGTATTAGCGATCATTAGTGATGATCAAATCATCACTTTTACTGTCATTAGTTTTGAAAAATATACTAAAAAATGTTTTTCTTATTAAAACTTAGCTATAGATAAAAGTTTATTACATTGTTAATGCTTGACAGAATTTCATATAAAAAATATGTCGCGTGTATCAGTTAATATTTGGCTGTACATAATTTTGTCACTAAAACGTTGATAAAACTAATTAAGTTTAATTTTAAAATTAATATAATTACATATGGGCTGTTCATAGCCTACATTAGAGTATAACAAAGTTATTTATTCATTGAAACAATTTATATTCTAATTCATAGCAAATATTATTTATGAATAGTCCTCAGTAAACTAGGAAATAGTGAAAATAATAAAATAAGAAATATGACAGGCAATCTTGGTAAGTGATAACTCTACTAAAATCATTCAACAGATATAGTTTGTTGTTATTATTAATGCTATAAATCCTTATACAAATTTTTTTCTGTCAGAAAACACATACAGTGTGAACGTCAACACAGACAGGCGCACAAGTCAACGTAGCGAGCGGCCAGAAACCATCACAAGGACAACAAACCTACCATCACCTCGCACTCCTCGCACATGTAAGTAGGCTACTGCACCTTCATTGTGGAAACTTGGTAATAAAAGTCGGCACTGGTGGCGCAGTGATGTAACTTAGCTACTTGGAACAAAGTGTTAAAGAGATTGTAGGTGATAGGTTCTCTTAATACCAACAGTGTCCGCACAATGGTTGCCATCGACTTGGACACTACTGGAGAAGTCTGGAGTGTCCATGTTGGATAGTATTCAAGGTTCAGACGATGTGTTGAGAAGAGACCTGAGTGTAAGCTGTAGGTTGTACACTGTAATTTTGTATAAGTAATGTCTTTCGTACATGAATTAACAGCTCATCATCAGTGGTATCCCGATGATAATGAAGTTAGCGATGCTGCTTATTAAGAAGCTTACTCAATAATCACTACTGTTAATATAACTCTTTCATGTTCCAAGAAAACTAATGAATTATATTTTTATTGGCACTTGAGAGAATGTTAGTAATACAAGATAAATAAAACCAATATACAGTAATTTTAATTCAGGCCAATTAGTAACACACTTACATTAGAATGTTCTTTCCTGTAGTTTTTTTAGTTCTCCAAATAGTTAATGTCATCAAATGTATTCCTCTTGAATGCAGTTCTCAAATGATAAAAAGATGAAGCTTGTCAAATTAGATTGGCTCAAGTTAAGCTAGGTCAGTATTAATTAATTTCAGTTCATGAAAAATTACTTCACATGAAAATACATATGTACTGTCAAAAATAATTTAAGGGATTAAGAAATGTTTTGTATGAATATCAGAGAACCACAAAACAGCGTCAATTTTAAAAATATTTTAGGCTTATGAGATGTCTTAGATGCCTCTTATGCTAAGAAGTTTCTTCCTTATAAATAGTTTCAAATATATTAGGTGTTGAATAAATAGGGAGTTGAACCAAGGTAACTCCCATCAGATTCACTGATAGAATAGAACAAATTTATCTTTTTTACAGAATGTTCAAGAATTTCAATGGCAAGATAAAAGCACTGTAAATAGACTTAAGTTTTCAGTGTCTTCCCTTAAGAAAGGTAGATAATTATTATTGTTTTGTAACTTCAATACAATTTTACCTATTAATATTTAAGTTTAAATTAAATCCTAATTCTCTGATTTCCTTTAAAGTAGGTAAATATGACGTAACTGAAGTACAGATCATGCAGGACTTGCTGTTCTGCTTCCAAGGCATTGAGAGCAAAATACTCAGGCTGGATGCAGAGAATGGCTTTAAAGTTGATCCTCTGGTGAGTGTATTTTATTCTGAGAAAAAAGAGAAAAAATATTTTATGTATGGTTTTACCATGGGACGAATGGTTTTTATGTATAAAAACCATAATATCAATTAAGGTCAACTTTAACAAAATGAAATGTCCTGCAATTTCATAAGATTATAGATCCTTTAATGTACAAATTGTTGTTGTTAATACACATCTTTTAGAAAATGTAGAAATGGTTGGATGAGACAAAATTTGCATAGGCCATACCAATAAACAGAGGAGTGAAATATAGATAAAATTAGGTCAAGGAAATATAAACAAAATGCTATTTATATGAAAATTATATTGCTTAGTAAATATCCCCGAGAATTATAGATTAGGGTTTGGCTAGATCAAAGTCTGCAATTATTGGCAGCTTCCTTGACACTGGGCACTAAAGAGCTGCCACATATAGCTGCCACAAAGTTAAACTGTCATATATAGAATATATACTTAGTACTATTTATTGGTTATTCATTGAACTTTTATGCTTTTATATTAAGGATCTACCGTAAAGTAAAAAATATACATATATATATATATATACTGCTTGGTAACTTACAAATGTAATTTTGTCTAAAAAAACTCAATCGTATTTTTGAATTCTAGCTTCACTTGCAGAGAACCTGCAGACCTCTGTGAATTTTATTTTATAAGTGAAATACCGACTTAAGCTCTGTTAGGAAATTGAATCTTGGACTCTGCAGTCCAAAGCCTTAGCCACCAAGCCGGGAATTATAGTAACACTAGTCGGCAGCCCTTGTTTCACCAAGGAATCGTCTACGCTTGCTTACCCCTCCCTCTGTGGTTCTCTAGAAACCATCACATCTATACAAAAGCTCAGCCTGCTGTTCCTCTCTCAAAGTTTTATAGTCCTTAGATGCAAAAGCTAACTTCCCTCCAAATTTTATCAAAATCTGTACAGTTGTTAGAGATTTCATGATGAGTGAGAACATCATATCAAGATTATAGCATTTTAAATAACTACAAATTTTCTTCCACAAGTCTACGAATTACTCATTCACAGTCTTTTTTACGCACTTTTCAGAAGTATTATGCACGATTTTTCAAATGTACTTGTCAACAATTGCATGGACCTGTTGCCAACGTTCCCTGGTAATGGCTGAGCTAACTCTGAACCGATATATCAGAATTAGGAGTACTACGTAATTTAAAATAGGCCGTCACATGCACTACTGTTGCAATACCTTAATTAACATAGGCCACACTCTAGTTGTTAAATTGTCACAAATAGAATACATACTTATATTAGGTTAGGTTTAAGGGCACTAGGCCAGGAATTAGTATATTGGAGAGATAGGACATCAGCAAACTTACCTTAGAAGACAAGTTCACTAACACCCCGAGTAGTAGTAACATTCACAAAAGAAACAAAAAATCACACAAATTTTCTGTGCCACTGACACTTTCTTCAGGTGAGTAAAGAGAGAGAGACTGACATGGCTTCCACTATTGCTGGGTAGGTGGCAGTCTCTCTATCTCTTTACTCACCTGAAGAAAGTGCCAGTGGCACAGACAATTTGAATGATTTTGTGTTTCTTTTGTGTATGGTCCTACTACTCTGGTGTTAGTGAACTTGTCTTCTAAGGTAAGAATATATACTTAGTACAATTTATTGGTTAATAAGGATTATTTAAAGTATTGGTTTTTTGTTAGTTACTGTAACTTATGTCAAAATGAATTTTTATCTTAGCCTTGTAATTTATTCTGAACCCGTGAGGTTTTTATTTGATTATACAAAGTCATGGCTAAATCAATGTTGTGATGTCATAGTGGCTAAGGCTTCGGACTGCAGTAGGGCAAAGTCCAAGGTTTGAATCCCTACTGAGCCAACGGTCGGTACTTCACCCGTTGAATAAAGTTCATGTACAGACCTGTAGGCCCATGTGAACTTGCAAGTGAGGTTAAAAAAAAAAAAAAAACTGCTGTCAATAGTTATGTAAAAAAAAAAAGTTAAAGTTTGTCTTATTTTATCAGGCGAAGTTAGGGCTAAGGAGCCCTCTCTAACACTTAACCTGGGGACCAACGGCTTAACGTGACTTCCGAACCACGGGAGCGGCAGGGCAAAATCTATTAGTGGTCACATCGGGAATCGAACCCGGACCGGCAGCGTGGCAAGCCAGCGCCTTAGCCCCTTATCTACGGCCGCTCCTCTGTATGTGTAAGGCTGTATGTACAAGCCTGGTGGTTTGTACTTTGTTTGACAGTTTACATCAATATCATCCCATAACTTGTATGGGTGAAAAAGGATCGTTTCTGCTCCAAACGTGTTTCTCTATTGTCAAAACGAAGACGGCTCAAAATGAATTCAAACCCTGACTGTTCATAGCAGCCTTGAAACGACAACCACTCCATTCATTATTAAAGAGTTCTTTAGTTCTTAAGTGGCTGTCTTTGCATGCTGCAGAGTTTACTAAAATGCCTAGACATGTCCACAATTCATCAATTGTCAAGAGGGAATGTGTAACAGTCAGATTTGCATAATTAACTCTGTAAAATATTTTACTTTCTTTCTTTATTCTTTTAACAGTTAACAAAGATGGATTGGATTTCAAGGATATCTTCTGGGAAATAAAGGAAACAATGCAGTGTAAGGAGACAGGCACAGAGTTAAGAAATATGATAATGAACGCTTGAGGGTCGGTTTTCAGAGTCCAACTGTGGGAATGATGACATAAAGGTTTAAAACATATATTGACTACTCACCAAAAGGCGGCCATTAAGATTTCCACTGACTGGATCAAGCAGTAGGGGACTCCACGGACGAATGGAATCAGGGGACGTGGTGATTATCTAATCTGATTAGATATGGAAATATTGGTAGGGATTATCCTGTATGGAAGGGATGATTTTGGAAAGGGAAAGAGGATTGAAGGAGGACTTATAAATTTTGAGAGAAGAAGTCAAGTCTGGGGAACCACAGAAGAAAGGTCTAGGTAGCCAGAAGGCACTCCAAGTACAAAGGAGGTCTCATCTACCGCCAGTCGGACTCCACAAATAGCCAACACCAAAGGGGATGGAGCGTGACCTGACCACCTGCTTCAGGGTTTTGAACCAACTACTCCACAACAACTCTGTCTATCCAGGAATCAGCCTAGCCCGCTATCAAGGGCGAAGATCCAAGAGGGTAGCTGGGACACACGCATCGGTCGACGGGGACCACCTCCAGCCTCTAGATGGGGACATCTTTGCTGACGGCCCGACACCAGCTAAACCCTTTGAGGAGAGAGAAGACAATGTAATTGGAGTATGTCCAAACCAATTCCATATTGTCCGTCACTCATGTTATTTGTGGACAATGCCCTCCGCAGTCCGAAGCCTTAGCCACTGAGCCACCACGCCGGCAGTTATTAGTTCTAATTTTATAGAAGTAAGGGTTAGTTGAATCATGAGTACCTCTAGCTGGTGGTTGAGGTGCCTGGTGGTGGGACAGTTCCAGGTATGGCTGCTAGGGATGTGGCAGCTGAATGTGTGGCGGTTGGTGGTGTGACCGTTCTTGCTGTGATGGTCGGTGATGTAACATGTCATGGTGTAGATGTACATTGTCGCCTTTTTTTGCAGCCTTCTGTGATCAAAATCATGACCATCATCTGAAACACCACTCAGCTCATCTAATTCAAAATTCCCTTTGTACTGCTCAGGTATGGCAGTTTTCAATACGCTGCATAGTAAATTTTATGAAGGATTTGTAATTAAGGGTTAATATTCTGAGACTTAGTTAGTAGTATAGTTAATATATAAACACTTGACATTTGAAGTACTACAGTATATTTATTTTTCATTTGAATCAAATTGAACACTATATTGTTTATTCTTGAGGACTATTTTTTCATTGTTAATTTAAAGCAAAAATACAAGCCTGTGGGTTTGTGTGATTTCTACTACCAGTTATCACAATCCTTATCTTTTTGTGTTGTAGGCGAATGTCCCACAGCCAGAAATGGTGCGTAAACTTGCAGAGTTGGGATACCTCCACAATGTGGTGAGGGGTTTGTGCCAAGAGATGGAGGAGAGTGGGGCTGTTAATCGGGGCTTGGCTACTGCTGTTCGCAATGAGCTCACAGACTACTATCGTCGAGTTGCTAATCTAAATTCAGATGTAAGTATCAGCAAAAAAAAAAATTTGCACTCTGTAAAAATGTGATACTTTACTGATGTTTTGTTCAAATACAGAACTACTTTAACAGTTTATTCACTATAAACATTGGTAGGGATGTCTACAGCTCCGAAATTCCCAATGGCTTCATAACCCCAGACGTTTAAATAAATGGCTGATGTCACAGAATTCCATGAAAATTCACTGGTTTACGGTTATTTTGTTAGTTACATAGCTCTACAGTTACATTCAATTTTTTTAAATTCTTTTAAAAGTAACTGCCTTTTGTTAGAATTGCAACAAAATAATTGTATTGTCGCGCTTTTTCTGTACAATCCTGGCATATGTTGCAATGATATGGTGGAAGCTGTATAAAATTCTTTTTGTGCAATGTATACATGGGGTGTTTCAAAATTATATTTAATAAGTGATTAATCATGCTAAAACCTGTAAACTTATATCCTAAAATGCTTTGTTTACAGTCTGTAAGTCTGTTTGTGATTTTTACGTAAAAACTCACAGCTCTAAAGGTTCTTTAGGTACAAGATTATAATGTAGCATGAATATTTGTATATTTTAGACCTAAGACTTTGCAAAAGATGAATAAAATATCTTTGATAGTTTGAACATGGGGGCTATTGAATAGTGTTGATGCTAAGTTTCATGAAAACCACAGTAGATATGATAAAATTATAAATTATCTGAGACCAGTCAATGATAAAATTCTATTAACTATGCTTGGAGTTATGAAATCCCTTGTAGATGTGAGTCAGTCTACATGGGAAAAAACCAAGATGTAAATTTCCACAAGATATGATAAGGAACATAATATCCTTAGGATATTCTTAGGAACATTTAATGTACACTAAAAATTAAGAATTAGAACAGTCTGCAGTTGCGGAACATAGCACAAAAACTTACCATGGAATTTTATTTGCCCAAACTAAAGCCCTTGCCAACATCCTGAATTATTATCTGAGAATGGTAAGCTAAGATATAGAATATATAAAAAAGAAGAAATAATTTTAATAAGGATGAAATTATATGGCCTCCGAAGACATGGGAACCCATTTTATTTATATTGAAATAAAATGGAAGAGTCAGCCATATTGATATTCTCCGGCCAATGACAGTAAGTCACGTGAGTCATGCCTCGTCTCTCTCCAGTGTATTTACTAGTTTGAAAACCAGTTCTCACCCCACCACATGTTTTGTTAGCTGCAAGTTTATTTGCCTATCTCATGCCACATCACAGCATGGGTGAAATGTTTCGTTATCTTGAAAATCATGTAGATAGCAACCTGACTCACCGAAAGAAAAGATTCTGTCGTATTATATTTTCAAAACTTTTACTAAACACATCAACAATACCAATTTTGTTACATGACATTTAAATATCATAGGTCATGTTCCAAATGACCTCTGTTGGTTAAAATGCACATATCCAGGCGCCTTCTCATTCATTGGCGGACTCGTTCTAAGATTCCTGACATCTTCTTTCGTAAGATTCCTTGATCATTTCCATCTTATTACATATTATCAATAGTAATTCTTCAACAATCTTGATAGTAGAAAAATAAAGAAGTAGGGGCTGGTAACTGCTGGCAATAGAAATGGCCCTCATCGACCTATCCATTAATTTGGAAAACTGTGATTTAGGTGTTCATGGACAGCGACACTATAACAAACCTTTACGAAATTCATAAATACAAAATAAACAATACCAGTTATGTTGAAATTGCATTTTTTAGAATCTGTAAAAACAAAATTTAAACACCTTAAAATATTGACTTTTTATGGACTTTATATTTTTTACACCATAATATTTTTGAAGAATTATCCGTCAGGTAATATAAATCAAAGAAAAATAACAATCAATATAACACTAGACACAAAAATGATTACATTTTGCCAAGTTATCGTTTAGAGCTTTTTAAAAAGACAACTACTCTTGCAGCAATGAAATTTCTAAAAAAAATACCTGACCAAATTAGATTAGTGCAAAATATAAAAACATCTAGGACAAAACTGGAAGAGTTTCTATTGAACCTCTCTCTATATTCAATAGAAGAGTTTGAAAACACAAATTTGTAGATGTTATATTTTAACAAATGATAACTAGCTGGATCTTATTAAATTATTACTATCTTTGATGTTTATTGAATAAGATTATTTGACACTGTTAAAATGTACAAGATGTACTATCTAATAAAGAATTTTGACTATTGACTATAATTTATTGTGCAGAGGTGTTCCATTGTGCATAAACCACATATTTTGTCGCAACATAAGAAAATATCGTCCAGCAAAAAAGAGCCCTTCTCTCAAGTTGTGAACGATTCTGGCTGATGGAATGAGGATTCTTATCTGCCCATACATGTTAAGTGTCCTTGTAAATTGAGCTTCATCAGCAAATAAAACTGAATAAAAAGTTTGGATCAATACATTTCTCCTGAAATCTTTTACAAATAACTACATGAGAGGAGCATAGTCATGTGGCAAAAGACTTTGGGCTTTCTAATCATTGTAGGGATGTAACAGGTGTTCTTTGAGAACCCTCCAAATACTGGCGTTTCCGGTGTGGTGGATTAGTGGCTAAGGCTTCGGATTGCGGAGGGCAAGGTCCAAAGTTTGAATCCCCACTGAGCCAACAATCGGTACTTCACTTGTTGAATAAAGTTCAAGCACAGGCTTGCAAGCCCATGTGAACTGGCGAGTGAAGTTTAAAAAAAAATTTACTGTAGTGCAATTTCTGTAGCACTCTTATCAGGGGTTTCAGAAATGTCGTCAAGTACCATGTCCCAATCACTTTTATTGGATCTTAGTTAGTTAGATACATCGGGTTGTGGTCCTGTCACCAAGCCCACCGCGCCTAGACTCCATGGCCCTTTGCGCCCCGAGCTAGGCGACAGTATCACAAGAGACCAGACCCCCTTATGAAGGACATGATCTCCCCAAGTGTAGCCCTTCTTATGTCCTCTGGTTCCAGAAAAGCGGCACCCAGAGTCCTGTACCTAAGAGATGAGAGAGCTCCACAATGATACAAGATGTGTGTGGAGCTCTCCACATCCTCCTCACAGAGCCTACATGTGGAGTCCTCTGTTAAGCCCCATTATCTTCATATGTCTGTGAAGAAGATTATGTCCGGTCAACATTCCCGTAACCGCCTTCAGCTTGGCCTGGTTACAGCTCAGCAAATCTCTGCTGTAACTGCGATCTGGTCCTTGGATAAGTGAAGAGACTGCCTGAGCCCGGACTCAATCCTCCATCTGCCAGTGTATTCCTCAGAGGTCTACCTGTCAATTCTTTTCTTAACCTACCTGGGTCCGGTCTCAGAAGAGGGCACTATGCCCCTCTCCTAGCCAATGCGTCAGCTCTCTCATTTTCATCAATGAGCATGCCCAGGGACCCATATGATACTCACCTGTTTACGCTGGCAAAGAGTCTCTAGGGTCCCCTGGCACTCCCATACCAACTTAGAGCTGGTACGTGGCGCCATGATCGCCTTTATCGCCGCCTGGCTGTCCGAACAGATAGAAACCACTACTCCGAAGCCACCTAGACGCATTTCTTCCTGTGCGGTTGTCATGATAGCCATCACCTCCGCCTGGAAGACGGTAGCATGGGCACCTAGAGGTACAGACAGAACTTTCCGTGCCCCCCTCCTGTACACCCCAGCACCCGCGCCTCCTTCTATAAGTGAGCCGTCCTTATTCCAGACGCTTCCTTTGACTTGTGCAGGCTCTGTACTCCCCATCCGCTTATCTCTATTGGAAGGAAGGCCCTGATGAAGCAACGGGTTCAAACTAATGTCCCTAGATAATATTTCACTATGGAGTCCTGGTTGGCCAAACAACCAGCCACCAGTCGTCCTTATTCTAAAGGCCGCTTTACAAGCCTCCCCTTTTACAAACAGGTCCATTGGGCAGAGCCCAGTGAGGACCTCCATCTCCGCCAATGGGGTTGTTCTGATTGCACCTGTAATTCCCTGGCACGCCATTCTCTGACATCTATCTAATGTTAGCCTTGCACTGTTCTGTGCCATGGCCGACCACCAGACAACTGCAGCATAACATAAGGAGGGCCAAAGTACACTCGTGTATAGCCAAAAAACCATATTTGGTTAAAGATCCCACGTTGTTCCAATGGCCCTCCGATAAGGCCAAAAAGCCATTCTGAACTTCCTGGCTTTCTCCTGTAGGTGCTTGAGCCAGTTCAGTTTAGCATCCAGGATAACCCCCAGATACTTAACCGACCCTGTAGCTCTTAGCGCCATATTTCCCATAGTGGGCATGTATAGGCCATCCAGCCTCTTCTTCCTAGTGAAAAGTACAAGTTCTGTCTCTGTTAGGATTAACAGAGAACCCCTTGTCCCTACACCACCTTTCTAAGAATCTCTAGGCAGCCTGGACGATGTCCAACACCGTGCTGACAAACTTACCAATGCCCAGTATGCACACATCGTCCGCGTTTGCCCGAGCATATACCCCATCCCGTTCAGCACCATCAACCACCGTTAGTAGGTCATCAACCACCAGGGACAACAGGAGAAAGGAAAGGGGGACAGCCGATTCCGATTATAACCTGAACCATCGCTTCGTTCAGTGTTGCCTTAACCATTCTGCTGCGTATGTAGGTTTCAATCCATCTGGTAATTGTACCCTAGGCGCCCGTCCTAGCGACAGCAGCGATCATAGACAGCATGGAGACATTGTTGAAAGCCCCCTCTATGTTCCTGAAGACACTCATAGCTAGCTCTTTCTGCCGAATCGTCTCCTCAACTCTCGTGAAGAGTCTATGGGGAGCCGACTCAGTTGATCTCCCAGCCATGTATGCGTTTTGATTTGTATGGAGCGCGTTACCTTCCAATACCCCATCCCTCATATGCCTATCGACCAACCTCTTCAGTGTATTTAGTAGAAAAGACATGAGGCCGATCGGTCTGAAATCTTTAGGTCTGGAATGTGTGCCCCTTCCAAAATGGGGATTTAGACCACTTTTGCGGTCCTCCACAGCCTTGGAATGAAGCCCAAGGCCAGGGAAGCCCTACATATTATGGTCAGGTGGGGTAGGAGCGACTCCAGGCCCCTCTGCATGAGTACAGGCAGAATGCCATCTGACCCAGCACTCTTGAAGGGGGCGAAGCACTCAACTGCCCACTTAATCTTTTGCTCTGTGACAACCTTCTTTGCCTCACTCTAGTTTACGTGCAAGGCCCCAGTGCAAGCCCGCCTCACTGAAGTGGAGGGGCTCGCCTCTGGTTGCTCCCGGAAAGGGAGTCAAATAAAAGTTGCAAAGTCTCTTCTTCAGATCTGGTCCACTCCCCATCATCTTTAATGAGGGGTCCCAGTCCTCCCCCAGGGTCTTTAGCCAGCACTTTGTGGAGCCTAGACATCACTGAGGTCGTCTATAGAGGTAAAAAAGTCTCTCCAGGATTTCCTGGAGAATCCACGAATCTCTCGTCTGTAATTTCTTTGCGACTCCTGGTATGCCAGCCAATCAGCATCACTACCGGATCTATTGGCCTTGCCAAGTAGCCTTCTGGTTCTCCTTCGATGTTCCTCCAATTCGTGAGACCATCTCCGGCTTCGAGCATCCCTTTGTGTCATCAAAGGGCAGTTGTTCTCATAAGAGGTGATTCCGCCTCAGTAAAGAATGCCACTCTCTCCTCAAGATCCAGTCCAGATCGAATCTAGCCTTTAGGAATTAGATCCAGTCTGTCAGACAGTTCTACTGAGTAGGAGGCTCAGTCTGTCTGTCTGGGATTCCTGTACACCCTTTGTGTTGTCTGGCCCTCTAGCACAAAACAGATGTGTCTGTGGTCCGACAACGAGGGTTCCTGCGAAACTTCCCAGTCCCTAATGTCATAGAACATTGAGGCTGAGGCCATAGTTATGTCTATAACCTCACTCCTAATAATATTAGAAAGGGTTGGGATATTACCCTTATTGAGTACCAAAAGTTCGGCCCCTCCCAGGTATTCTGCAAGAGCAAGGCTCCTCTTGTTCGAGTCACTACTTCCCTAAACCTCATTGTGAGAGTTGGAGTCGCAGCCGACCACTAGCTCAAGGTAATCTCATTTCGCTCTGGCAGTAATCCACCAACGCCACCATCTCTCTTGATGGTGGGAGGATCGTCCTATCATATGGGAGGTATACTGATGCAACCACCAGTTTCCTCCCCGTGCCATTGCCCTCCTGCAGTTTAATTGCCACTGAAACCACATCTCCTCCACAGAATTCCGATATGAGCCAACTATCTACGCCTGCAACCAAAATGGCCGCCCGCGGTTTTATCCTACCCGATCCCCCATAGAGGCTATATGTAGGAATGTTAAGACCCTTGATACGGTTATCCCGAATCCACGGTTCATGAATCAGAGCAACATTAACCCCCCTATCTCTTATAGTTCTAGCTAGTATAGTAGAGGCCTCAATAATATGATTGAGGTTGATCCTTTTCCTCTTGTCCGGAAGATCTGCCAGTGTTCCTCGGATCCTGGGTCACTGACGTCCCCTCCCCCTTCTCCCCCAGATTCAGCGAGTCCACACATTCCAGCAGGGCTTGCACTTCTATGGAGAGAGGGTGTAGGGAGAATGAGAGAGACTTCATCCTCATCCATATGAGCCTGAGACTCACACGCGAAGGCCTCAAAGACCTCCTGCGAGGTCCTAATGCTGTCAGACTGGGCAGGGGCCGAAGACGCCGCCCTTGTCTACCTCCACCACTGAGCTGGGCTGCTCAATCACCTCTGGCACGTTTAAGACTTTTCCTTCTTTAGTTCCACTCATTTGTTCTGTAAGAGTTTATATATGTTTTGTGTGTGTCAGTGTCAATGTCCCAAGGGCCATCCATATTCCTTTTGCTACCTCCCCCCGAGCATATCCACGCCCCCAAGGGCCCCTGTGGCCTCGAAAGTGCCCCCTTAGCCCGTCTACACGGTCCCATCCAGTCACCAACTGGCAATATAAACAAGATCAGGATTTTCGCCAGCTGATAGGGCAGCCACCACATGCTGGTGAGGCCAGGTCAGGCCCCTGTACTATCTGGCAGCCCGGTGTGCCATCCCGGTTTTAACAACTGTACCCTCAAGAGCCCTGGAGTCATGGTACTCGCAGTTTGGTGACTCCATTCCTACTTCTAGCCCCTGAGACAGTGTCATGTACTTGTGTGAGATGGGTGTGGTGTTGAGTTCAAGGTCCGTGGAGTCACTACTCCCGTCAGCAGCTCACCTCACCTGCCCCTGCGGACTGTATTGGATCTTAGTCTAATGACATTATTGTTTTGTTGACGTAAATGAACTAGTTTTAGAGAGAAGTTGGTGTATGGTTAAAAATGTTTTTCCATATGGACACATTCGTTAAGGTAAATTCTCTTAGTACAAAAGTACCAAGGTCTAGGATTTTGAACTATTGCAGTGTGCTAGCCCATACATTAAATGCATGTAAGGTAGTTCAGGAAATTGAGATAAGAGACATTGCTATAATCTATCATTATTAGACTGGCATTGGAAACATTGAGTACTGCCTTGAATAGTTCAAATTCCTACAACATTAATTCATATTGCTTTGCAACTTACGTTATGTCCTTTGTTTCCACTGTACTACAAAAAGAATCCATAATACAGTCTACCATAATCCAGAATGTAAGAGCCATGTTCAATTTTATTTGAAAATAATATAAATTTTGATAAAGTTTGATGTTCTTTTAACTAAGTGTAAATATTGAAAATAATAAAAAAAAAAAAAGAAAAAAAGAACTGGGTGTTATTGATTAAAGAAGAATGCTTTTATTTTTCTGCAGGCTTACTGAAAACACAGTTGTATTTCATCTTTAAACTAAGTCTTAAATGAATATATTAATGTGTTTGTCCAGCTAAAGCAGAGTTTGTCACTGAGTGAGGACTCACCCATGTCTGAGGAGACACTGGGCTATGCAGGACTCAGTTTGCGCCGTATATATGTATGGGTGCGTGAGCCCCTATGGCAATTCCAAATACTGGCAGACATCTGTCGTGTATGTGCTCAGCAACGTGGCGGTGCTGTTGTTTCTTCTGCATACACTCTCTCCTATCATGGTGACCCTCTTGCACAGAAGATTGCCACCAAGCTACTGACTGCGGTAAGTTACAGCTCTCTTATGACAAACTTATATTCTAAACACATTTCTGTATTTGTATTTAATGTTTTTATATGTGGAATAAATTCACTATTCATACTATTCTATAAACAAAGTATACTCTTCGGAGTTAACTATTTACTATTTGTCTGTGTTTAATTCATCTTGTTGTAGTACAGTAACGTTTATCTGTAACTGAATAGACAAAACAAATGTCTGAATGTGTGGGTGTGTGGGTCCTAATGTCAATTCCAAATATGGTAGACATCTGTCGATGTTGCATGCACAACAACATACAAACTGCTGTGGGTGCTGTCATCTGGCACAAACAATCAAGGGGATTTGATAAGGATTATGGTTTAATCACTCCGATCCTGTTGTGATAACCTGCACTCCACTAGTAGAGCTGGCCTACATCTGTAGGCTGTGATCCAGCTGCAGAAAGCATGGCATAATGAGGCAGTGCCTCGACAAGTTGAGATAGCTATTCAGATATTTTTCTCTTCAGATTCAGATAAGCAGAGGTTATCAGCTGTTACTGTTCTACAGGGGACTTGGTTAAACATTGACGATAGTTGGTATCAACTCCGAAGAGTATCCTTAGTATATAAGTGAGTGAGTAAGTGGTATTTGGCTTTTATATATATATATATAATTAGGGGTTTGCGAGTAGTGTTTTTGAGTTCGAGTCGAGTAGTTGGCATTTTTTTGAGTATTGAGTATTTTCAAGCGAGTATTTACAGAAGGATTTCCTGTTCACCCAAGACAACTTTAAAAGGCAGATACCATCCTAAGCCTATGTTAAGTTTTAATAGATTCGTAAATATGTACATCTAAACTGAACACAATAATTTTGATTTCTTGTTTGTAACTGTAACATTTGATTAATAAAACTTTTTACTTCCTGCCTTCCTACTTTTTTATGTGGCATTGTTTTGTTTAACATTTTTCCTTTTTTCATAACTAATATGATGTAAGAAACTATATTATTAATTGAAACAACATGGATTAAAAGATTTAATCTGTTCACTCATATCACAGATCAGATTTTCTATGCAAGCCAATTATACTGTTTCACAGCCGGCCGATATGTTTATCGGGTGGTTCAGTTCAAAGTGTACCATGAAAATATAGTGATGCTTGTTGGCAAAAGCTGCATCCAACCAAACTGATGCTATAATTCAGGCGTCATCGCCAAATGCAGTCATTTGCTTTCAGAATTGCCTCCTCTCAACAAAAAATTGATTGTGTACACGCCAAAGTCGCTTATGATGAATTAGTTTTTAAATTATGATTGGTAATGAAATGTGTGCAACTTGAAACTGCTTCGATACATGAGGCTACATTGAACAACAGATAAACAATTATTTCATAACGAGAAATTCATGAAAACCTGGCGTAATCGAATGAAAACCATAGACGTAATCGGCTAATATAATAGGTCTAGTCGATATTGGCGACGAGATGCAGTCTGAAATGTCAGCTAAGTGCCAACTAGTGATACAGTGAAGATTTCAGGCAGCTAAAATATAAACTTATGAATAAAAACCAGACGTTTGATAAGGCTTCGGGTCAATAAAAATAATTTTCCGAATCTCTAAATTCGTCGTATTTTGTTTAGAAAAGGTCTTCAAACATGTTTCTCCCTCACTTGGGTTGATTCTTGATTGTTTTTCAGATTACATTGACAATGTGAACAGGGAACTGTTCAGAGAGTTTACGAATCAAAATTATCGTACTTTACCACCTTTTACACTCCAACTGTGTTATTGTCTAAAATACTCAGGAAACCGTTCAACAATTTGACAGGAAAAAATATCGTGTGCGCAAATATTACACACAGTTTTGGCGATCTAAGGTGTTTTCGGAATAATAATTAATAGACGTTCGCCACGGATATAATTATATCTATTTTTTTATTTGACAGAAAATAAATCAATAATGTTGTGTCATACACTGCTAGAACGCCATTACCATATTTTATATGATATGATACAGTATTTTTTTACGTCAAATCATTTGACGATTCCCTGCTCAGATTAAAAAACAAAATAGACCTCAATCGACTAGGGAGAAATATACGATCATTTCAGTTCCGAAAAGGAGCTGAACGGTTGCTTACACGTAAATATACTACAACCGAGATGAACTTTCGACTAGAAAAGATGGGAAGTTTGATTCTTTGGAAGTAAAGTGACTCGTTCTCAGGACCCTTTTGATTGAGCGGTATTATTGATATGAACGAAAATATGCATAATTTCCACGGCGTACCGACTATTAGATTTGTATCGATAACAGGTCTTTTTGAGCATCTTGAACCGGATCTCTCATCCCCTTTCCTGGGTCATAAAGACACTAACCAGCACTCCTGTTTTATTCACGCTATTTCAGGTTAGGTTACATGTGACTAGTAAACTCGGACAACCAATATGTGTGATCGCTAGTACAGTAACTATTTACAGTGATCGCTACCTTCCCAGCTCTCTTGTCACTTTGAATTGAACTAGTTCAAATAATAATGAACGAACTCGTTCACTACGTCCACTAGTTCATTTGACTGTCGTCGTGTACTACCTATTCTTAGGCGTATTGTTTAGTTCATAATTACACATACCAAACTGATAACGAATGATTAAGGGTAAAATAAAACACAAGGAAGCGCACATTTGTTATTCATAACTTATAAAACTGTTTACTCTTAAAACTAAATTAAGATGTAAATCTGTGATTTCATGAAATACAACTACTCGATCGAACTCGAGTAGTTTCGGAAGCTTCGAGACGAGTTCGAGTAGTAAAATACTCAAAGTTTTGAGTACTTGCACTTAATATATATATGTAGATGTAAAATATTTTGTTGCATCATTGTTTTTAAGTGCATTTTTACTTTCAAGCCATTACCAAGTGAAAAATTATTTTTAAATAAAAAGCTAATGATTTTTCTTCTTTTTTGTCGAATATATTTTGGTAAGTATTAATTTACCATACACATCTTTAATATCTTTTAAAAATTATGGAAGTAAAAAAATTGAGGGATTTTACCGAATTACCAAGAGTATTAAACAAAATTTTGAAAATTATGTTTTGTTTTAGACCCAAATCTAGGGTTTCAGAGCTTAAATGTTCCTTTTCATAATAATTATTATATTAAGTCATTGAGGTGTTGTACAAGAGCATGTCATTTTTACTTTTGGTTCCTGTGACAAGGTTTAAAGTTTCAATTTGTGTTCAGGCTGCCAGGCCGCTGTTCACTCTGATGTGTCATTGGATCATTGAGGGAGAACTATATGACCCTTATGATGAGTTCTTTGTAGCAGTCAACAAGCTCTGTCCATCCCATAACCGCTGGAAGGATAAATACTTCTTGAGGTCAGTAAATATCACAACCAGCTTGGGTTAAAGTCATTTCACTATTGTAAAACTTTGCCCTTGAATTTCCTCTAATCGAAGCCTCATATCTATTTTTCAGCTTCTAAAGTACCTCCTTATTTTCTATTATATTTCATATCTATTCTTTTAAGACCTATTTTTTATAATACCTGATTATTTATTATTGTTATAATAGGAGGAAGTCCTTATACAAAATTTATTATGCCTTTTGTAATGTGTAATTTTTATTTAATAGCAATCGACATTTTTGTTTTTACCAGGATCACAAATATATAGTCTCTTGCAAAATCATGTCCAAATGACAAAATCCTGTACACTCCTTGAAAAGCAAATGTAGAGTTATCTGACCTATAACCCGGCTAACTTGGGGGCTAGTATTGTGGAGATGTAATAGTTGATGTTCTCAATAACGACTAGTATCTACTTAAATGTTGACATCGGAGTGATCACTACTGAAGAAGTCCAGAGTGTTCATTTTGGCTGATGGCCAAGGTTTAGAACTAAGTATAAGACCTCAGTAAGCTGAAATTAAATTATAATTTTTAATTCCATGTTCTAGTGTTTTGATTCCATGATAAGTTGAAGGTTTATTAGTTGTCCTGACCATTTGACCTCTCTAAGGATCAGTTGGCCTTAGTAACAAAGACTCCACTCATTCATATGCACTAATCCCACTCAACTGCATCTTTTCCTATTTTATAAATCCAGATAAGGTGCAAACCTTTAAATATTATTTTATGAAATTGGCCACTCTGTTTAAGGTATGTGTATATGGAAGCTGAATATTCATTTTCTGAATCAATATTATTTCGGTACTTTCAAAAACCAATTTACAATTCATCATTATTCTTAAATCCCTGTTACCAGGAAAGAACTGGTCCCAGCTGTAATGTCTGAGAAGCAAGCCTTGATGGTGCTCAACACAGGCAACTGCATCAATTTTCTTAATGAGATTTGCCGAGACAAACCAGCAGTAACTGGAGCTCGAGCCAAGCTACGTATCTTGGAAACCGCAGACGGTAATTTGCACAGTTGATACAACATACTTAATTGTAGTTATTTTATTTCTCTTTACATACTTAAGCTTTCTTAGACCAGAAGGATTTTTCTGTATAAAATATGTATCTAATTGACTTAGGGGTGTGCGAGTAGTGATTTTTTAGTTCGAGTCAAGTCGAATCGAGTAGTTAGCATTTTTATTTTTCGAGTATTGAGTATTTTCAAGCAAGTATATGGAAGATCTCTTGTTCATACAAGACAAATGTAAAATGCAGACACCATCCTAAGCCTATGTTAAGTTTTGCAAAATTTGTACTTTTGTAAAAATATATACGCAGTAATAAATCTGAACTGAACACAATAATTTTTTATTCAACTTAATATTTGGTAAATAAAATCTTTCATTTCCTGCATTCATACATTTTTACCTGACATTGTTTAGTTTATCTTTTTTCTTTAACTTACGACTAATATGATGTGAGAAAGTGTAATTAATTAAAACAAGTGGATTATGAAGATTACACCTGCTGACACATAATATCACACATCAGATTTCTATGCAAGCCAAGTATACTATTTAACAATTAATTTTCCAGCATTTCTTGTTAGCTATATTAGTTAGGCCCAATTTAAATTATGCTTTCTATTTTCCTAACTATAACTAAACTGTGAAGTGACATTGCAATCAAAACAAAACAATAATTGGAATAACAAATATAGGTAATCATGGAGTTTCTTGCCACCAAACAAAACTTGAAAACTGCATGAAATGGATCAAGCCTTGGCTATATTTTCATGAAATATGCTTTTATTCTGTGGATTTTACAGAAAATATTTTTAAAAAACTGTCAAAACTTTTAGTATATTGGACAAACATACATACTACACTTCACAAGAACTATCCACAGACTGACATGGTCAGAGACCAACGCTTTGAGATCGCCAGGAATGCGGTGACTCAGGTACGGGAACGAAAGGTCATGGGGTGTTTTGTTGTTGTAGGTGAAGGTGGTGTAGGATTCTGGTTAGTTGATATACTGAACTTTTTATCAAGTGTATTTTTAAGTAAAGGAACCCACATGGGTCTTAACTTCTATGCTACTTTGACTGATTACTTATTCATTATTTAGTTTCATAATAACTGATGAATTTACGTTTTAAAAAATGTGGTTTTCTGTGAAGTATTTTAGTGTTATCCCAGTTAAATCTGTATTCATTGTTCCAGGCATGTTCAGCTAATTTAGAATGTGTAGTGTCTCCTTTTTTAATGTTATTTTTGTGTTCTTTTAGCTTAACTTCCAGTGGTTTTTTTTGTTTCCCCTATGTATTTTTCATTGCATTCACAAGTAATGCAATATACTACCTTTTTGGAAGATTGCTCCTAATTCTTTGGTTTATTTTTTGTATTTCCTAGCTATGCGTCTTATTTTTTCTGAAAGGTTAGGTGTATATGGAATAGACATGAATGCTTTAGGGTTTTCTGTGTCAGTGGGTGTTTGTTTGCGTTTTCTTATTTGTTTGCATTTATTTATGAGAGACTGAGGGTAGCCATTGTTTATGTGATCTTTGGAGATATTTTTGAGTTCATTATCTAGTTTAGCTCTGTCTCTGAGAGAGAAAGCTACACCTTCGTTAACGTTTGTGGGTGTTTAGAATTGAAATTTAGGTACTTGCCTGTGTGAGTTTGTTTTCCCAGGAAACATCCTCACTTTGTGCCTGGGACGTCTAGACGCCATCGTCACTTCGGGTCGTAAGACTTCATCATTTTGGAATATTTGATTAGTGTATTGTTCTATTCCTACTAATTGTTGTCTTTTCAGGTTAAAATGTAATTGTAATAGTTAATTTAGATTTGATAGCAGTCTCAGTCCGATTGGAATATTAATTTAATTATGTTTCTACTTTTATTCGTTGATATCGTGATCTTGGCAGCGCCTAATTGGTTATATTAATTTCACCCAGTTAACATTTTTTATATTTAGTAGAAGTTCATTTTGTTGCATCCCATTCTAGGATCTATGTTAAATGTAGATAATTCTTAATAAAGATAAATTTAATAGTTTATGAACGTAGTTTTATAACATGTTTGTTTAGATGTAATTTAGTTTTTAGCATTTGAAAAAGATTTGGGTTTTACCAAATCGAAACTTCGTGATCGGTATTTTTCACGTAATGATGGTAAATGTCCAACAACCTTTGTCTTCCTCATCTGATACTCCATCACTAACAAATTTCAAAAATATAGTTAAATGTTGTACATTTTGGAGTGTGTTGTTTCCTTATTTTAAGAGTTTTGATGTTTACCAATCTTCATTATCACTGTTTTTTCGCAAGTGACCGTAAGTTTGAATTCTTTAAATTTTTGGTTCCAATTGTTAATTTTTCTTGAAATTCTTGTTCTGTGAAGCCCCAAATCACCACATCATCTTCAAACACTAGGGTATTTAACTCTGTAGTGATTTCTCTTTTGATTAGATTAATTATTTTATTCATGACTAGGACGAATAGGAACGATGAAAGTGCACACTCCTGTTAGATTCCTAATTTAGTTTAGAACTAAGATGAGGTGTTACTCCCAGTATGGACAGTTTTGACATTTTTGTTACAGCATTTTAACTCTGCGCAACAGACTCTCAGCTATCTTTGTCTTAGTCACTCCCATATTTTGTACGTGGAACGCTGTCATAGGCCTTTCACTGTCTAAGAAGACTATATGTAATGTTTTATCTTTTTCAATTATTATAATAATAAAAATTAGTTCAGTGATTGAACAGTTACTTCTAAAGGTATACTGTTCCTTTTTAAATTGATTCTTTGTGACTTTTCGTAATCTCCTTTCTATTATCTTTTCCATTACTATGTGGGTTGACAAGGTTATACCACTATAATTTTTGTACTTTTTCTTTGAACCTTTTTTAAATGGGGGGTTCTGATTCCCCTTTTCAAATCTTAAGAGGGTTTCACCCGTGGATTTGGCGGCGCGAAACATGCCTCTTCTTTTTAAACTCTCCTATCGTTATTTATCCACATATTGAGCTGAAATAAGTGTTAATATGTTCACAAATAGTGTCCTTTTGGACTGGCTGACTTTAAAATTAAAATACTACCTCCAATATGTGAGATAATTTCGACTAAAAAACGTAAAATACGAGTTTTTCAGATTGAATTATGGCAAGTAAAATTGTTTCTAAATAACTGCCAATTTCAGCCAGTCCAAGCTTTGATTCCTTAAGAATATATGAACAAGTCTACCATAACTGTACGGCGACATTCCGAATTGTAATCATTTAAAATAGAGAGGCATGTTCTTGAATGTGAGCTGTCTGGACGGAGCTGTAGAGTAGCGGTGCCTGGCGGAGAAGCGTAGTACCTCGTCCCTGCAACTCATGTTGCCAACTGTTTTCGCTAGCAACGAAATATACCAGGTAGTGTAAATTTATGTATCGCCACAGGTATCGCAATTTCTTTCACGATAATACGGTACGCTACTGTATGTGAATGACGAGTGTGCAAATTAAACAACAGCTATTTGGACAACATCTAAAGACGTGGCTACAAGACCGACCATTCTACACTTTAAATGAATTTTTCAATAATTAAACTTATTTTGTAAACTCTGTGACACTATTCTCATCTTGACGATGATGTAATAAAGATATTTTGACTTTGACTTTGTGTGATCTGTGTTCGACACATTTGTATAATAGGCCTAATTGAATATCAAATGTAATTTTGTATTATTTATATAATTTTAAAATATAAATTTGATTAATAATTAATTACTGCATACTAAATGTTCTATTATTTGTTGAGCTTATGCTGTGTTTACTGTTTATCGATGAAAAATATCAAACAGTAATCAAATCCAAAATTGCAAACAACTTTTACATCAATGATGTTGCTTTAAGTCAAAAAATGTTTTACAAGAAAATTATTATACACCGCAGTGTTTTGTGTGTGTATATTTAAAGAAATCTATTTAATATAGGTTATATAGTGTTATATGTATCAAGTTAAAGTTATATGTATCAAGTTTACTACCTAGTCCTAAATTCCTAACCAGTAAATACTCTGGAATCTTGAGATGACGAAAATATACATAGTAAGCCTACATGTTTACATTTTACTGTACATAAAAATATAGCATACTATCAGAATCTTTTTATGTGATCTTGTTAATTAATGGGCTGCATTATATAAAGATGAATCTACATAATATGTATTCAACTCCACGAGACGACGCTTCATGTGTGTGACTCAACGACGAGGTGTGCTAATAAAAATTTAAATAAATTGAATGTTAGTACACTGATTGTGTCAGGGGTCTTTTCCAAGACCAGTCTTTTCTGCAATAGAGGAATTTTATTTTAAAATAAGAGTTGTTGGTCAACCTATTTATGAATATACTGTCGGAAACGGATGCGAATGACTCACAGGTCAGTCAGTGGTGTGCTTACGCGTCTTCAGGCTGATTTATATTTCTTACTGTAATTGTTCACGTGTTTCAATATGCCTAAGCGTAGACGGTGTTTGAGTTCGTATGTTAAAAAAAGACGACGAAATCCTGGTTTATTAAAATGGCAACAACAAAAGGAAGCAAGGTAAGTGATTATTTTTAAAATGTTCAACCTGTAGTTCAAATTGTCATTGGTATAAGTAAAAATAGAGTATAGCAAAGGTATTTTCTTGAGCTTAGACCCGTACCGTTCTAGTTGTTTAGTAGGCTAATTTTGTAAAATACATAAGTAAGCACAAAATTATATAAGCTGTACTTACCTAATTTACGGTATTTGTTAGGTTTCATAGAAAGTTATTAGTCGCATTTTTACAACAAAACAAATACACTAAATTGTAGCTAAACAGCAAAACACTGACGTAGCTGTGTGTGTCGTCAGTCGTGGTTATATTGGTAGGTGTGTGTGAGAAGCAGTAAAAATTCAGTTCGGTGAAGTTTATAGTGGAGCAGTGCGACAAAGGCCACTTCCCGCCAGCTGGCTGTCTCAGCACAGGCAGCATCGTGGCGGTTGTCATAGCAACTATCTTTGAGCAACCTACACACTACGCAGTGTAGTAGTTTCGCTGACTGTTCACCCTACCTACAGAGAACAGCTGTCAGCTGTTGCATTTACTGATTTACGAGTACAAACAGCTTCGTAGATTGTTGTCTATCCGTGATGTTACACTATCAATATATTGACAATAAGTATTGATGACATTATTTGTGAACATTAAAATTTTGATCGGTGGTAAATAGAAGCAATTTTAGACGTACGATTATGGATATGTTCTCATTTTAGGTTTCAACAAATTCTCAATACTATTAAAGGGGTTTTCGAAATATATACATCATTAGACCTATTATAGAAATTGGCATTGATGTGTTTGCATGTATGTGAAATATTAGAATATTGTATAATTGTAGACTAGTTTATAGAGTAAATTCTATCCAGTCATCGGATCAAAGTTCTATCTGTTCTAACACCATTTCAGTATTATTCATAAATTTACAATGTTGTACTATATAATTGTAGTTTGTGTTAGGTTAGTTTATGTAGGAAAGAGTATATCCATACAAGGCTTCAAAACTAAATGTTTGGTAGCTTATTTTTTCGTTTGAAGCTCTCTTTTGTGCTGTTGTAACAAAAAAAATTGTGTACATATTTTTCACATTGGCCAAAAACATTACGTAGTTAGACTTAGACGATGAACAATTCTTATGAAAGACTTAAAGCCAATTGGCGGCAAAATGGCAATCATATACTGCAACCAAGTTTTGGTCAATCATACAGCAGGTGTTTTGAACATCGAAGGGGGGAAGGGGTGGCCAGGCGCGGATGTGCTGTGACCTTGACCGGCCGACAGCAGTCTGCTCTCCATGAGTGAGAGAGAGCTTACCAACCCTGGCAACCAAGTGACGTACAGATATGACGTTGTGCAGACTAGATTACTGTACAAGCTATTTATTTACGATATTTGAATTTACCAATATAACTTTATCTTGAATTTCATGTAAAAATTTTTATGTGCAGATTATATAGTTTGAAAAAAGCAAATGCACTGGGTCCTAGGGTGTTTGAATAAAAATTGTAGTTTACGTATTTGCAAATTTACAGTTTATATGAACATTACTTTTAATTATTTACTGAAGCAAAGTTTCGCTATTTGATTAATAATTTATTGATGTGATAACATCTTTTAGCACGTTCTCTTATGGAAAAATTATGAGGAGTGAAGGTGGGCGGCTGTAGTCGCCGTCGCTGGGGGAAATCGCTTATAGGAAACCCCACCTTGAATTGGATTTTGGTAATGTAATATTTACAAATCAGCTGTTTGTGATGTAACACCAGCAGATTATAGCGAATGTGTGAATTAAACGATGCTTCCAACTGTTATTGTTTAAACTTACTTTTAAACTTACTTGTTTACTTACTTAAAAGTACTTAATCATAATTTAAAACAGTAGAATTATTTAGTCAAATTTGTTGTACATAAATTTTAATCTGAATATATATATATATAAAATACGTCTTAATTTCAAGATAGTACTACATATACGTATAGGCCTTTAAATAGTAAATTGTTTTGGTGGTGTTATTTTGTTTCTTTTAGTTCAGTTGATTTGATGCTTCTAGTGCAAATCAATGATATAGCACTTCAAATTTAATGTATGCTGTATTTTGGCGTTTGATCTTTATGTATTATGTAAAACATACTTTTTTAATTATTTAAAACTAAACCATGATCAACCTTATGTGTGCTCATAACACTATCCATAAGGTTCACAAAAATGTACACGTCTGGAATTATACTGTAATAAATTGTGTAAATTTAACAACACTAGATTTTTGTTAACCCAAAAGAACCTTCATTGAAAAGCGCAACTTTGTGAAAGTGTAACATTGTGACATATTACTTCAATAAGTAAAGACAGTTATATTTAATCGTCTTGATTATTTGTTGTATGATTACCGGTACCACAGTATAACGTCTAATAATGTCATGTTTCAACCTACACTAATAACTGATTTAGAACGCTAATTCTTTAGATAAGTAGAGAAGGTTAGCCTTAAGGTTATGTTTTCAACAACAATTTTTAACTTATTTGGCTATATGGTCATTTGTTGAACAATATCTTGACGACTAAGTATAGCATATAAATCAATGCTATTTTATTTTTGATGCATTCTTTTGGTTTATTCATGAATGGTTACAACCAACATCATCGAGAACCGACGAAAGATGTTGCATTGGTATAGGATAACGAATGACAAGCTGCATGTCGCGTCGCGGTGCGGCAACTGGCATCTGAGCTGCTGACTGCTGGGCGGGAGAAGAGGGAGAAATTCACGTACCACTAGACACTCAGATCCAAACTTTATCTCCGCGCGGTTGGCTTCCCTGCGCTCACTAGCGCAATCCTGTGGCGATAAATAGAACTGCTAGAGCCAGTTGCTATAGGAGCGGCCATTTTAATCTGACTTCCGGTGACCGAGTGAATTCCTCTTAAGGAATTTTATTCTCATGACATACAGCATTTGAGACTCTTACAAGCCAATGCAATTTATAACTGAATGAGTTACTGAGTGGCCCCTTCTGAGCTTTATAGTAAAGTAATTTCTTAATAAAAAACTATAATGTTATTGTTACAAAACTTTATGTATAATATCAAACAATATATTTAGGCTTTTAACTTAAACTATCAACTTCTATTAGTATTATTCCTACTATGCCATATTACATAGAAAAAGTTTAGTGATTTTCTGATCATCCTAACTGATTAATAACAATTTAATTTGTGTAGGAGGAGAGTTTCTACAGTTAGCTGAACCTGCAAGCCCTTTGGCCATCATCATAGAATCTGCTTTTATGGAGGCATCACAGCTGGTACTAGAGACCCTCAAGTACCAGTTCAAGCTGTTTGAGAACTTCCAGGGGTTGAGACGATACATGCTATTGGGCCAAGGCGACTTCTACCGTTACCTCATACAACTGCTTGAGTGAGTAGATAGTTAAAAAGAATTTTAAAATGTAAGAATTAACTTTAGAAACATGAAGATTGTCCGTTCATATGGGTCCCTTTCCATAAGGCTGGTAAGTGTAAAATAAAAGGTATAAAGCATATATTCCTGCATACATGCTTGTAACATATATTAGGGTTGAAAGTAAAATAACCAAATAATATAAATCACTTGTTATTAACAATGCTTTCCAACAGGATAGATAGTAATGGCATGTATGTATGTTATACCTTTTATAGTAACTTTGAAGAAAGCTTACTACTTGGATGAAATAATTTATAAAAAATCTTAAGTGGTTACTTAGCTTTAAGAAGCTTTGCTTGACGAAATTTGTACAATAAAAGTTTCTTAAAAACAATAAATTAATTAGAGGAAGATAAATCTTACTCCTGTATATAACATATTTGTCAAATATTCATACTCCTTTTAGGCCATAGTTGTATGATGCTATTTGGTGTCCTTACTCCTTAAAGGGTTAAAATTAATATAAAAACTCGTGTATTATGTACGAAAATGTTTGCTATGTAATATTGTAAGTAAGATGACAAAATTTCTATATAAACAAAACTAAAATCATATGAAGTCTGGTTCTAAAGATAACACTGATAATATTTTAGATAACACAGTCACAATAGAACTTGTAGCAAAGAAATTGGGGCACCATCTCAATTTGTTGTTATGTCAGAAGGAAGGGGCCATCTCGTGACACGTTAATAATAGCATTGATTTTATACACAAATAGATTTCCCATCCAATGTTAATTTTTGAGTCTCAAAATATCAGCTGTTTTTGTGGTCCATTATGGAGCGCTAGTGTTGTCCCATGTAAATGTAATGCAGTTTAACCCAGCTGTGGTTGCGGGCTTCACTAACTAACAAAATTGCAGGCACAAATATTCCTATTAGATGATTTATCTATTGTAGGTTTATATAATCAATGATAATAGTCAATCAGTATATTTCTTCACTCAGAATAAGGGCCTAGTGGCACTGAACGTTATTTGTGTTTTGTGTTCTGTCTTTATTTTTTTAATTTTTCTTGTGTATTGTGTCAGTAGTATTGACGTGTCACTAAATTTGTTGATGCCCTATTTTTCCTATTATATTAGTTCCTGGGCTATTAGTGCCTTTTAACTGAAGCAATAATTGTGTTATGTGTATTTCCTGTTGTTCATAAATTGCCAAGTTTGAACATTTGTTATGAGTTCACAACAGTTTTTTTTCTGCTTATGATACTTGAGCCATAGTTTGAAAGTCATAATTTTTAGTTTTACATAAAACTTTTTAGTATGAGAACCTTTTTTACACTTATTTTAATCTGTTTATTTTGCTATCTACAGGCCAGAACTTAACAAGAATGTAGAGCTGGTGTATCAACACAACCTACTCAGTATCCTAGAGACTGCCATCCGAGCTACTAATGCCCAGTTTGAGGACAAGGAGATTCTGTCACGAGTTAGTGTGACAACATTAGAGCCATCAGCTGGCGAACAAGGCTGGGATGTTTTTAACATGATTTACAGTACAGCAGGCCCTCTTGATACAGTGAGTATCTTAGACTACACTTTTCTCAATTCTTCATTATTTATGTACTTTTATTTACTATATAAAATCACTTGAAAATACTTGTTGATAGCTTCGCATAAAAGCCTTGTGGCAAATAGGGAAATTCAACAAGAACTTCAATTTTATCTAGCAATGTTTGTTGCTTTTTAATTTATTTTAAGTAATATGTTTTTTTTTAATGCAGTCAGTTACATTTATAGATTTATTAGTTGGTGAAATATTACTATAAAACTGAATAAATCACAAAGACAATCTTTAAGGTTATTAGAAAATAAATAACTAAATGTAAACAAGTGGTAATATTACTGTGAAATATTACTCAGTGTCAGATACTTAAAATTGGCTGTACCTTTTGTATAAAGTTTAAATCTACAGTTATGTTACGGCCATTAAAAGTAGTAGGCCTACAGTAGTACATCAAAAATTAATCTTTATTAGTTGATTAATTATGTGTTTATGTTATGTATGATTTAGCTCTAGTGTATTGAAATGCACAGTACATAAATTACTCTTTTATTTGTTCACTGTATACGTACCTGATAATTGTACAATAAAATTAACATGTTGAATGTTAATCTTAAAATTTTGTGTAGGTGTTTCAGCTAAGTGACGGTTCTTACCAAACAATTTTCCGCTTTCTATGGCAGCTAAAACGTGTTGAATACTCTCTGTCCAACTTCCGAAAAGAGCAAACATGCATGCTGAAAAGAGTGCAACGACGCAATGACTTCTCAGGTTTCTATCTTTTATTTATGGACTTACTGGATATTTCTTAATTTAAATTGTATTTTGCAGGTTAATTCTCTAAAATGAAACATGTAAGTATGCACTATAGAAGCTTAAATAAGTGAATGTTATGGTTGTTTGAGCTAAAACAAATTACATATGACAATGTTGGCAATCCTGTACACTACAATATATCAGACTACTAAAATAAAACTTTTTTAATGTGTTATATGATTTGAAATAATCAGGAATAATCATTGTATCTATAAACCAGCAGTTTAAACAACTTTGAAACTAAACTTTTTAGGTCTTTGACATTTCACGTAAGTTGTAAGACATTTGCAATCCTGTTTTCAAGTTGTCAGTTATTAGTGGTGACTGGTAAGTTTTCTGCTAAGAAATATTGTTCGACACATATACATCGTTTGTTTTCTTTACTTGTTTTATGTCACTGTATTAGGTTTGAAAATGAGTAAAGGAAGCTGAAATAAATCACCAGAGGTGAAACACTATTTTCAGTGCAATTACTGGTTGTGGAATTGGAATCAGTGTTTTTGATGACTAGTTGGGCAATTTCAATTAACAATTGAATCTTCAGATGATGAAGATTTCTTGTCTTGATCTGACAATGAAGGCTTGGAATTATTATTTGATATAGCAGAGATGAAAATCCGGCTTATCAGCTTTCTCATTCTGATGTCAGATGAAGAATTTGACATAAATCAAATAAAAATTTATTTCACTGAAAAGCGGTACAGATTTTAACAAAATACAAGTATTATTGAAATTTGGTAGGCACATGGGCTCGTGGTTTGTGCATGACTAGGAGTTATATCCTAAAATTTAACTATATACAGAATTACCAGCCGATAAAATTAGAAAAATGTAATAAATAAAATTTAAAAAGATAAATGAACACTCCACTAAAAAACAAAAAAAAAATACTAACTTAACAAAATATAGTAAATTTGATACACAACATAACTAGACACTAATTTGCTTTTAGACTATATAAAATAAGAAAATAATATGGAGCATGAGTTTAAATAAAAATCATAATGGAGACAATCTACCAAATATCAATGTACGGCAGGACATAAAATATTATTTTATCGTGTATAGAGTTCAAGAAAGAGTTACAAGTTTAGTCACAGTAAATGGGTGTAAGGAGTGACTCAGCGCAGTTGGAGCTGACCATTCATAGCCAAGTTTTAACCAGTCGCTTGAATTCGCTAACCGGTTCGTCTTGCATGTCCCTTATCATTGGGGGCAAATGCCTGTAAACAGTATTGGCGATATAATAGTCATTGGTTAGGTTGATCACCCTCCCAATGACCGGGACCCGCATACCCCTACCACCTCTCGCGCTCCTTGTTTGGTAGCCTAGGTTGATAGGGGTAAGAAAGACTTCTTTATGTGTGTAGGTGTAGACCAGCAAAGTTCTTATAAATAATTGCCTAATAGTTTTAGTCAATCTGACTCTGAGATAAGAGAGAAGAAGGGTACTGTTTATTTTTATTTAAAGCTGATTTAATGATAGATTTATGTATAACGTTTAAAGGTTCTAAAACAGTATTGAGGACTCCTCCATAAGAAATAATGCCGCACAGATAAGATTGAACATGAGCATTATAAACCATTTTTAATTCATTATAATTCAATATTTGACTCAAGTTCTTAAAAGCATATATCATTTTCCTAAGTTTAATTTTTAAGTTGTTAATGTGAGATTCTCATTTAAGCCTAGTATCAATCATTATACCTAGATACTTTTACTGGTCTACCCTCTCTATTGGCTGGCAAACAATCTGTTCCACCTGCACCGTTACTATAATACTGCAGCACCAATTAAAGCTCTGCGGGTGGCTCACTCACTTACCGCAGGACGATTGGTAAAATTTTGGTTTTAGATAAATTCATTGTTAAAATACTTTCATTAAACCAGATTTTAATTAGGGGTGTGCGAGTACTCGAAACTTCGAGTATTTGATCGAGTATTTTACTACTCGAACTCGGCTCGAAGCTCCTAAAACTACTCGAAGTTCGATCAAGTAGTTGTATTTCACAAAATATCAGATTTACATCCTAATTTAGTTTTAAAAGTAAACAGTTTTATAAGTTATCAATAAAAAATGTTTGTGTTTTATTTTACCCTTAATCATACGTTATCAGTTTGGTAAGTGTAATTATGAACCAAACAATATGCCTAAGAATAGGTAGTACACGACGACAGTCAAATGAACTAGTCGACGTAGTGAGCAAGTTCGTTCATTATGATTTGAACTAGTTCAGTTCAAAGTGATCAACAGAGCTGGGAATGTAGCGATCACTGTAAATAGTAGCGATCACACATGTTGGTTGTCAAGTCTACTAGTCACTTGTAACCTAACCTAAAATAGCGTGAATAAAACAGAAGTGCTGGTTCGTGCTTTTATGGCCCAAGAAAGGGGACGAGAGATTCGGTTCAAGATCCTCAAAAAACCTGTTACCATTACAAATCTAATAGTCTGTGCACCGTGGAAATTATGCATATTTTCGTTCATATCAGTAATACCGTTCAATCAAAAGAGTCCCGAGAACGGATCACATTACATCCCAAGAATCGAACTTCCCATCTTTTCTAGGTGAAAGTTCATCTCGGTTGTAGTATAAGTACGTGCAAGGAACCATTCAGCTCCTTTTCGGAAATGAAATTATCGTATATTTCTCGCTAGTCGATTGAAGTCTATTTTGGTTTTTAATCTGAGCAGGGAATCGTTCAATGATTTGACGTAAGAAAATACCGTATCATATCATATAAAATATGGTAATGGCGTTCTAGCAGCGTGTGACACACACAGTCGGCACTGGTGGCGCAGTGCTGTAACTCAGCTACTTGGGGACAAAGTGTTTGGGAGATTGTAGGCGATAGGTTCCATGCTCGGTTCTCTTAATACTGACGCGGCGTCCGCTCAATGGTTGTCATCAATATAGACACTACTAGAGAAGTCTGGAGTGTCCGTGTTGAATGGTAGTCAAGGTTCGGGTGTTGTGTAGAGAAGAGAACTAAGTGTCAAACTTGTCAATTAGCTGAAAATCAGACCAACACTACTTGGTTCGGATTCCACGTAAAGCTGTAGGTCCCATAGTTGCCCTGGCTATTGGGCTATTAATAAATAGTCCTTTCTGAGCTAAGTCGAACTCAGATAGTAACAATGACTACACTCGTTCATCTACACTCATCACACTCATTCATGCCTCATATTCGCCCATATCTCTACGATCAGCGTCTTAGAGATGAATAATGAATAATAATAATTATTGATTTATTTTCCGTCAAATAAAAAATAGATTTATATCTGTGGCAAACGTCTATTAAATATTATTCCGAAAACTCCTTAGATCGCCAAAACTGTGTGTAATATTTGCGCATACGATATTTTTTCCTATAAAATTGTTGGAACGGTTTTCTGACTAGGTTAGACAATAACACAGTTGGTGTGTAAAAGGTAGTAAAGTACGATAATTTTGATTCCTAAATTCACTGAACTGTCCCCTGTTCACCTTGACGTCGATGTCGATGTAAACTGTAAAACAATCTTGAATCAACCAAAGTGAGGAGAAACATGTTGGAAGACTTTTTCTAAACAAAATACGACAAATTTAGAGATTCGGAAAATTATTTTTATTGAACCGAAGCCTTATCAAACGTCTTGTTTTTTATTCATAAGTTTATAGTTTAGCTGCCCAAAAACTTCACTGTATCACTAGTTGGCACTTAGCTGATATTTTAGACTGCATTTCGTCGCCAATATCGGGTAGACCTATTATATTAGCCGACTATGGTTTTCATTCGATTACACCAGGTTTTAATAAATTTCTCGTTATGAAATGATTATTTATCTGTTGTTCAGTGTAGCCTCATGTATCGAGGTAGTTTCAAATTGCACATATTTCATTACCGATCATAATTTTAAAACTAATTCATGTTAAGCGACTTTAACATTTATTTTTAGTAAACCTACTTAGTTATTATTATCAATTGATTGAACCCCATTCTTTGTCATCCAGATTTCCAAATTTGATTATATAATTCAGTGCTTATTTCCGGTTAGTTGTAACCTTGTTATTATTGAATTAAATACCTACAGAATACAGATACACTCTTCTTGGCGTGTACAAAATCAGTTTTTTTTTTTTTAGAGGAGGCAATTCTCAAAGCAAATGACCGCATTTCGCGATAATGCCTGAATTTTAGCATCAGTTTGGTTGGATGCAAATTTTGCCAACAAGCTTCACTACGTTTTTGCGGTACACTTTGAACTGAACCACCAGATAAACATATTGGCCGGCTGTGAAACAGTATAATTGGCTTGCATAGAAAATCTGATCTGTGATATGAGTGAACAGATTAAATCTTTATAATCCACGTCGTTTCAATTAATAATAGACTTTCTTAATTTCTTACATAATATTAGTTCTGAAAAAAGGAAAAAGGTTAAACAAATCAATGCCACATAAAAATATAGGAAGGCAGGAAGTAACAAGTTTTATTTATCAAATGTTATAGTTACAAACAACAAATCAAAATTATTGTGTTCAGTTAAGATGTATATATTTACGAATCTGGCAAAACTTAACATAGGCTTAGGATGGTGTCTGCCTTTTACAGTTGTCTTGGGTGAACAGAAAATCCTTCAGTAAATACTTGCTCGAAAAATACTCGATACTCGAAAAAAACTCGATACTCGAAAAAAATTGCAACTACTCGACTCGACTCGGAACTTTTTTAACATTTTGCTCAACTTATCCTTCTCCCTAATTCCTCTAATTAAATCTATTGTAATACAGGGTTTAAGCTTCTTATAAAGAGAGCTTTGTCTTTTGGGTTTTATTGATGAACGTTTTAACGACTCCAACGTATCTAAAAGGGTGTCGCAACAATCATTAGTATCTTGATGAGCCAGAACATGGTCCCACGACTGAGTCTCCAATACTCTGTGTAGTTCCTGTTGGTCTAGGTAGTACGTAAGGGTGTCAGTGCAGACACTGACACGTGAGGCGTCACTTTCCACATCTATCAGCACCGCGTAGTGGTCAGTCAGGTCCGTACATAGTACACCCGCAGTCACAGTGTTTAATAAAAATATGGTACAAGTCATTGAATGTTCAGTACCTCTGGTTGGCCTGTAAGACCAGCTTCATATAATAAATTGAGGTAACTGTCTTGAACATTGTCATTTCTATTTAAACCTATAGTGTTAATATTAGTATCACCAATTAAAATATATGTAGTATTAGTTTTGATATAATTATAATATTTTTTTAAGCCCTCTAAAAACTGTTCTCAGTCATGGCCAGACTGCGGTAAACACACAGTAAGTTGTAGTGGCGTCCGTCAAAGTCCAGCTGTAGTCCTGTTGCCTCTTCTAATATCACCTGACACGCTACTCCACAAAACTTAGCATTCATATAAACAGTTACCTCATCATTCCTATTCCAGTTATTAGTAGTACTGTAAACGTCGTAACCGTCTAAAGTAACAGAAGATGTGTCTGTGTCAACCCATGCCTCTGTCAAAATAATTATGTCAAATGTAAAGTTCATGCTCTCCAGTAGTAGTAATAAACTGTCAAATTCTTGTGGTAGCTTTGTATATTTAAGTGTATTGCCATAATCAAATCTTTATTGTCCGTATTTAAAAGTTGATCAACTTGTGTAAAACAGTCTATTTGTTCGCAGTATATTTGTCAGTAATTGTCTAGTAAATCATGTTGTTGTCCGTCACCGTCCATGTGTCGTTATTGAATGCCTCTGCCGCATTGCCTATTGATAGATAAATATATTTTTCAAAAATATAATTGTAGTATGCACTAAAATAATAAAAATATCTTAAATTTCATGAATAAATCAAGGGGGTTTACCACAATTAGCATGAATAAAAAACTGTACGTATTCAAATGCATGCTCAAATAAAAAAAATTTATATACACTTAAGGTATTAATTTTTTACAATGCACATAAATGAAACTGACAAAAGAGGGAGGAAAAAGTATCGTTAATCCTAGCATATAAACGTAAACTTGGAAATCAACAAACTTAAAAAATAGATATGTATTTAAATAAATAATCAACACAGTATGATGTTTACTCAACTAAACATTCAACCTGTTATGCATTGAAAAGTGGAGAAAATAGCCTACCTTATAACTAATTATTAACTAAGAAGATTTACAGCTGAATATAAAACAGATTTAAAGTTATTTTGGTTATCAAGTCGAATTAAATAGATTAATGTAAAAATTAAATGAAGCTAAAATAAGTATAACTGGTAGTGTAAATATGTAATTATTAATATACGGATATATTGTAGTATAACTGTCTTATCACAGAATCGTGAATAAAATAAGATATATTTTTTAGTAACAATTATTGAAGGAAAGGAAAAGCCAGCAGTTAATTATGATTGGAATTAGTATATTTTAATTTAAGTTAAATTGTCAAAGTGAGTTGCTAGTATGAACTATAATTAAAAATTAAAAAATGTTAAAAGGTTGCCAAAAGCTAAAATTCTATACACCCTCAGATTGTTATTGTAAAATTCGATAACAAAAACAAAGCATACTAATATTCAGGTAAAACAAATCATACTAGAAATAATAAAATTGTAAGAAGATAAATTGTAATAATATATGTTTCATATCAAAATTCACCATAAAATCTAAATATATTTTACAATAGCCTTATAAGTTATCAAATAATAATATACATTTAATGTTGAAAAATCATTTGATAGTATTAAAATGTTGAAAGTTAACAAAATATATGTTAAAGAAAATATGTAGTTAATTACAGTCAAACAAAAATAAAAAAATGAAAGGTTATTTTAATTAATTAATTTCTTTATGGTCCAAAAATAAGTTGAATAATAAAGAAAACTAAACAATACTAATTACTATGAAAAAATTAAAACTTTGTACATACAAATATGAAGACCTGATTGCTTTATTAGCTGCCCTAAGTCCTCCTAGTACATAAACACTCCTAGTACACCTACTCTAGTGCCAAGGCCTAGAGCAGGTTTGAAAGAGTGACTTTATTTCTTAATCTTGATGTAAGTAACATATCCAAATACTGTACAATAATGCTAATATGACTTATTCACTGGCCCAATCCTGATATACCAGACATTGTTTGGGGCAAAGTAGAAGAGGGTAAGGTAGTGGCCAAGGTTTGTATTGTTCATTTCTATTAGCAGAAAATGCATCACTTTAGAATTGTACTTTATATATCTCATATGGCTTTTACTGCCAGCTACCAAAAACAGAAAAGGGAAAAGAAAATTTTTGAGTAGAAACAGTTTAAGAACTGCAAGTCTCTGGGTCCACTTGATTAAAAAGTTGATGACGAATTTTAACATTTACTTTGCATACCAACCTGTCACGTGTCAAACTGTATTCCATTGATCCAAATAAAAATTTGTTAGCTTGTAATACTATTCAGTTAAAAACTTACTGAATGATTCATTTTTAGATTGTTTCATTTCATTGAATAGAAATCGTTCATATATTATGTTTGTTTTCTTTAAGAAATATTTGTTAAATTAATATTGATTTCAAAATATCTTTATCTGGTTCACTGTCATCAGATAATTCAAAAATATCGTAAATATTTACTGAACTTTCGTTTACAGTAACCATGAATGTGGCATATTACTTGAATTGCTTTAGCCAACGATCCCAACTACCAGCCATGTCACTGTCATTGCTTATTAGAGGTTTATTCGGCTTCAGATTCATTGCTGTGTCTTCAATTACCCATTTCTTTATAACTTTCTTTTCTTTTTTATAAGTTATAGTTTACAACTAGTTATAATATCTGTTAGTGGCCTGGTTGATATTAATAGCCAACTATTCGCTATACCTAAAGTATTTAATGTTATTAGTAATAGTTATGAATGAAATAACAGCTTTTAAGTATTAATTTTTTATATTTAAATAAAAATTGATTTGTATCTACAATGATTTTAGTGTATAAGGCAAATGTGAACGATTTCCTGAAACTTTATGTTACAGAGTTAGAGGCAATGCTAAATCGTATCAGCCTAGTCACGGCCGAGATGGTCCACTACGTGAACCAAGTACAATATTACATCCTATTTGAGGTGATTGAATGCGCCTTTGAGAATTTCGCTAAGAAGTTTACAACTGCCACAACTATCGAGGAAGTTATCCGAGATCATGAACTGTTCTTAGCGGAGATAAAGGCAAAAACGTTGAAAGATGAAAGCAGTGAATCTGAGGTAAGCAATGCCATATTGTATAGACAAGCCACCTTTTAGTGTTTAAGGTGGCATGAAATGAAGCCACCTTTTAGTGTTTAAGGTGGCATGAAATGAATACCTCAATAATTGTTTTAACAAGTGTTAGTAGATGCTAGTATAACTTTATTTGTACTATAGTTTGATTGTATAGCCTGAATTACATTTGGTTTGGTTGAAAAAGCTGCAGCTATGTCACTATCTATTCTAAGGTACTTCTGAAAGTCACCTCTAATCTTCAGAACGTAGATACTAATTTTAGTTATGGAGTTTCTATATAATGTAAAGAGTTGGTTTTTCATAGATATGTAAAAAAAGTGGCAATGTTTTGAAGAGAAGTTTTACCTGCAACAAACTTTTTTAGTTAAAACTTGTTCAGCATGGTTTTTATACTGAACAGGTGATTTTATTTGGTTTTGCGGTAGAATTATGACTTTTAAAAGTAAATCCCATTTCTTGCTAACTAATGACATCCTTCAAAGTTTGTGCATTACTATGAAGTGGCTATTCCATTGGCAATTGGTTATGTTCTTAGAGTCTCAAAAAAATGACAATGTTGCAATTTTTGTAATTCTTAGTAGCATATCTTAGACAATTTATTAGCACAATATCTCATTATTAGGGGTATGCAATGAATATAAATGCACTGAAAAACGGATGCGATTCAATGCAGGACTAGTTATTATGTTGATGCATCGAAAGTAAAACCTCTTAGAAAAAGTAAATTCTGCCTCTCCTGACTTTAGAAACAATAGGTTTGACTTTCCCTTTTTTTACATTTTGTTGCCAAATTCCATTCCTAAGGCAGAGTTTCAGCTCTTTTATAGTTGAGCTACTCACGCTGCAATCCACTTTTACTGTGGTCAAATGCAAAGCACCATCAGCCCTACCAAAGTTTGTGATTTTAAAACTCATCTTAGTTCTTTGTCCTCTTTATGAAAGTGTTTGCTCATAATCCCATCAGAAATCTCTGCTTTTGTTCACTTTGCTTTTACGCTTTCTCTGTCTGTACATTAACACTTTATCTTTCAACCATTGTTGGCATATATTATTTCACAGTCGTTATCTTCTCTGATGGGAGCATTGAATATCTCCATCCTGAACCTCCTGTGTTTTGGGAGCCAGTTTCTGGAAGTGGCTGTAGAAGAGGTAGAGCGCCGGATAATCAGAGAGAAACATGTACTTGAGCACGGGACTTGCTATGCTGAAGAAACGCAACATGCCCGTGCTGTACAGCTGTTCAGTGGGAAAGTTGCACGTGCTACACGTGAGGTAGAAGTCATCACCAGTGGATACAAGGTAACATTAGTACTATAACAGGTTTTTAAACAATATATTTAGTTTTTAACAAATTGTATTTCTAATATTCTAATTAACTCATGCATTCTTCAAAAATGTATAAATCTTATGTTTGGTTAAGTGCTTTAAGTTGAAATTCATTGAGCCTCAATCTTCCAAATTATTCTAAAATAATATTTTATTTTCACTTATTAGTAGTGATCAGTTGGATATGATTTGCTTATTTTTAACCCTAATATAAATGTGCTAAACTTCTCAACATTCATGTAATATATAATCGAAAGGTTTACACCTCAAAAAGTACACTCATGTTTTCTTTTAATGTCTGGGAATCACATACTGAAGCATATAATGATTATTACAAGTGTTTTGTATAATTAAAGAAATCATGCTGCAACTGAGGGATTAAGAAAATAGTATAATGGAGATGGTTAATTGAATCTAGCACTCTCCCTTTAATGCTGGTAGAGATAAACGGGTAAATGTAATATAAAAACTACATTTTTCCTAAAGCAGTTGGCAATTTTGCTCCTTACTTTAAAACTTTCTACTGGCAAGTATCGATAGCTATGCTAAGTAACATTCCAGACCTACAAAATGCATTGTCAGCTTATCCAAGTCAGCTATAAGTTATGAATAAAAAAATGTGCGCGTCCTTGTGTTTTATTTTACCCTTAATCATACGTTAACAGTTTGGTACGTTTAATTATGAACTAAACAATACGCCTAAGAATAGGTAGTACACAACGACAGTCAAATTAACTAGTCGACGTAGTGAACAAGTTCGTTCATTATGATTTGAACTAGTTCAATTCAAAGTGAACAACAGAGTTGGGAAGGAAGCGATCACACATGTTGGTTGTCCGAGTCTATTAGTCACTTGTAACCTAACTTAAAATAGCGTGAATAAAACAGAAGTGATGGTTAGTGTCTTTATGGCCCAAGAAAGGGGACGAGAGATCCGGTTCAACACGCTCAAAAAGACCTGTTACCGATACAAATCAAATGGTCTGTACGCCGTAATGCATATTTTCGTTCATATCAATCATACCGCTCTATCAAAAGGGTACCTAAATTGGGTCACTTTAGATCCCAAGAATCGAACTTCCCATCTTTTCTAGGCGAAAGTTCATCTCGGTTGTAGTATACGTAAATGCAAAGAACCGTTCAGCTCCTTTTTGGAACTGAAATTATTGTTTATTTTTTGCGAGTTGATTGAGGTCTATTTTGTTTTTTAATCTGAGCAGGGAATCGTCCATTGATTTAACGTAAGAAAATACTGTATCGTATCATATAAAATATGGTAATGGCGTTCTAACAGCTTGTGGCACAACATTATTGATTTATTTTCCGTCAAATAAAAATATATATATATATCTGTGGCGAACGTCTATTAATTATTATTCCTTATACACCTTAGATCGCCAAAAATGTGTGTAATATTTGCGCACACGATATTTTTTTTCAATTTATTGAACGGTTTCCTGACTAGGTTAGACAACACAGTTGGAGTGTAGTAGGTGGTAAAGTACGATCATTTTGATTCGTAAACTCTTTGAACGGTCCCCTGTTCACATTGACGTCGATGTAAACTGTAAAACAATCACGAATCAACCCAAGTGAGGGAGAAACATGCTGGAAGACCTTTTCTAAACAAAATATGACGAATTTAGAGATTCGGAAAATCATTTTTATTGAACCGAAGCCTTATCAAACGCCTGGTTTTTTATTCATAAGGTTATATTTCAGACTGCATCTTGTCGCCAATATCGGCTAGACCTATTATATTAGCCTACGTCTATGGTTTTCATTTAATCATGCCAGGTTTTCATGAATTTCTCGTTATGAAATAATTATTTATCTGTTGTTCAGTGTAGCCTCATTTATCAAAATAGTTTCAAATTACACTCATTTCATTACTGATCATAATTTAAAAACTAATTCATCCTAAGTGACTTTAAAATTTATTTTTAGTAAACCTGCTTAGTTATTATTATCAATCGATTGAACTACAGTCTTTGTAATCCAGATTTTCAAATTTGATATATAATTCACAGCTTATGTCCGGTTAGTTGTAAACCTTGTTATTACTGAATTAAATACCCACAGAATACAGATCCACTCTTCTTGGCGTGTACACCATCAATTTTTTTTGTGAGGAGGCAATTCTGAAAGCAAATGACTGCATTTGACGATGACGCCTTAATTTTAGCATCCGTTTGGTTGGATATAGCTTTTGCAAACAAGCCTCGCTACGTTTTCGCGAAACATATCGGCCGGCTGTGAAACAGTATAATTGGATTGCATAGAAAATCTGATCTGTGATATGAGTGAACAGGTTAAATCTTTATAATCCACGTTGTTTCAATAATATACTATGTTAGCTTCTTTCATCATATTAGTTATGAAAAAAGGTTAAACAAAACAATGCCACATAAAAATATCGGAAGGCAGAAAGTGAAAGTTTTATTTATCAAATGTTACAGTTACAAACAACAAATCAAAATTATTGTGTTCAGTTTAGATGTATATATTTACGAATCTGGCAAAACTTAACATAGGCTTAGGATGGTGTCTGCCTTTACAGTTGTCTTGGGTGAACAAAAAAATCCTTCTGTAAATACTCGATTCTCGAAAAAAATGCCAACTACTCGACTCGAACTCAAAAATCACTACTCGCACACCCCTAGTTTTAATTTTTTACTTTTAAATTTGTAACTTCATTTTTTACTTTTTTTTGTCTAACAAAAGTAGTCAACGAGAGATATGTATTGAAAAATACAATTTACAATAAGATAGATAAAATTTACCAGCTCTCTGAATATTGTCTGTTTATTAATCTTTATAAGAATGCATCAAGATTCTCATCAAAAGAATAGTGTGATCAGGAAAGAATATGGCTCAGTCTATGATTAGCCAACAGTAGTAATACTGTTATTTGTAGCTGTAAGTCATCAATAAATTGATTACAATTATTAACAAGATGATTTTTGAATTTTAAAAAATTTGCATTGGTGTTATAACATTATTTGGCTTTATAAAGATCCAGGCATACATACGCACTCAACACAAACTAGACGTAAGTTATAAACATAAACTATTTCGTTATATGAGGTCATGTGCATCCAAAATCATTTCTTTAGAAAAATGTAAATGCTTTTGGCATATGGTGTTGGCAAACAGTCATCTAAATATGTATATTAAAACAAAAATAGTTTTTTAATTAGCATAATACGTGTTGGTACATATACAGTACAAGTAAACGTCACACAACACAAATTTATTACAATATAAGCACAAAATGCACAAATATACTACAATACAAGCACAAAATGCACAAATATTATGGTGATCGATTTCGGTGAACCACGCTCACCTTCCTCAGACCAGAGGGATTCACAAAAAGATTCACAAAGATTCTTTTGTGAATCCCTCTGGTCTGAGGAAGGTGAGCGTGGTTCACCGAAATCGATCACCATAATATTTGTGCATTTTGTGCTTGTATTGTAGTATATTTGTGCATTTTGTGCTTATATTGTAATAAATTTGTGTTGTGTGACGTTTACTTGTACTGTAAAACAAAAAGTCTACATTTTTTATGTTTCATTACAATTTTGTTGCGGTGAATGTGTTAAACAGTGTTTTTATTAATACTGAATCATTGATTTTTCACCATTAAAACTGGGAAACATGTGTTAATGTTTATAACCTTTTTATTCTAGTACTTAAGTTTTACTTCTATAGTGTTCATATAATATGCATTTTGAGTGTAATGTAAATTATTTTTCAGGAGAACTATAATGATGTTAAGAAATTTTTAAGAAAGGTTTGCTGGATGTTATGAACAATTAAAATCTGTTTGTTATGTAACTATGATTAATGTTTTCAATAAATTTTTTTTCCAAACTATCCAACTTTTTTAAATTATTTGTAAAAGATTGACATTTTGGAACAAGTCTATTGTAATTTGAAGCAAAGGTAAGATTAAAAGAAAGTTGTAAATGTGATCAAAATTCACTGAAGTTGGATATCGTACAAAGGAACATCCCTTGTTGATAAAAGAAGAATACTTTTTAATAGTATTTCACAAATGAGCCCCCAATGACCATATGCTCTGAACACTAATTTTTTATCTGGTATGTATGGTTAGTGTATAAAGTACCAAAGCCAATAGTTTTAGCAGTCATAACTGTGATTTCCAATAGAAGTCGTAGCTTTCTATTTCCTTACACTACTGGGTCAAAATGAGTTGCAAATTTCCCAATTGCATTCCAGAAATAAAACCTACAATCTCAAGCTATTGAGGCGAGTAGCTTACTACTCGGCCACTGGCCTTACAACCACGACATTACACGTTTGGCACATATGTATAATCATACTTTTTTGAAATCCCATGCTGCAATTTTACGTTGAGTATGTAGTATATGGTTTATTTTAACAAAAGGTACATATTACTTTTTTAAGTTTCTATTTTTGTAAATTTATTAAATATGATATCTTACAAAAAAAGAGATTTCTTTAATCAGTAACAGTTTTTAGAAAATCAATCTAATTAGTTTAGTTAATCACTTGTCAATTCCTAAATAGTGAGATTTGTATATTTTATGAAAAAATGTGATAGAACCAATAAATTCTTATTTTGTGATTTTACAAAGTCTTATTCTACCCATGATGAAATTAATCAATCAAACAATAATGGTAGCGTAGTTGGTTCAATCCCAGCTTCATGTATTTATTTTTTATTTATTTATTCATAAGACGCCGATCGTCAAGATATGGGCGAATATGGATTTCGAATGAGTGTGATGAGTGTAGATGAGCAAATGTAGTCATTGTTACAAACTAAGGCCGACTATTCCTTAGAAAGTGTCATTAATTAATAGCCCAATGACAAATGAACAGCCGGTGATTATCAGCTGATCCTTCTCAAAATGTATTAACTCTGATTGGGATCGAACTGAGAACCTTTAGCACATGAAGCTGGGATTGAACCAACTACGCTACCGACCAATCATGTACTAAAGGTTCTCAGTTCGATCCCAATCAGAGTCAATACATTTTGAGAAGGATCAGCTGATAATCACCAGCTGTTCATTTGTCATTGGGCTATTAATTAATGACACTTTCTAAGGAATAGTTGGCCTTAGTTTGTAACAATGACTACATTCGCTCATCTACACTCATTCGAAATCCATATTCGCCCATATCTTGACGATCGGCGTCTTATGAATAAATAAATAAAAATACTGATTACCCAGTTTTAATTAAGAAATTTATTAAGAAAAAAATTAATTAAGAAAAAAAGAAATACAGTAAAGAAAACCACATGTTCACTTTTATTTCTTCACAGCTAAGAATTGAAATAGTTTTATTAACACAATGAATATAAATACTAGAAACTACGTCAGCTTAGTTTAAAATGTTTATTAGTAGTTTTAAGGAGGGATGGGCGGGAGTAGATTTTTAGGTTCAGGACAGGAGCGGGAGAAAAACTTATACCCTCCTAAATTTCAGGATATTTTCAATAGAGAATTTGTAACAACTTGAAATACAGCAATTGAATTCTAAGTACAGCAAATAAGTTAGAACATATAAGTATTATTGTTTGGTATTTTTCTTTATCAGATGGTTGCATTATTCCCAACTCATATTTGATAGCAATGTAGGCAGTGGGAAAGTACGATAATTTAAATTCAGTGATCCTATAAAACATAAATAGACTGTTGGCTTATCGATGCTGCTACTGCATTCCCCATTATCATTCACAAACCAGGCTAATCAGACAACTATGGTTTTGATAGTAATTATTTTCCTTTAATTTGTACTAAAGTCACCAAAGCAATTAGCTAAGAATTTTAATCAATCAGCATGGAGTACTTTTACACAAAGTGGAAATTACATTGAAAATTCTCAACTGAAATTACTCTAAAAAGTTTCCTTCTTTTAGAACGAAAATTATAATTACCCCTGGAATTTCCAAAATTTCAACACCTGTCCATCTCTATTTTTAAACTTAATTTTAATCAGTGTGTTTCTGTATTATTGGCCAAAATAATCACTGAGATAAACAAAGTATCAGTGAGCTACCTAATCCCATTATATAATATATGCTTTGTCTTATAAATATGTGCTTTTTGCAAGCTGGTCAGTAATATAAATATTGGTCAATAATACCAGTATATATTTTATCGTATATATTTTCTTTTGTATGTTCTTCTACCAATTTGTTTATTCTCTTTTTGTTTTAGGACAACGTCAGACAATTACTTGTTCAGTTGTCGTCCAGGCAAGATGACCTTCAGCTTCTTAGTACCAGGCTGGACTTCAATGAATTCTACAAACGCTCAGAACCAGAATTGTCAGAGAACATTAAATTCCGTAGAGTTAGCAACTTCCTCGGATTGAGTGTACGAGAATGACCTAATGACCCATTACTAAAACTGCAAGTTGAAGATTTGCCTGAAAATATACAGAGTTTTCCATATCTTGAACTTCTCCCAGATCTCAATCTCGATATGTTGGATATGGTTGAACATCCAGAGGACTTTGTCAATGAAGGTTTGTACGATAATAGTGATACAGAGAGCTCTATTGGAAGGATGGTCGAGGACAGTCTATCTCTAGACAACGAGACCTTGCAGGAAATTGATCTTGATCGAGATTTACTCTTAGGGGAAGACGTTTATGAAACTATTCACTATTACAGTAGAAATATGAACCGAGAGTCTATGAGTATCAGTCCAGTAATGTTTGATTCATATTCTAGTTCATCAAGCTCGAATGAAGTTTGTGCAGATCACTCCAATGAATGTGGTGCAGACAAGTCTTTTGAATTTTCCGAAAGTTCACATTCTGACATTGGTTACTCATCTAATTTAAATACTACTAACAATGATGAAAGTCTTACAGAAATAGTTGATGTAAAAAAGAAGGAAAGTTTTTGCTCATATCAAACTCGGAAAACTTCCAAAGATGAAACCATTGGGAGAAGTGTTAGTGATTCTTTTCTCAACAGAGTAAAGGGATTTAAATTTTTAAAGGGGAAGAAATCTAAGAACAAAACCAAAAGTCTTTCGAAAAGTAATTATTTTGAAAGCTCTGCAAGTAGTCAGAGCAAATTTGATGACTCAGGAGTCATGAACTATGGAAGCACTGATTGTGTGCAGCTGGCTGATTTTGATGAAGATTCTAGCAAAGATAATATGTTTGGTTCTACCACAAAAAAGAACAAGAAGGGCAAGAGAAAGGATGGTTTCAATCCTTGCTGTGTTGGCTGACTACTGTAAGAGACTGCAAAAGCAGTGAGGATAGCGGATATTGAGTTTTAGATTGGTTCTTGTCCCACTCTTTAATTCATAACTATGGGTCAGATATCCAAATATACTTGTAATTGCTTTGGAGCTATTTCAAAGCAAGGTCTACCTGGTAGATAAATCTGCTAACACAAACACAAGCAACTTAAACAAATTATAACATAGAGTACATACATTTTCAAACCCATGGACATTTATTCCATGGGATAAAAGTCTTCTGGGTGTTGAGGTTATGAGGGTCACCAACAGACTTTTAATTCCATATTTTTCTTGGTTAGCACACCACTGTGAACAATAAAGTCCTGTGACCTTAACAATATCAGGTTCCTCTTAATCCCATCCCTTAAACATAAGCAAACCTTTTTTTATAAACGTTAAAATTGTATGATATTATGCGAACACACTCCCCCTCATGCCTTTTACAAAACTCAGTCAGCCTCTCTTCACCCTGAAGATGGTGCCAATTTTACCAAACATTTGTGTCGTTTTTTACTTTCATATCTTTCCTGAGTTAGTGTGTTTGTTGATGCCTTACCTCTTCAACCCACCCACCAATACCCTCAAACATATCTAATTCCTGGCCCAGTATCCTATAACCTTTCCTCTATTTTACTTGTTTACTATTTACTGTACGAACTACAGATATTTACTTATTACTTTAGTATTTAGTAGATTAACTTCACACCAAATACACACTTTCAAATGTTAGCATGCACATCCTGCCTGTCTCATAATAGCGTGAGTAGTATTTTACTGGCTTTGCTAGTAATCCTTGTTTAATTTTCAATTGTAAGAAAGTTTTGTCAACAGTTTTTAGTTCTTTTTATGTTCTATGTTCAGTGTAAAAAATGTTTCAATCATTAGAAGTTTAAATTTAAGCATATTCAATTAACATATCATTAAATATGTACTGCTTTTCACTTGCGCTTAGTTAGCTTCTTTAAACCCTCCATATTACATTTTTTCACTTCATCCAGCTTGAAATTCCATTCATTTTTTTCCCAATTTCTTGTGAATAAAATCACATTATAAAGTCCTGACTAGATACCTTTCTGGAGCATTACAGCCTTCAGCATGCAAAAATATATCAGTCTTTTCAAGTCGGACTTGGCAGAAGAATCAATTGTTTCTCAAAAGCTGCAACTGGTGTACTGTGTACAAAGTGTAATTGTGAGGATGAAAGTAAGAGCTATAAAGCATTGCTAACCGTTTTCCTCTTACTGAAGAGCAAGTCTTTGTCACATACTTCTGAATATTTGAAAATAGCTGCTGTATTATAGACTATACATTATCATCACTACCTTTTTATCAAATCTTTTCAAGTTAACCTTTAGATAAAATTACTATAAACATTACAATAGGTTTTTGTTTTTAGATGTAATGTTAAAAAATATAATAAGATATTTCCATATCAAAGCAGCCAGCTGCAGATAGGTTTACGTACGAACAAATTATTTAGCTGTAATTATGTACAAATAGAGAATAGAATAATAATATGCTGCTGTAAACAGCGTGATGTTAGTGAGATTAATATTACTTATATTTATGCTTTCTGTTGCTGTTTTTATGCCTTTCTTATTTCGCTTAATTAAGCTTTAGTATATAAATGTTAATGTAAATTGTCAATTTTAGTGTTGATTAGTAATTTTATAAGAATGTCAGAGGATGTGTTCATCATGTTTTGTGGAACTGTTATTAATATGCCATTATTTATATTTGTTTTTGTTAACCATTGTAACCCTGTTGAATGCCAGGCAGTACAGAATTGTTAATATTAAGAACAGTATCTCATAGTTTTATTATGCAACTGAAGAATCCTTGCCCTAATCTGAAAAATGTGGACCACAAATACTAGAGCCAAAACCGGAGTTGTTTATTCCACATTTGTTGTTATAATACTTTTCATATATATTTTCATTCAATGTAGGGGATGGATAAAGCATATTTCACACCTCAACAGATTTAATGTGTTGAATTAAAATTGTATTTTTTCTATAAATTAAAGCCCTAAACCTTTACTAGCCCAGTTATTTTTCAAAAATAATTTATTTGCTAATAACAATTATCCAAACAATATTTCTTGTGATTTATGTAACACCATTATTTTATTTGTTTATTAAGTTTTGTAAAAATATAATTTGTATCTAAAATGTTTTATATTTAGGCGTAATTATCAAGGTTAGCCATAGCTTATTATTAAAATGACACCAATCATCAAGATATGGGTGGCAAATGAGTTTAGATAAATGAAAGTGTCATCTTTTACTAATCCTTGTCTTTAGAAATTGCCATCTATTAATACTCCAATAGCCAGGGGAACTAGTGACCTTCCATCTTATTGTTGAATCCGAACCATGTTGTATTGTGATTTTCAATTCTACTGACAATTCTGCTAAAGTAGATTTTCTTTTAACCTTGGGACCGGCGGCCAGACCGAATAATGATTTGACTGATTAAACGGAGGTGCTAAAAGTTTAATATTATAGTTTATCGAATGTATAATTTATTTATATACAAGAAAATAATCTAAAAATTACAAAGCCATTATCCAAATTTTGGGTAGAAAATTAAACGTTTTATAAGTAATAAATATTATCTGCTGTACTCATCTAAGGAAGTGTATCCACAAAACACTTAATCACAAAGGCACACGATTTGAACAAAGATAATCTAGAACTACTTTTTGAACGGAAGGTAAAGATCAACAGACCACAGAAGCTCTAGACTGACTATAGTAAAAATAGTTATATTTCTTTATAGGAATGAAGCTGACAACAGTAAGCACATTGTGACAGGTCTGTATGAATCATAGGAACAAACGTTGTCACTGTCCGATCTATGACTGGTTAAAGTGACTTCTCATTAATAACTGGCCAGTTTAAAAGAAGTTGTTATTTTGGAAAAGGGGCCGGTTAAAAGAGAATAATCTACCCAGATATCTCCCTTGGACAGCACCCATCCCATATGGACATCTCAGCAGACTTGTCTAGCAGTGTGTCCTATCCAGTGGCTCTGAACTTTTATATAAAATATTGTGTCTAAATGATGTTGTGTTTATTGTGTCAATAAACTTGTCTACTCAGGATGCCCTCTCTCTCCTACTGTATAATTATCTGGCCTAGCGCCTAAAAGCTAACCTTATCTAACAATTACTTAATTATTTTAAAATAATTAACAATTAATTATTCTGTGTGTAAACTCGATGATACTTCTTTTTTAACCATTTATCTGCCCAAATAACTTGTTGCGAATGTTACTAATGACTGTCATCATACTCATTTAAAAGCCACTCTAGTCCACATTTGGCATCTTGAAAGTTGGTAAAATGTGAACTTAATACACTATTTCGTTTAAAGTCATTTGTAATTATGCTTTTCTACGATTCTTCAGATAATCAGCATATTTTCATCAGCAAATAATATAGCCTATTAAAATGTTTATTATCCCCCTATAATCACACTATATCAAATTTAGTATGACAAATAATTGAAATTAATGTTTAAAATAATACTATTTAGCTTCCTTACGCATGTATTATAAATATGATTTATATAAGTATTAGGGTGGATTAATAAATACACTAGAATGTACATTAAATAAACTGATTTAATATTCTTATATTAGAACGACATTCTTTTTCAGTCTGATAATGACAGCTGGGAACAACTAACTGATGCAGTGTGTCAGTAATGTAGGGGTACATTGTAAATTTAATTTTTACTGAAGACAAATGTTTTACTTCAAATTGTCTTAAAAAGTATCAAGATGAATCAACAATTGTTTCCTTACTGAAATGAAATACACGCCTCCAACAATGAAATAAAAATAGTTTTTGTTAATTTGGCGAAGTTAGGACTATTTATTCCTCTCTTCTTCCATTTAACCATTATATTAGACTATAAAGTATCTCAATATTGGTCAGTAGTCGTATTTTGCAAATAACCTCTTGATATGGAATTTTGGTGCTTGTGGCATTCTCCGGTACTGATCTCATTGATACCTGGCATTCACAGGGTAATGTGTTGTGCCAATATTATATTATTGTGTCCATGATAAACTCTAGCTTTAACATTTTTAGATGGTGAAACACTAGACTAGCTATTATATATTTTTAAATAATTATGATATTGTCTACTTCGTTTCCTTGTTCAAATGCTTAGTATTTAAATGTTATTCCTTGTAGCCAAATAATCTGTATTATTTCCTTCATGACATAAAACTTAATACATTGTTAGCTTTTGATAGACTATTAACATTTATTGTTGAATTTAATTTTTATCAAGTTATTTTAAGTAAACGTTTATGCCATTTTACCTTCCAAATTTGTTTTAATGTTAAATTGTCATTAATTGCCAAGGTTGTTTAGTGATTAGTGGTTGTTTATTAGTTGTATGATAGGAGTAAATATCTAGTTTTTTTACACAGTGCATTTGGTTTTTTTCAATATCATTTTGTCCTTTGTTTTATAAGGATATAACCAATTTACGAGATCTCCGAGGGGTAAGACTTCATAACAGAATCTTCATACATTTCTAATATTTCCTCAGTTTATAATACGGTACATGAGTCTGAATCTGCAAGCAGGATAGTTGCCATAGTGGTTTTATGAGATATCCGCTGCTGCTTGTGGTAGAGTATTTACAAAATCTAATCAATTTATTTTTGTTTCCTTTCAAAGTATTAAAAATTACATTTCTTGCCTAACAAGTGACCTATGTTTTTTCTTTTTTTTTTCTTGAAAAATGTAAACAACACCCAACATGAAGTTATTTTGGAAAGAACGAACCCCTTAACACAAGCTTTAGGTTTTTTTATTTTCTTTCCAAAATAACTTCATGTTGGGTGTTGTTTACATTTTTGAAGAAAAAAAAGAAAAAACATAGGTCACTTGTTAGGCAAGAAATGGAATTTTTGAAAGATTTCGAAGATTATTTTCAAACTTTTTTTGAATAAAATTGTTTGTCTTGTTATAAGTAATTATGGTGTTGAGGAAAAAATTCAACAATAGTATATTTCATAACAAGAGTGGAAAGTGGGGTTTTGTATGTTTGAGACCATATGTTTGAAGTGCGAGACTTGTCGAGCACTTCGAATGGTCGAGAACATACACAACACTTTCACTCGAGTTTTGAACGATACTTTTCACTACACTACGGAATAAAAACTCATTTTTTGGAATGTTAACTGTTTATTAAATTAGAAACATGTTTTAAAAACAGGTGTTGTTGACTGTGAAAAATTTTCTGCTGTAAACAATGTTACTTTCGGTAGTAAACAATAGACAGTTTATAGCATTTATAGCATAAAATTTGCAATTTTAAAGCGATTTTCAATTTTTAAACAATTTTGAAATTTTAAAGCAATTTATTACAATTTTGAAATTTTTGATTTATTAGTTTAACCCTTTCAGTGCCGCGACATTTTTGGATGGATGTTTCAAGTGCCAGTCATTTTGCATATGGTGTATCCAAAAGTGCCAGAGCATTTTTACTTAATTTGCAAGGGTTTCGGAGAAATGCTCTAGCTCGCTTAGTTTTTAAGATAAAATAATAATTTATATACCAATGTAATGGAAAATAACTAAGGAATAACATGCATTATAGATAAATAAATAAAAGTGCATGCAAAAAATTTCAAAAATAAAAACACTTACAAAAAAATTTTTTCAAAAATTTTTCACTTTGGGGGAATTTTTCCCATATTAAAAAAATAGTTGAGAATTAATGTTTTATATTGTTTAATTCACAATTTAATTCTCTATTTGTAGGTAAAAATTCAGAGTTATTACTTCACTTACAACAAAATTATTGAATATTTACAAAAACTATACACTTCGACGTTTTTGGTACATTTTCTGTAATCAGTTTTTTCACTTGTATAGAAATCATCAAACACAATAAAGTCATAAAAAACACTAAATATATATTGAAAATTATAAACACTAAATAATATTTACAGTTATATTGCACAAAATGGATATCAGGATTCAACATTTGTGTTTCGGAATGCATTTTGGGTGTAGGCCCTTTTTGGCCTACATCATTACCCTCCTCAACATTTACCCATCCTGTCCCATTCTCAGAGTCATTGCCAGAACTATTTCCATCATCTGAATTTGCCATACTAGGACGTCTAGGCCTACCGCGTATTTGGATTGGCCTAGCATCGTCGTCTGACGAATCAGAATTACTAACATGATGTTGAGTGTTAGCTAAGCCTGAATTATTACTAGGTCCAGGCCTACCTATATCATTCTCAGGGTTGTAGTATGGATCCGAATCGGTGTCGTCTCCAAATGGTTCACTGCTAGCACTATCACTATTGTCATTTATTGACACGTCAGTATCACTGTCAGTATCGTTCACAATTCTCTGTAAAGTTCTGTCACTCAATGGTGACCTTGATCGATTCATAATAATAAAATAATTAAATTTATTACTTCTAAAGCACTACTTATAAACATAAAACACTTGCACATAACCACAACTCAATATACAATCCAAACAAGATAAATAAACAGCTGAGTGGGTCAACATTTGGCGGGAATGCAGTCGGCCAGCTGACGGCGGGAGACTTCGCGCCAGCTCACAGACTGTGGAAGTAAAACTGTTATAATAAAAGTTTATATTCGTTTTACTGACGTAAACTATTTTTTTTATAACAGAACAGTTTATTATGAGTAGACTCATATGAAATATACGCAAAAATATGCATTTTCAAATTAATTACAAATTTATTTGTAAACGTCCGGCTTAACCGGACGTTTACACTTCTGTAACAACTAATGACGTCCGGCTTAACCGGACGTTTACACTTCTGTAACACCTATCAACGTCCGGTTTAAGAGGACGTCGGCACTGAAAGGGTTAAAGAAATTTATTGAAAAATTTAAATTAATAAAAAAAAGGTTCTGGTCTGAAGATATTTAATTTATTATTTTGGAAGAGTTGTTTTAATTTATTTGTGTTGTATTAAGTCAATAAAAGAAGAGATTTTTATTTTCGTTTTTATTATTATTTTAAGAAGAAAACCAGTTTAATTTGTTGAAGTTAATTTATAAGAAGCAAAATAAAGAAAAATTTTTATCATTGAAGAAGTTTCATTTTAATCTCTCATTTAAGTTGTTCAACATATCAAAAATAAATAGTAGCTCTAATTAATTAAGGCTACAGTATGTCATTAGTTTGCTTCTTCTAGAAAACAGCTAAGGTACACATGACAAAATCCCAGAGGTTGAGGGTTTTTAACCTCATAATGTTGGCAAGATCATAAATTCTTGTTAGGAATAATAACTAGGGCTCTTATGTCAATACCCACCCACCGTTACACCTGCAGTGGTATTGGTATGACCAATATCATTGCAATATACTTTTTAATAACTAACTAAAAATATGATCTATTGCTTAAAAATAAATGTTCTCCAAATAATGTTTATAAGATTTGATGTTTACCCTGATTTTGTATTTGTTTTCTTTTTTACTTTGTATATTCATAATAAAAGTTCAGTCTTTTTCTATATTATAGCATAAGTAGACCATTTCACACTCAAATCATCAGTTAATGAAGATCTAATCGTTTCTTAAATGTACGATATAATATTTGTATGTTGAATCTAGTTAGTGATTTTGAAAGATCATCTTCTTGTTATCTTACTATGAAAAGTATTAAAATTCAAAAATAGTATAAGTATATGATGGATTAATAATTAGTTTATAAATTGGCATGCAATTAATTTTTTTTTCGTTCCAATTTGATGTAATTTTGTTATAATTATAACATCCTAAAACTGTATATTTGTATTGATTTCAGTTTATACAGTGTTAAATGGTAGATATTGGTATTTACACAATATGTCAGCGTGAACTAGTTTAAAACTGTCATAATTTGCAATATAGTATGCAAATACAACTGATGTAAATAAAAACTACTGGTAGTGGGTGAAGTCATTTTCTTCTGAAAAATTAAAATCTTTAAATTTCCATTGTTGTTATGTAAGTTTTAAATGTAATTTAACAAAATATCACTGAATTTATTTTGGTATGCTACAGCTAGATACAGTTTGGATGTAAAAATATTTAACACTGACAAATTTGCAAGGATTTTAAAATAAAGCAATGCTGTTTTGGTACAGCAGGTTTCAATTTTATCTTACATTAAATATTATGCTAAACTTAATATGTTACATTAATTAAGGAACTATCCTGTTATTCCTATGAAAAGGAGTTTTCATGGAAGAGTAGTTGTTTGCCACATATCATTTTAAAATGATTCATTTCACAAGAGCTTATGTATATACCCAACTAGCTTTATATTAAAGTATAGTGTTGTTTTCTTCTATTTAAATATCTACCTAAAATAAGCACAAACAAGTTCCAATGTATATGTAATTGTAAATAAACCATGATTTGCCATAATAATTCACAATTATTTTCATGTTGACACTGCCCCCACCATGAATTTGTTTTGTTTATTCAAACAATTGATCACATAGTTAATGATTACCCATTGCACTAGTAATATGTAAAAGACCATAATGGATTGAGGTGATATGAAGGTTTTTGTTGATCTGCCAATTGGTCGGTAGCTTAGTTGGTTCAATCCCAGCTTCATGTGCTAAATGTTCTCAGTTCGATCCCAATCAGAGTCAATACATTTTGAGAAGGATCAGCTGATAACCACCGGCTGTTCATTTGTCATTGGGCTATTAATTAATGACACTTTCTAATGAAAAGTCGGCCTTAGTTTGTAACAATGACTACATTCGTTCATCTACACTCATTCGATATATGACGATTAGCGTCTTATGAATAAATAAATAAAATAAAAGCACAGAAGAGAATAACCTTGAGGTGATACTAAAAATGTGGTCAATAGGGCTTAAAGTTGACCTCATCAAAGATTTGCCTGCGGCTTGCTACTGCCATAATTGTCATTCTTACAACAGACACCAAAGTAAGGGAAAGCAATCCTCTTTATTCCAAAGTGGTATCAGCTGGCCTTGAGGAGAAGACTACAAACATCTGTATAAACAGACCATTACCATGTGGCCTTAGCAGGGACATATTTAAGGGCTGTTAGAAGGATTCTTGATGTAGGTGAAGTCCTAATATCAAGTACGTAAATAGATAGACTCCAATTAGGTATTTATTGTTGGCAGATATAAGTAATTGTTTAGATTACTGCAAATTTTCTTACAGGATAAACTATGTCAAAGACCACAGCTCAAACATGATGGTCAAAGTTATAAGAAAATTCTGCTCTTGATGAGGAGTTCAATTCCATAGCATTTATTTTACACCACTCAATAATGTTTGAAGATCTTCCTGGTCAGATGAGGAAAGTACCTGAGCAAATACTCGTATTTTCCTTTTGCAAATGTTTCAGGTGTCGTTAATAAAGATAATGCATAACAAGAGGCCAGGTGGGAACCCTGAGGGACACCAGACAATCAATGTAGATCGTAGTGTATAGACTGGCCTGTCACAGTTTACAGTAAGCACACGACTCTTCAGGTAACTGTCCAACCATTTTAAAAGCTGACCACCTACACCACATCCAGCGAGATAATTTATTAGCAAACCATGGTGCACATTGGCAAACGTCTTAGAATAAAACAAATATGTGCAATCCACTTAAAATGAATTGCTGAGGGAAGATATGACGAATTCTTGAAATTGCAGGATATTGGTGTTAGTTGAGCGGCCACGAAAAAACCATATTGACTATGGTGTATGCAAGGCTAAAAGTAAGGATGCTCAAGAAACAAGGTCTCAAACATTAGTGCTAATTCTGATTGGATTACTACTAAAGATTTATGCCATTGCGGCCACCTTTCTTAAAAACAAGACAGCAAAACAACTTTTCAAAAGTGCATTGAAAAGTTCACTTCAATATCGCATAGCTGTAGCGTGCATACACCTGTGAGGACTGATTGGGGGGATATAGACGCCTCCCACCAATATAGGATTTTCTGATGCAATAGTTTTGACAGACAGAAAAATGCATTCAATATCCCTCACTGATGTTTGAAGTAAGCTTGGCTTAAGGTTAGATCTGGTAGCCACAAGAACTCTGCCCCTGCCAGACTTAAGACTAGACTGAGGAGATCTATCAACTCTGAACACATCGAAATCGATAAGTCCTAACTCGGAATCATAAATATCAGGACATAGGTTAGTCTCAGTTAGAACCAAGAGATCATATATACAAGTGTTTACAGCTTTACAAACTTCAACAAGTTGATCTAATAACGTAAACCATTTACATTCTGATAATATACTAAAAGATGACTGTTCCGAGCTTTTAATCGTTTTTTGACCTCTTCTTCACCACTTCCGGAACACCAAGAACATACCTAATGGTGAGATCATTCTCGCCTGCTTCAGTCCGCTTTTTTAGTTCAACTCTTAGATTCTTCATATGTTCCCTTTTACGAGAGGTCTTGTCTCGCATAAAGCTAACAGAACGGAGGCAGGTATCCGAATTTACCAGATCTGATCCACTGCAGCTATCCTCAATCTTCGCAATACAATGCTTGTAGCAGGTGGAAGACAAGAATTTGCATTCACGCCTCAGTCTTAGAAAGGTTTCTAGTTATACTACAGTTTTAAATCTCAGGTGCAGCTTTCTTCCCAATGATAATTTTAATTACAAATCAATATATATATAAAAATTCCATAAATATTTACTTAAATGCATTTCAATATTCACAAATCTTACACTTTTAAACACTGTCTATAATTTTAAAAACTATATTAAATGTCTGGTTAGAATTAATTAAAGAGTGTTGAAGATGCCAAACCCCTTATGGTGTACAGATACGGTAAGGCCTGGCCTTTCTTTGGGCTCACACCCTCTCTCTCTATCTTTTTCTTTATTTCACATTTCTTCATCTAGTCCCCCATCTTTCACAGCTACCTGGCCAACTTAGAAACTTTGTTATGTGTCAATAATTCTATGATCAGTGTCCGATATGTCTAACATTCATATTATGTTAATTTTAATTCTTTTCCCCCATGTACTTGTCCTATTATTTGGTTATTTAATATCTATTTTTTGTTAATCTTTTTTTTTACTATTAATTAAATAATTGATTTTCCATCCTCAAAAATTAAGTCCATTGTCTTCCACAAGCCTACTTAGAAACTTTTGACCATTTAGGCCATTCCTTATTAATTTACTTGTAAACTACTTTAAAAATTAATAGTAAGTAAATTACTAGTTTAACACCAAGAAGTACCTATATATTTTATTTTTAATTCCATTTATAAAACTGCCTTGTTTTTATTGTAATTCATTGAGGAATAGATTAATTTTTACTTTAACCACAGAAATTCGTGTATGGTTCTTACATGCATCACGTCACCTACCATTTTTATGTTGGTCCTTATATTCCCTTTCAGATAGTGTAGTCTAAATATTAACATGTTGATATTTTTACATTCTTGGAAGGGAGGACTGACTACACCTGTACTCTTATCATGTTGCGATGAAACCAATTTGTGAAACCTTTGTCATGAAATGTTTGCTGGGTTTGTTCAGATTCAATTTTGCTTCAACTATTGAATAATTTATATTTAGTTTAGAAAGAATTTCTTTATTTCATCTTCTAAGGAGTTTTATTTTTTGTTAACCCTTTGCGCTCGTATAAAATCACAACAACTTTCGTTGGCCCTCGTTAGGTACAACATGTGTACCATCCCCATCTTGCTCTATAAGTCGTAATTAATTTGCGTATGCGCCCGAAAAACTCGTTTGGTACAACCGTTGTACCTCTCCTAATAGCCATTTCAACTCGTATGGTATAGCAGGTGTACCAGTGTTTATTTTTTTAGTCTCTGAAAAATACAAACACCGATATTTTAGTTTGGAAAGTGCTGCTTCGATCAGAGCAGGGCAGAAAATACGACTTATACTGCAACTTTTTGGCGTTTGTACACCAGCATATGTACCATCCGAGTGCAAAGGGTTAATTTGCGGATAATTGACCTTTTTTAAAAATCGACAATTTACATGTTGAATGAATTGCTTCCCTTACACACACACACACACACACACACACACGCACACACAGTGAAGACTCATTTCTATTTTCCATTAAATATTCGAGTTATTTCAAGAATCTAGAATTATATTGCCATTGACTTCACAGAATAGAATAGGCATTGTCAAATGTTTAAAGTGTTAACACTTACTATTCTAAGCGTGTTAAAACAAAATTACAGTTATGATTATAATAAATACATAAAAAAATAATTTTAAAACTGTCCATGAGCTAGTAACATTTTAAAATTGTATATCCACCTCAACATTCAAGAACTTCTCAATAAAGTAGAAATAATTCCTAAGCAGCCAGGAATTTAACTTAGCTTTAAAAATTGAGCTACCCACAAAGCGGACAGATGAAGTTAATTTATTAAAACATTTTATTACAATTTTGAAACATTTCCCGCTAACGGTCAGTCTATGTCGTGGTATGTCAAGTTCAAATTTGTGACTAGTGTAAACCGCCCAAAAATAGTCCGATAGCCGTGGCATGTGAAGCCCATGCTGAAGATAAACGCAACAAACTATAAATTAAATGATACCAAACATGGTAACAAATTCAGTATAACATTTAGTGGAATGGAATGAATGCACTTTCTGGCAGCAAACCAGCTGTTCGCCCATGTAACGTTACTGTCACCTCAGTCCTCAGTCTACTGCGTAGCCTCGCCGTGATATCTGCTGTATGTTCTATTTACCGTGGTTCTCAGCAACGATATGGCAACTACGCCTAAAATGTCATCATCGTACTATTTTGGTGTGGTTTACGTATTGTATTTATAGACCACATCTCTGAACAGAAAAAAGTGTAAAATTGTTTTTGTGTAAAGTAAACTATTTGCTATTTTCTTCAATGTCAGCTGCAAGCTGATTAACTCGGATATTGATGCCCCTGATCTACTAATCAAGTTGGACCTCCACACTTCTCGACACCTGCGTCACACCCATCTGTTCCCTTGACGTCAGTATTATATCCAGTACTGTACTTATTCCACAGCACTTTTCCTCGCCTCCAACTGCTGGCCAACAACAAGCCGGACGACATTGATCTGTTTTGTACAAGTGAGGCCTTCAAAAAGAATTTGTTGGACTAGAAGGCACTGCATTGATTCTGTATTCTGCAATCAAATCTGTATATATTAGTATCGTATATTGTACACATTCATTAGTTAATTATTTTCTAATTTTATTTACTTATCACCATCCTTAATATTTATTATAAATTATTGTTATTTATTTGTTATCACTGTTAATATTTATTACAAATTCTATAGATTCAATTTTTGTTACTATACTACTGTTAATATTTATTAAAATTATATAGATTTTATCTACCGTTACTACTATTGTTATATTATTTATACTTTTGTTACTATTATTTACCGTTAGTTTTATTTATTTTCATTGTAGTTTATTGTTAGCTATATTGTTCCGGTACAGTTGCATGTATGGCTTGTCCCCTAGCTTAAGCACCAATTAGTTTTAAAGTCCAGTTGCATGTTTGGCTCGTCCCTTCTCTTACCTTAAGTTTCTTAGTTTTAAAGTCCAGTTGCATGTTTGGCTTGGCCCTTTTTGTGCATAAGTATTAGTCATCTTGTAACACGTTGTAAATTGGTCTTTTGACCGTTGGAAGTTAAAATAAAATATAGTATGGTTTGTACAATTCATTTCGTGGGTTGTATCACGTGTGTTGGTTACCCTGATAGATTATATTGACTTTTGTTTTGTGAATTATTATTGGTTGGTTTTAGACGTCTCAGTCTTGTTTTTGTTGGTCACCTTTTCCTTACTGTCAAAAATAAACTGTCAGAATTCATTGTTACTTTGTGTGTGGTGAATCTCTTGAACACCATTTTAATACAATTTGCTGAGATTATTTATTTAAGTGATAGAAAACCACATAAACATTCTGTTATAAAGGTAGAATAGTAAATTGTTATCATGGGAGCTGTGTTAGGGCTGTGTACAGCTACTCAGGTAAGTTTATTTTTATGGTATTCTAAGTTGCCTTACCATCCTGTAGAGATAGGATTACCTAAGACTTATTTTAATCCATTGACAACTTTTATATTATATATTCATGCAGTCCTAATATTATAAGTCATGTTAAACCAAATAATGATGATCAACATTCAAATATTTATATAATGAAATGCCATGTGAATTTAAAAGTAATTACTTTGGACAAACTTCAAGGCCTGTTAACTCTTTGAGGCCTATCAATTAATGTTATAGTAAATGTATCATAGTGTTATTTTCTTTATGAGTGTTATGATAGCCTATTGCCAAAATTGTGGCTGAAAATAATTTAATTACACAACAACAATATATTGTTGAAAATTATGTGGCCATGGTATAACATACAATAAAATGATTACAAAGATAAGATTCTGCCAAATCTTAATGTATTAAATGATCATTGGTAACTATCCACTTTCTTGCCACCTCTGAAAATACGATTTCATGTTGAAAAAGTGATGAAAATGAGTTTATATCTCTTGAGGAGTTTGATTTCATACGCGGAAAACTCGTTTTTTACCGATAAATCAAAAACTAGTTTTTTATCTGATAGTGAAAAAAACCAACTTTTTTAAAAATCGTTAACAATTTTTTTCATTTCATGTTTTTTTATGTTGAACAGAAACTTATAACTGGTTTTGTAGTAAAATTATTTTTTCAGCTCGAGAAATGCATTTTTTACTGACAACCTAACTTATCCTAATTGTCTATTTTAGGAATTAGACTGATACAACTAAATAAGGAGTGTAGGCAAAATACAAATGTAGGATTAAAAGAGATATTAAAAAGTTAGGGTTTAACCCTCTAGGTGCTGACATCGCACAGCGCGATGTCAGCGCTAGCCGTTACGGTGCTGACATCGCGCAGTGCGACGTTAGGTATGTGATCTATTTAAAACGCACTAGATCTATAAACGACTGAATATTACAAAGTACTTTATATAGTATTAAAGTAGAAGGAACCCGGAACATATTATACTCTATGGAATACGTCTTTGCATCAAGACTGCCGATATACAACAGTTGTTTAGAAGCGTATGTTTTGTTTTCAACACACACAAATCAGATGCTCAGTGTATTGCCGCTTGGTGTTTGTTTATATTGTAAGTTTGTTATTGTAGTCTATTATTATTGTTTTATTTTGTGTTTTATTGTATTTTATCATAAAAATAAGTGAATTAAGTAGGTCTAGTGCAATAATAAATGTGTTAGACGAACTAAATGAACAATCAAACATTGAGAGTGAAGTTGACTCTGAGTAAATCATCTTGTCATTGCTCCAGAATGTAAATTTTTGTACATAAGATATATTTTTTAATTGATTATTTTAGTTTTTTATTGATTGTCATTGTTATATTTTGTGAGCTGAAATTATTTTGAGTTGTAAAAGTGAAATAACACTAAATGTTACAATGAAATGTGTAACTTGTCATGTATTAGTGATTTTTTACATGGGACAATTTTCCATTTTTTACTCTAACTGAATGTGTCTAAGAAGATAACCGATAACATGTATATTTTTGTGTTTATTATTAAATTTTCTACAATGTGTCTATCTTGGATTTTCATTTTATGTCTTTTGTGAACTAATATATGAACTCAAATTGAAAAAATTGAAAAAAATTTTCTTCTTTGTAAAGAATAACATCCAACAATAGTTTACCATGAAAAGATAAGTCCTGTATAAGTATTTTTTCTTATTCTATGATTTTTTCTGAAAATAATGATATGTAATATGTAACATTTTCATTAGGTTTGCAGTATTTAAAAAAATATTTTATATATAGTTGCAAACATGCTGAAAAACGCCTAGCACTCAAAAAAGTTCAACTCAGCACCTGGAGGGTTAAGGAACAATTGCAATTATTGCACAATTGCAAAGCTAAAACAGAATATTTTGAAAACAAAATAAATAAATCATCAAATATTCAAAAAACTGTTTGGGACATAATAAACTCGGAAGTAGGAAAGAATAATAAAACATTAATTGAGTTTATATTAAACGATGCTCTGAAAGATATAACTAACCCTAGAGACATCTCAAACACATTTAATAGATATTTTGCAAATGTTTTCAAAGATGTAGCACTTAGCAATACTGATCCTTATATAACTTTAAATAATGGATTAGATAATAACCAGTTTTTTAAGTAATTTTCAATCTAAAGCCTGTAAATGAGCAGGAGGTAGAAAACAGTATTATTGGCTTAAAAAATAATAATTCAAGGGTTTTGACAAAGTGTCTACCAAAGTTTTATGTCATCTCATTGATTCTTCTTTTATTTCTGGCATATTTCCCCCTCAACTTAAAACACCATAAATAATAGCAATCCACAAAATATATGATGCCAAAAATGTGTCGAATTATCTGCCAGTGGCTCTGCTTCTATCAATTACAAAAATATTTGAAAAATAGCTTGCTCTCAATTAACATCTAATCTTGAACAACATAATTTGTTGGATGACATGCAGGATGGTTTTAGGCCTGGAAGTCATAAACGCTGCGGTATCTTTCATAGAATCGGTAATTGAGTCTGTTGACAAGGGCAAACATACAACAGGTATATTCATGGACCTGTCAAGAGCTTTTCACTGTGTCAATCATTTCATTTTATTAGAAAAATTAAAAAACCTAAGTGTATCAAAGACATCTCTAAATTGGTTTAACACATTCCTTTTGGATAGGTACCAATATGAGGAAATAAAACAAACTAATAATGTATCTTCAGATCTACAACCAGTAAAATATGGTGTCCCACAGGGTTCAATATTAGGACCCCTGCTTTTTTTAATCAATCTGAAAGATATAATGTTCTAACCTATTAAAACAACAATCAACTTTATCTCTAGCTGATGGTTCAAATCTAAAAATAATGCCAAACACATTATAAAAAATGAAAGTACAATCTTTTGTGGAACTGGAAAATATTAACTATTACTTACAAAATCATAATTTGTAAGTAACATACTAAATAACATACTAAAAACTAACTTTATAAAATTCAAAACAGCCCAAAACAATAAAGCTGAAAATCCAATCATTATGTCTGGATAACAGGTGATTGGGGATAAGAAAAGCATATGCTTTCTTTGTCTCACAGTTGATCATAATTTAAATTGGTATGGGTTTAAAATTAAAAAAAAAAACCATAGATAGGTAGATAGGGTCTTAAAATAAAAAAAAAAAAATAAATAAATAACTCTGGGATCTATGCACTTAAAAAATGTCATTCTAATGTGGAATGGAAACATTAAGGCATATTTATTTTGCCTATATCCACTCTTACATCAGCTTTGGCTTATGTCTTTTTGGGGCTACAAAGAAAATAAATTTGGACAGACTCTTAAAACAACAAAAAGCGCCATAAGAATTATACTGATGAATCAGCCAAAGAACACTTTGCAAATCTCAAAATCCTCACAGTTTATGGACAGTAAATTTTTGACTGTATATTAATTTTCAAAAATGAGGCAATAAATTCAAAATCCCTACTATCTTATAATACAATATGATATATAAGAGTGAAATAATGTTGTCAGGTCAACATAGATTAAAATTTTACGGAAAAAACTCAATGTATTTAGGTCAACAGTTTTAAAAATATTTGCCTAATAACATCAAGTATGAAAATAATATTGATAGATTTAAAAAAAACTCAAGGGATCTATAATGAATAAACCAATTTGTTTATTGGATGAGTTTTCCACCTCTGTTCACAAAATAATTAAACACATATTATGTGGACACTTGTTTTAAAATAGTTATGATAGGAAATTTTATTAAGAGTTGACACTATTTAAATGTACCTATGTGCATAATATTAATAAAGAATTTTTATTTTGATTATATTTTTATGGAGAAAGAGAATTACAGTACCACACAAATAATTTTATAATATTTTTGTTTAGAAATACCCAATACAAATTCTATACTTTTGTGAACTAGATAAAATGTTTCATATTTTTGCTATCTAAAAAATGTGATATTCAATGTTTTGCATACCAGAATATTTTGTTTGTATTTACAAACAAACAGATATAGAACATTTAATAAAATATTTTGTAAATTTTTTCATTTATTATTATAAAAACTTGTGGAGCATCCCGAAACACCTTACCAAGACGGAATTTCGTAGGCACAATTAGGGTTTAGTTAAGATAGAAACTAAATATATGTATCTTACTCATTTTTACTAGACTGGTAAATGAGTTTGGTTGATAAAAAATACTTATATCTGAGAAAATACATTCTCCGCTACATTAATAGCTTTATGAACTCTTTTATAATACAGAAAAGTATTGTGGCATACTATACACTAATGCTTAGTGTGTTGTTACTGTTCAGATGTATCATGCAACAATTAGACTGTAAACTTCATTTTTGTAATGAATAAAGCCAAAATTTTGTTCATTAGCTGGCCTGTTGCTGTGGCAGTGCTGCTTGTGGACTCTGCTGTTCGGCCTGCCCATCATGTCGGAATTCCACTTCTACCAGGATAATGTATGCGTTGATGTTACTCATCAGTACCATCGTTGCTTGTATTTTCCTGGCACCTGGCTTGCAATCCACACTACAGAAGGTTTGTATGTAGTCTTTGGGAGTGGGTTTGTTGAGTAAATAAAATATACTTCTTGTGTTATTGGTATTTACAGTAGTAATGTAGGTATGATGAAAAAAATCCAATATGAAAAAAAGTCGGCACTGGTGGCGCAGTACTGTAGCTCAGCTACTTGGGGACAAAGTGTTTGGAAGATTGTAGGCGATAGGTTCCATGCTCGGTTCTCGTAAAACCGACACGGCGTCCGCTCAATGGTTGTCATCAACGTAGACACTACTAGAGAAGTCTGGAGTGTCCGTGTTGAATGGTAGTCAAGGTTCGGATGTTGTGTAGGGAAGAGAACTGAGTGTCAGACTTGTCAGTTAGCTGAAAATCAGACCAACACTACGTGGTTCGGATTCCACGTTAAGCTGTAGATCCCATAGTTGCCCTGGCTATTGGGCTATTAATAAATAGTCCTTTCTGAGCTAAGCCGAACTCAGATAGTAACAATGACTACACTCGTTCATCTACACTCATCACACTCATTCACTCCTCATATTCGCCCATATCTCTACGATCGGCGTCTTAGAGATGAATAATGAATAATGAATAATAATAATGAATATCTAAACCAAAAATCACTAATAAACAAATAAAGTAGGCTGATTCTTTTTTTCATCTCCCTTACAACTTGATCACCCTGGAATAATGAAAACAAACTTAGAGGCTGAGCAAGCTGAAACTAAGAAGAACCAATTAGTTTTTTGGCACTTAGATGTTATAGCGACTACTCCAAACTGGAGATGATTTGGTTCTGGTTGATGACTAGAAAAAGAAAATTGTCATTTTCTTTGTCATGTACTTTTAGGCATTCAGTCAATTAGTAATAATTTAAAGACATTACATTTTTAAACAGTATATTCTGTTAATATTATATTAATTAATGTGCATCAAGTATGTTTTTAAGAGTTTTTATTTATGTTCTTTGTGGTTTTAATGCAAAATGATGTAGTAGTTTTTAATATAGAGGTGATGAAAGGAATTTTAGTTTCTATGTTGATTTTACATTTGAAACATCACAGTCTCATAAAGGCATTGTTAACACTCTTTTTCAAATATAGTATAGGCCTATTAATATTAACTATAATTTTAATTTAATACTTCTGATGTTTTACTTTTAATCCAAGACTGCACTGCAATTGATTATTTTACTTCTATAATTAATTGATTGCCATTATACAAACAGTAGATTATAGAGAAGGTGAAATCAATTTATATTTGGTTAATAAATAATTATTATATTGCTTTGATTAGTGGTTTGATATTTAAAATAAACAAAAACTAACCTTATTATGTACAAGTACATGGCAGGTGGCCTCTTTCTCCAATTTTAGTAAATATAAGACTGTTTTAGAGCAACAAAGAATTAAAAATAAAGACATTCTAAAAACTATTGCTAATTTAAATGTATCAACTACTGTGAATTATTAACATACTTAAAAAACACAAAGAAAATCATTAGTAAATAACGCAGCATTTTTTATTTTGATATCGTAATCCATTCAAGTTTTGTGATGCATGTAAGTCGATAAGTTACACAGAAGTAAACAAATGTTGCATCTTTTTAATAATAAGTATTTTCTTATATTCCATTTCACTTAGCAGATTTGAGTATTTTGTTCAAAGATCTTCTGAGACTAATATGGGAAGACTTTATTGAATACTGAGATTGAGATCGAACAGAATTGAACAATTCTCTAACTAAGCACTCTACCACAAAACACATTTATATTTAGTCCATTTATTTGACAGACAGAAAGATAGCTAAAAGTCATGTTTTTTACTATCTATTTAAATACAAATTGATAAAAAAAGATATAAATATATATACAAAGTGAAAACATCTTGAATTAACAACAAACAGAAAATAAAAGGAATTAGCCATAAAATTATGTTGACTGTCTATCTTCTGTCTACGATCTTGTAATTTTAACACAAGACATCTCTATTGGTCTGAAAACAAAATGAAATTTTAAAGAACTAAGAAAAAAGTAAAATCTATAAATTTTATTAAAAAAAGAGAAAATTTGCTTCTAAATTTCTGAACAGAAAACACAGGAAAAATGAAAAGTATCTCTATTCAAATGTATCTTTGAACTGAGTCTTGTTTTATTTATTTTTTATTACAACGACCTCTAGACTAAAAGAAAACATAAAATTAAAAAAAAAAATCACTATGAAACTTTGGTTTGAAAAGATTTGCCATAAGACAATAGACAATAGACAATAGACAAATCTCTTTATTCATATAATTACACATCTGTGTACAACAAATAGCGTCAAACTTAAATTAATCCTATGCTAGTTACATATTGTAAAATTCTTCAAATGAATACAGTGCTTTATTTACTAAATAATTTTTAAGCAATTTTCTAAATTTAACAGTATCTTTCTCAATTTTAATGACGTTTGGCAGAGAATTTAAAAACTTTGCTCCCATATATGACGTCTTTCTCTTAAATAGCTCAAGGTTATGCTGAGGGAGTACCAAAGTGTTTTTCCCCCTCGTGTTATAATTATGGATATCGCTATGTATCTTAATATCACTACCATGGTTTATCACGTACATTATGCACTCCAATATATATAGTCCATAAACAGTTAAAATTTGGAGACTAGCAAATTGATTTTTAACAGAATCATCAGATTTTAAATGTAAAATTATTCTGATTGCTTTTTTCTGTAAAATTAGGAGTTTATTTAGATTTTGAGTAGATGTTCATCCATACACACAAATGCCATAAGCAATGTGAGATTGCACATGAGCATAAAATAGGTTTTTTAAATAAGTTTGGTTACATAAAAAATACATTCTTTTTAGGGCAAAAAGGCCTGAGTTAACTCTACTAATTACTTGATCAATGTGGCTGTTCCAATTTAAATTTTTATCAATTAATAAGCCTAAGAATTTTGTTTGATTAATCTGTGATACTTCGTCAGTATTGATAAAGATATTTGGTTGGAGTGCATTGTTATTTTGCGCTGTAGAAAAACATATATAGTTGGTCTTTTGTGAATTCAAAAATAAGTTATTTTTTATAAAGTGCTCTTGAAGTATTGCAAGTTCAATATGTGCTCCTATTTCCAATTCTTCTTCCGATTTAGCGGAGATGATCAAATTTGAGTCATCTGCATAAAAATATAATTCATTTTTAATATTGTTAAATCTACTAAGCAGCTTTGGTATTCCCTGCAGGTAGCAAAGAAAGAGAAGGGGACCAAGGATGGACCCCTGAGGAACCCCATATTTAATCTGTTGTGTCTTAGATGAGAATTTAAAAATTTTGTTTTTAGTAATATGTGAAATTTCAACAAACTGTGATCTATCACATAAATATGATTGAAACCATTTCAAATTTACCCCTTTAATGCCAAGTGACTGTAATTTTGATATTAAGATAATATGTGAAATGCTATCAAAGGCCTTCGATAAATCCATGAAAATACCAGCTACAGTTTTTTTCTTATCAATTGAATCAATTATTGATTCAGTGAAATTAACGAGTGCGGTTACCACAGATTTACCTTTACGGAAACCATGTTGTTCAGTATCGAAAAGATTGTTAGCATCTAAATGTTTAACTAATCGCTCGTGCATGGCCTTTTCAAAAACTTTAGAAATAGATGGAAGTAATGATATTGGTCGATAGTTTTTAATATCATTTGCATCTCCTTTCTTAAGAATTGGAACTATTTTAGACATTTTGAGCTGTTTTGGAAAAGATCCTGTGATGAAAGAAGAGTTTATTAAATGCATTAAAGGTTTAATTAAAGATTCTTTTGCAATTTTTATTATTTTCAAAGGCACTTCATCGAATCCACTAGAAAATTTATTTTTTAAAGAATCTATTATCTTTATGACTTCAGATTCTTGTAAAGGGGGGCATCGGAAAGTCGAGGTTGGAGATGTACTTACATTAGGTTGAAGATTTTGGTTTGAAGAAATATTTTTTGGAGTTTCATTAACCATTTTGTCAATTACATTTATAAAATAATCATTAAATAACCTACTTACAGTATGTGGATCGGAAATCAATTTGTCATTTTCCTTTAATTCTATATTTTCAGTTAATTTTCTTTTACAAGTATATTTGCCCGTTTCATTATTAATGATATCCCAAGTTGTCTTACTGATATTTTCAGAATTTTTAATTTTTTCATCAAAGTATTCTTTCTTTCTTTTTGTAAGATTCTTTTTGTATTGGTCATTTCTGTATTTCATTACTATTTTAAGATCTGGATTTTTTGTTTGTCTAGCTAACTTGTTTATTTGAACTAATTGATCCTTTTCTTGTTTAAGATCATCAGTTACCCAATTATTTTTATTATTTAATGTTTTTTTCTTCAAGACTTTTGGAAAGTTCAAATCAAAATAATATCGAAAAATGTTGTCAAATATATCATACTTATAATTTACAGGAGCTTGATAGACTAGATTCCAGTCCTCCTTTTTTATCATTTTTGTGAAATTTGAAATGTTTTCCTTAGAAAAATTCCTACTGATAAATGAGAGTGTATCAATTTTATTCACAAATTTTTCTTTTAATAATTCTAATAATTGGCCGTCATGGTCAGACAAAGCTGTAATGAGTCCTGTTACCACGGTATTTTGACTATTTATATTTGTAAAAAAGTTATCGATGCAACTTTTTGAGGTTGCTGTGACTCTGGTTGGAAAATTAATAAGATGTGTCATTCCATGACAGGTGAGAATGCTTTTCAGTTCTCTTGTCTGAATAGAATTGTCGAGAACATTTATGTTAAAATCTCCGGTTATAACGATTTCTACATCTTTCCGTGTTAGTATCTCCATAATTCTACTAAGTCGGGCTAGAAATTCTGTGTCGTTAAACTGAGGAGTCCTGTATACACCTGCTATTATTATTGTTCTTTTGTTAATTTTAAACTCTGCCAAACAGCATTCAAACAACATATCCTCAGTTAATGAACTAATTTCTGAAAAGTCTAGCCGTCTGGCCTTTAAACCCTCTTCTGACATGATCAACACTCCGCCACCTTTCATTGTGGTTCGAGAATAGTGGGTTATGATGTCATAATTTCCTAAACGTTTTAACTGTTCATTTGACATGTTATGCTCTGTTATTATAAAAATATTTGGCTTAACTTCATTTAATATCATTTCTAAAGATTCAATGCGGCCTTTAAGGTCCTGGACATTTTGGTGGAAAATTTTAAGGTGTGAATTATTTAACATGGATTCATGGTGTGAGCCAGAGAGGAGTTTAAAGGTAAGACGTCAGACTTTGAAAGCTTAGGACTAATATTTACATTGGTTGAACTAATATTTACATGCTTAAGGCTACTATTTACATATGTACAAGGATTTGATAGCACACTATTTTCTTGAGGTTTAGTGAGGTGGTGATCATCTATGGGGCTATTCATATTAGAATTGGGTTGAATCTCATCAGAGCCTGGAGAGTGTGCAGCAAAATCTTCAATGTACAAGAGGGTGTTGGAGTGGTTTGGTATTACACTTAATTCCGGACTGTCTTCAACTAATCTTCTTATGTCACCTACTAACGGGGGGAAATCCTCCATTGATGATATGTTGGGTTGAGGGATTCTTCCACTTTCTCTGGCCTCCTCTATTGCTTCTTTCAGCTTTTTTACAAAAACCTGATGAGGAAGTCCGTTTCTTAGCACCCTAATTGACTGTTCGTTGTAAGTGACAATAATAACTGATGCCCCTGTTTTTTGTTGAAATTCCATGATGTTAGCAGCAAAGTGTTCCAGTTTAACTAAATCTCGAACACAGCCCATTGGGGAGCAGACTAGTGTTTTAAGTCCTCTTGATTTGAATTCTTTGGTGAGCTGTCTGAATGCGCTGTCATACTCTTCTTTAATTGGTTTGGCATTAAATCTTGATTTAGTAATCAGGCCATAGACTGTAGCACCATCTTCTATCCGTTGGTATGTGAGTCTATTATCAATGCAGTCTGACTGTTGTGGCCTTCCAAATCTCTTTCTGAAGGCAACTGCAACTCCGGCAGTCATATTTCTATGGTCATACAGGTCACCGGAGATGGCATGAGCAAAAGCCACGCTTGAGTCACTCTGAAATTCATCAAAAGCGTAGTTTATGTTGGTCTCAACAACAAATATTTTTTCTTTATTTATTGGAAACTTGAGAGATTTGTTGTTTTCTTGACTCAGTCCAGGCACGGAAGGTAAGTTCTGATTTGTTTTTACTAGCATTTCAGAGACTATTGCTGAAACTCTTGTCTTGCCCTTTTTATTAAAGTGCAGACCGTGAGACGTGAACAGGTGCCTCGGTAAGAGGTGCAAAGGCACAAGTTTGATATTTTGTGAATCTTTATCTACAATTTTTTCAAACTCAGCATTTATTCTTGCTAGTTTTAAATCTAGTTTAGGTTGATCATGTCTCATTGGGACTGTTGCCAGTAAAAGGTTGGTTTGTTTAGAGTGTTGTATTGCAGTGTTTACATCTTCCATAAGTCTTTTTATGCCAGTTGACTCCACATTATTTGTCCCAGCTATAATCAAGAGATGGTCATTTTTGTCCAAGTCCTGGACTTGGACAAAAATGACTAAATAATAAGTATAAGTAAATAAATAAGTATAACTACTTATACTTACAGTAGCAATAATAAGAAAATAGATGAATATATCAAAATGCATTCTGACATGGTAAATATAATACATAAGTTCTGGACATACAAAAAGAATGAAAGAATCCTCTAGGTTAAACAAAGAAACTTGTAGAATGAAATGAAAGTTGAAATTGAGCCATAACAGATTAATCTAAATGGATTGCTACAATAAATTAAGACCTAAAAGGAGCTAGTATAATACAAACTGTTCAAATAGTCACACTTAATATATTTAATTAGAAAGTTGGTTGGAGAGTAGCAGAAAAAATCAAAAAGAACTACACGGTTCAGTCTAAGAAGACAGCTTATTCCAAAATAATTTAACAAGTGTGGGCATAAAAGAAGGCTTAAAACTTATCAGCATAGTATTGACTGTCCTGTATGTTGTCCGATCAGGCCCACTTTTAAATTAATAAAAATAATACATAGTAAATAGTATCATCAGAATATATGTGTGTTTGTAAAAATCATCTTCATCATCATATTTTTTAAGATTTTTCAGATGTACTGTACAACAAACATTTTTTTCAATACATTCATGGTTTTTGAGTAGTAAAAATATAAATTCATTGTTAAAGCCTCCTGAGCTGATATATATAACAAATAATAAGGTTAACGTACCTTTGTCGTCTTCAGTTACAAAATATTTTATTGGACTACCGGTTTCAGAGCAAGAACTCCATGGTCACATCCATTGTACGTTGTCAAAACAGTCACATTAAAAACATTATACAAAAATTACATATTTACAAAAATAAAAATAAAACACATGATAACACTACCGGTTGGTATGATGGCAGTCAATACCACTGTACGTGTATGGGTGGGTCAATACCACTGAACATGTATGGGTAGGTCAATACCATTGTACGTGTATGGTTGGGTCAATACCACTGTACGTGTATTTCCAATTCTACTGCATGTGTAATTGTTCGATAAACGAAAAGATAAATGACCCTCATTATTTTAAATTCATGTTACATTGTTCATAAACTATGTGAGTAATATCAAAATTCACTTTAATACAATGAATTTGTAGAAAATTAAAAATCCTACTAGCAAAAGAAGGGGGAACTGACCATCGGATATGGTGTTGTGCTATGGAACGTAAGGTTAGACCATCATACCAACCGGCAGTGTTATCATGTGTTTAATTTTATTTTTGTAAATATATAATTTTTGTATAATGTTTTTAATGTGACTGTTTTGACAACGTACAATGGATGTGACCATGGAGTTCTTGCTCTGAAACCGGTAGTCCAATAAAATATTTTGTAGCTGAAGACGATAAAGTTACGTTAACCTTATTATTTGTTAAAAATATAAAGTTGATGCAAAGTGTATACTAGTAAAATACTTTTTTATTCCAACTAGGATTAAAATTACTAAAACTAAAAACAAAATGTTAAAATGTATATGTAGTAACATAGAATTAAACAAGAAAAACAATGGCATGACTTGATTTTTCATAAGTCTCTTAGTTTCTTAATATACAAACTTCAAACTTGGGAATATATAAGTTCTGCACTGACAGTAATTCAGTATTTAAATTGTGCCCTGTTTGATCTCAATAAAAATATAAACTGATTTTGAAAATTATCACAGCCTGTGATTCTCAGCTATTTGTTTTCATTGATATCAGTTAATGAAAATACTTATTTAAATAGAAATAGGCCTTCATATTTAACAAAGACTACTACAATTTACTAAGCTTTACTTGTTTAGGTAATTACCATCATTTTAAATAAATAAATAATTTTTCTTACTAATTCATTTGCTGTCTACACTAGAAATTGGATTAGTGATAAGCTGTTTTAAAACTTAAACACCATACTTTGGACTTTGCGCGTAATCTTGCATATTTGCTTGTCTTAGGTTCCTTTCTGTGACAATTCAACAGGAAATGCTCTAGTCCCAGTGAAGATGACAGTGGATTGTCAATCAGCTGTGGGGTATCTTGCTGTTTATCGACTCTGCTTTGCTCTTGCTGCGTTTTTCTTCATCATGGCACTGATTATGATTGGAGTTAAGTCTTCCAGAGACCATCGAGCTGCGATTCAAAATGGGTAAGCGAAGACAAGTAAGGTGGCCATTTTCTCACCTTACTATTTAGTACTGTACTGTTAAAATTGATGTCAATATCAATGTACCTATAGTGGTGATTGATTGGTCAATGCCTTGGAATCTTAGAAATAATGAATCATGACATTGATGTGTCTACAGGAATGGGAATAGAGGGTAACGCATTGATTTACTGTAAGAGTGAATGAACTGAGTGATATTGTTAAGAACTGTAATAGATGGTATTGCATTAATTTACGATGATAGAAAATGGGCCTGTGTGATGTCCATATATTACAGGAATTGATATTAATGGTGTTGTATATAATTCTATAATGTGTTATGTATAATTATTTTTTTAACTTAAATTATTTATTTTTTTTTTTTTTTTGAGGAGAAGTAGGAGGAAAGAGTACATGTAACTAAATGTAAAGTGTAATACTTTGGATTTCAGACAAGCTGTGAAAAATTCTTGGGTGGTGTTTGGTTTTAAAAGATTTTCATTAATACCATAAGGAAGTGGTAAAGTTATCATTACCCATATTTACAAGGATGGAGATGTACATTACATTATAACAAGAATAGAAACCGTGAAGAGCATGTAATTCTCAGTGCATTGAGACTTCCTCTTATGGGAAGTTAGAAAAATGTTCCTGCCTATTTTTGATTGCTGCTAAACTCTAATGAATTTAGAGTTAGGGCTTTCTGACCACAGATCACTTTTTTTATCAGTAAGACAAAATGACAGTGATGTAAAATCAAAGATTAGATTTAAGAGTAGAATATTTTCAATGAAAGAAGTTAATTTGTTTAATCAAAGTTTAAATAATGGTAAATGGCATGTGAATCCTAACAAAAATGTGAATAATAATTATGACTTATTTTTAAAAACTTATAAAGATATTTTTGAAAGCTGTTTTCCTTTAAATTTCATTCAACTAATAATATTAACAATAAAAAGAAGAGCTGGATCACAATAGGCATAAAACTATCTAGTGCTAAGAAAAGACTCCTCAGTAAAATGGTTAAAAAGTCAGAGGATGTATGCTTTATTTCATATGTTAAAACATATATGAAAATCTTTAAAGCTGTGTGCAAAAAATCAAAACTGTTGTATAACTGTGATATAATACGTAAATCAGATAATAAGACTAAAGCAGCCTGGTCAATTGTTAATAAAGAACTAGGAGTGGAAAAACATAACATAAAATTTCCAGATTTTGTTGTTGATAACAAAAGGGTGGTAAGTGGAGAAAAGATTGCAAATTTATTCAACGAAAGATTTTCGAATATTCCTCTTCTGTTAAATATATCTTCCTCTAAGCCTGAAGCAATGACATTAATACAGGGAAATAATCACTGCCATTCAGAATTTTCTTTCAATTTTATTTCATCAACTGAAGTTGCAAAAATAATTAATTCTTTTAAGAACAAGAAATGTGAGGTTGGGATGAAATTCCTCAAACATTAATGAAATTTACTACTGCAGCAATCCGTAGACCACTAAGTTTAATTATAAATCAATCATTTTATTGTGGAGAATTTCCAAATAAATTGAAATATGCAGAGGTTAAACCATTATATAAAAAGTGGGAAAAAGAAATTTAAAATAATTATCAACCCATTTCAATATTACCATCTTTTTCCAAAATTTTTGAAAGAATTGCTTATAATCAGATTGTAAATTTTTTGGATGTAAATAATTTGTTTGTTGAGAACCAATTTGGTTTCCGAGCAGGACACAGCACAATCTCTGCGGTAGCTCATTTTGTTGACCAGGTTGCATCTGCCTTGGATGGATCACAGAGCACTATGGGTGTGTTCTGTGATCTAACCAAGGCATTTGATTGTGTTGAACATGATATACTTTGCGAGAAACTTAAATATTTTAAATTTAGTGACTCAGCAGTGTCTTGGATAAAATCATATTTATCAGGCCGTTACCAACGAACTATAATTATTAAGAACAATATTAAATATTATTCAGATTGGCAAAACGTAAGATTTTGTATTCCTCAAGGCTCAATATTAGGGCCTTTGCTATTCCTTTTATATATTAATGATTTACCTACAGGTGTATCTTCTAGTCTTATACTTTATGCAGATGATACCTCAGTGATATTAAAAGCAAATTCAACCAAAGACATTAAATTAGTTTTTCAGAATTCACTTGAGGAACTTCAAAATTGGTTTTCAGTGAATGGTTTATTGCTTAATCACTCTAAAACAAAAATAGTTACATTCCAAACCCAACAAAATAGAGATTATATTGACAGTAGTATTTTATTTCATGGTGACCCAATATCAATGAACTCTTCAGTTAACTTTTTAGGAATAGAAATTGATTCAAACCTTAATTGGAAAACTTTTGTCAGTAAAATAAGTAAAAAATTAAATTCCTTATGTTTTCAAATGATAGTCCTTCGTGAAATTGTTGATTCTAAAACCAGGCTTATGATATATTATGGCCTTTTTTTACCAGTTATAACTTACGGTACCGGTATTGAATTTTGGGGTACATCACCTCATGCAAGTAAAATATTTAAAATCCAAAAGAAATATATTAGAATCATGACATTTTCTTCTAGAAGAAAATCATGTAAACCATTTTTCAAACAGTTCGAACTACTGACCGTTCCATGCCTTTATATATTAAGATGCTTGATTTTAGTTAAAAATAATTTAGAGCAGTTAATGAAAGCACAACATAAACATCACTATGAAACGAGATTTCATCCAGTATCCAAGACATCGGTTGTCATTAGTTCAAAAAACGCCTCAATATATGGGAAAAAAAACTGTATAATAAACTCCAAAATAATTTAAAAGATAAAATTAAGGAAAACAGCTTTAAACATAAAATGAAAAGTTTCCTTACGGAGAAAATCTATTATTCAGTGGAAGGATTTTTGAATGATTAGGCTGTAGCACTAGGAAATAATTCCTTTCTGTTTTATTTAACACATTTGTCATTTTGATATATTCATTTTAGCATAATAATTTAGTTTTAAGGCAACTTGACAATGTCATATGTTCTGTACTAGCCATGCTAGTTGTAAAAGAATGTATTTATTATGACAATAAAGTTATTCTTATTCTTGCTTTGAGCGAAGTTGAGACGTTTAACAGGAGGCTAGATAATGCCGCTTATATTCAACCCTGTCAATGTTGAGGGACTTGGATTTATACGGGAGAATGGCATCTTAAGATCTGGTAGTAGGAATGGTGTAAGAGCTACAGACCTTATTCAGTTGTGATTTTGGAGACTTTCTAGTAGCCCTAGAAACATTAAGATGATGAGGACACAGTGATAGATCTAAATGATCATTCGAATATATAATAAAACTTTATTATATTTAACTTAATCTGCAACGGTATATATACAAAATCCTGTATGGTTTAATAAATGCTTTGTTTTCTGTAGGTTCTGGGGAATCAAGTACTTAATTGTTATTGCTGGTACGATTGGGTCTTTTTTCATCCCTGAAGGTTCATTTGGACCGACTTGGATGTACTTTGGCATGGCCGGGGGCTTTGCGTTCATCATCATCCAGCTGGTCCTTATCATTGACTTTGCCCATTCCTGGGCAGAGTCTTGGGTAGGCAACTATGAGGAAACTGAGTCCAGAAAGTGGTAGGTTTTCTGTTATGGATTAATTTAATATTTTTGGAATATACAATACATGTTTCACTGAATTCCTTCAGATAATTAAGTAATATTTATGATTAATATTTGCCTCATATGTTACTTGTAATTTTGTTTATCTATTATTACGTCCTTTTTTCTTATCTTAATTATGTGTGTTAAATAATTTAATAAAGCTTATTTAAAACAGGTTTAGCATTAATTTTTCTGTTAGTCTTGAAGGTTTTATTTTCCAAAAATCTAAATTTTAGTTTTTAGTGATTCAATATATTAATAAAATAAATGTACAAGTTTTATTGTATTGATTGCAATTTAAGAATGTTTAATTATCTTAATAGTATTTTTTAATTTAAAATGATTAGTATATTAGAGAGATAGGACATCAGCAAACTTACCTTAAAAAGACAAGTTCATTAATATCAGAGTAGTAGTCACAAACACAAAATGGACACAATCTCACAAATTTTCAACACCACAGACATTTTCTTCAGGTGAGTAGAGAGGCCTGAATTTATCATTAATTTAAAATGATAAGTAAATCTGAAAAACTCTAGTTTTTCCCAGTTAATTTATTTATAAAATGTGAATTAGAGTTTTTATTTGTTTCAATGTTTAGGTATGCTGCACTGATGATTGCTATGCTTGTGAACTATGCTCTGGCCATAACAGGAGTTGTTCTTCTGTTTGTTTACTTTACACAGGTAAACCATATTTTAAAATATGGGTTTTTTTGGTGCAAAGTTAAAAATTACTGAAATAGTTTTGAAGAGTTGTAATCCCTTTTGAGGATTATTATCTAAGTTCACTGTGATATTATTTGTTATTCTACCTTGAGCAAATAAATAAATATGTAGATATATAAGCTTATTTTGTGTACATAAGTTTAAATAAATACACACTAATCTTACAGAAGTAGGATAATATTTATTTATGATTGAAATAAATAGCAGATATAAGCCTAATTTTATTAATTTAATCATTGTAATTAATGAATGGAAATTGCTATGTAATAATGGTACAAAATGTACTAATATGTTAGTACATTATATTTATCGCTGGATCATTTCAGTGACACCTTCGTGTTAGTAGGCCAACGTTGATGTGATCCTTTGCCAAACAAAAGTCAAAAGTTTCTACAACTTCACTAGTATCATCAGTATCACTATTACTTTAAAATCTATTTTGGTTTATATTGCTAAAATTAGCATCACCACTTGGTCCTGACAGAGAAACTTCAACATAACAACACATAAAACTGTCAGTAATACCGTATTGTTATCTTCATCTGATTAGTTGTTCAACAAATCTCTGAGCCTGGAATAAAATCAAGAATTTACTCATCAGGAAATAAATATAATTTTTGTCACTAAGATATTTCTTTTTTATTATTGACATATTTTACAACAGCAGGAACAATGCACATCAAAGCAAAACGCTAAGTAAACAAACAACAGCTGACTACAGCGTAATTTTCTTCTTCTTCAGTTTCCAACACAAAATATCAAACAACAAAATACCAAATGAAACATTCAAACTCATACTGAATAGTTCAGTAATCGATTTGTCTTAATTGATCGCAGTGTTGTAGCCAGGAAGCGCTGAAGGGGAGTGTCCAAGAAATCAGAGAGGGGGGTCGAATTTTTTTTAACTGTACTTTCTAGCCATTTTATAAATTGTAGGTGCATTAAAATATAATTTAGGTACTTTTTATCGAGATAAGTCATGCATTCCTTAACCCTTTGACCACCAGGAAATTATGTCTAGGGATCACCACAGTGTTAGACAGATCACCTGTCACTACTCGTACTCACCACTGCCTTATGAATAAAGTGAGTTTTTAGAACGTGTAAATATTATAAAAAATTAAAGGAAACCAAAGAAATATATTATATTATAAAAGCGCTTTTCATCCCAAATGCAATGATGTGAGTTTCACTGAAATTCAATAGAAAATAACTTTTTTAATACTCAAAATAGACATAAGCCTATATATAGGCGATTGGCATTCAACGCCCTCACGGAGCCTTGGTATATATAGGCTATTGGCGTTTTACAAACTTATCCCGCTTGGCTATTTTTAGGCTCTCGGCGTTCAACAGAATTTTGTTAAAAGCCTATATATATAGGCTTCTCGTGTTCAACAGAACTATGCCTTTGAACACCTGAAAGGCTGAAAGGAATTGTCAGATGCCCTTACTACTATGCCTACCTCAGAAGTAAAAATTACTTAAGTTTCCTAAGTACTGTTTAATATTTACTAAAATTAATTTAATCATTACATGTTTGGGGTATTTAAATTTAGATTAAAGTATGCCTTAATTATTTCAGACATGGGATTTATATTCAAGATATAGTTGTCGTATATGTAATGCAGGTTAAATAGGTAATTATAAGTTATACTGTATATGAAAAACACTTTTGCAATGAACCTAAGACAGCATTTATTTTCACAAGAGCTCATATTTATTGAACAGCAAATGGCATAACTGATACTTATTGCTTGTACTTATTGTTTACAATATGAAGTTTATTGTTTTAACTTTCTTGCTAACTACAATTTTAAATCCAATTTTAGTAGTTTTTACAGAATGAATTAAAATTTCATAGTTATAAGTTCTGTTAACAATTTCAACACTAAAGCCTTATTAATTTTTCAATGATAACAAACATCACAGGACATACCACACTATCTACTCCTTATACAGGGTAAAGAACGTATGGCCTGCACCGTCATCTGTTTATCATGACCTGGTGACATTTGGACCTGGACGAGTTTATGCATAACAGCTGATATTTAGATTTAGAATTATAACTACAGAGGGTGGCCAAATTATTAGACTAGACGTATTAGTTTAATGCATTTTTGACTTAACTTTGAATTTGGTTAGAAAACATGTATAAACTAAAATAAAACTACCTAATTTTGCATGGACTACAGTATAAAATCAATTTATATTATGCTTGAATGTTTTTGTATTGATTCTGATGGCTTTGGCAGCACTGAATCAGCTGTTGTTTCTTTTAGACATTATAAGCAATTCCTAACCTCAAACTTGGCATACAGTTGATGTTGATTACTTGTGTTTGTAGTTGTTTGTTTATGTATTGTGTGAATTGCAAACAGTGTTTATGAAGCGGTTTGTGTTGTAAATCAGTTTGTTCTGCTTTTTTTATAACTTTTAAGTGCATTTTGGTTTCTGAATTGTGTTGAAAACATTTGACCAGCAATGGGGAAAACAAGTGATTTGTTTCCCAGAAAAAGTGCTTCAGTGAAACTTTTATTGGAAGAAAACTGCTATTCACAGACTGAAATAGCTAAGAGATTAGGTATTTCCCAAAAATCTGTGAGCAGAATTAAGATGGCCTGTGATCTCAATTTGAATTACGAACCACGTCGAGTAGCCAAATGTGGTCGAAAGCGTAAACTAAATGACAGACTGGTTAGAAAACTAAAAAATATTACTACAATGAACGGAAGAAATACAACAAAACAATTGACTGAACAAATAAATGAGTACGGAGCGAATGTTTCAACTAGAACTGTAAGGAGGGTGTTGAGTGGAGAAGGCCTAAAGGCTTGTAGGCCAAGGAAGAAACAGAAGATCACGCCTGCCATGGCCAAGAAACGGCTGCAATGGGCTAAGGGCTTACTAGGCTTCACAGTTGAAGATTGGGAAAAGGTAAACTAACCTACAGTATGCCTATATATACTAGTCATGCATTTATAGCTTATTTTAATGTATTTTAAAATGTTAAAACTATGGTAATCAATATAATGATGAAATTACTACGTAGGCCTATCGTACCGTACAAAACCTATAACCTAATTTAACTTAATTTAACCTAACCTAAGCAACAGTCAACTACAATTCAACTTGTTTTTCTAGGTATGCTTCTCTGATGAGTCTATATTCCAGATTAGTGATGAGAGCTCTCAGTACGTCCGTAGAAAATCTGGGGAAGAGTTTAACGAAAATTGTATTCAGCAGTTCGTAAAGCATCAAACGTCGGTAATGATTTGGAGTGTAATGTCTGTACATGGCCCAGGAAGACTGTATATAGTAGACAAAACTATGAGACAAGACCAGTATTTGAATGTGTTGAAAAAAAGGCTTATTCCCCAAGCAAAAGAGTGGTTCCCGAATGGCGAATATATTTTTATGCACGACGGAGCCCCTTGCCACGCAGCGAAGACTGTGTCAAACTTTCTCCGTGAATCAGAGATCAGTACACTTCCATGGCCAGGTAATAGCCCTGACATGAACCCAATTGAAAATCTATAGGCTATTGTGAAGAAAAGAATGAAAAATCACAAAGTTACAACTCGACAAGGACTTATTGAACTGTTAATACAAGTGTGGCACCATGATGAGGAAATTAAGAACAATTGTAAAAATTTGGTCCAAAGCATGCCAAATAGAATAAAAATGTTAATTAAGAACAAGGGTATGCACACAAAGTACTAAAAAAATGTATTTGTTGTAATCTAAGATGTAACAAGTTGTTAAAATAAAGTTTTCTCATATTCTTCGCTAAAAAAGCAGTCTAGTCTAATAATTTGGCCACCCTCTGTAAAATTATTAGTTTCTTGAGAAAAGTAACACAGCTGATTTAAATTATTGACATTAATGCAGTATTAGTGTCATTAATGACATAGTTTTACGTACGGTTATTTTTTATGGGTCGTAAGGGATGTAATCTAACTTTAGGAGGGGTGGTTCTGACCCTAAGTAACCCAATTGATTAAGTAGTTACAAAATGAAACCAGTTGAATATACAATGTCCCTTCCATACGAATTCACATTCGTGATTCCCTGGCAGGTCATCATCATGCACATGTATGTGCGTGCATGGGTCTTAAAGGGTTAATAATTAATATTATAAGATTCACACAGTGACAGTGAACCTGTTCTCAGTTTAAGAACAGAACTTGTACTTGGTAACTCCAGAATATTATTTGTTTCAGGCCAATGACTGTACAATGAATAAAATCTTCATATCTGTGAACATTGTGATCTGCGTAGTCGCAAGTGCCATCTCCATCTTGCCCAATGTTCAAGAGATGCAACCAAAGTCTGGATTACTACAGTCTTCTGTTATCACTCTCTACGTTATCTACCTCACATGGTCCTCGCTCTCTAGCAATCCTGGTAAGATATTTGTAGCAAATGTCATTAGAAACTGTTCTATTACTAAAGCATCATGGAACATCGAACAAAAAAATGGACAAAAGTACCTGAAGTTATAGTTAGAACAATGATGATTTATAGGTTTAATATAAAATAACAATAGCGATGTTGAATTAAATATGCCATCATTAGTACATGTACCAAGACAATGTAGTTTTATAAAATATGAGTACATCTTTTGTGGTTTTGACCATTCTATTTTAAAGTGGCAGTCCATTTATTTTTTAATAGATGCTGTGTTGTTTAATTTTTAAGATGGGATCTTGAACATTTCAGAAAATCCATATGTTTTTAAGATTCGATAATGTTTTAGTAATTTACTTTAAAAGAACTTTTTTAAATGTTGCTCTTTTTACTTCAAATTTTCTTAAATATTGAAATTTGTTAAAATCTTTGTATTCAACAATTGCGGCCTTTCCATCAGGAGCTAATATCATTAACAGCTGAAGGAATTTACTCTCAACAGGCAAGGTAAAATTATACAGTGGAGAAACAGTTATTTAAATTAATTTCTGCTGTTTTCAATAGTTGTAATTTTGATTTGTTAATTATTATGTAAAGCGATTTCTTCCTGTAGCCTCATTTGAGGACCTCACTCAGCCTTTAGCCTTGTGGTGGAACTCAACCCAAGCAATAAATATTATTTAATTGGCAAACAATAATATTTAACGTTTGCCTTATAGTAAGTTCTTGAACATGTTAATGAATTATAAATCCAATATTTATTATATTTACTACTAGTTAATTAGTTTACTGCTTAATTTCAATTACATTTCAATGATATTAAGACAATATTTGCAGAGAATTATCATTTTATGTTTTATTGTATTTTATAAAGCTTGAGGATTAGTTATGATGTAGAATAATATTTGAACTTTAATTATATTTATTTATTTTATTAAAATGCAACTATTGGAACTGCCCCATACTAAAGCTGTTAACCTTTATTAAGTCAAAATAAATTATGGGCACTATGTTAGGAGTTGTCGATAAATCAGCAAACTTAGTCAAAATGTCGTTGTTTATCATCTGCTTCGCTGTAATCCGTACTTGGAACTTCGAAATTTGTATAAGCTTATGATAAGGATTTATGTTTAGATGACTAATCTTCCCTGTTAAGTTTACCTATTAATAGGATAAGCTGAAGGTGCAGGGCTGAGGTGGTGCCTCTCATGAAGCCAATCTAGGTTTGATTCGCAGTGTGATGAAGAAATATTTACCCAAGTGTTCTTTGACATAGTTCAAGAATCATATTAAGCTGTAAGTCCAACAAGCCTACATAACAATAATGTCTTTAGAAGCAAGATAAACTCTGTCTCAAAACTATGCAACTCTTTCCACTTATGCCATACAATATTTATTTATTTTTACTTAATACTCATCTTGAAATAATATATTATGTGTGATGGTAGATCATAACTGCAATGCTGGCTTCTTTCTGGGCATTGGTAGCACTAAAGACAAGAGCAAGGTATCATTTAACTCGGAAAGCATCGTTGGTCTACTGATATGGATGTGTTGTGTCTTGTACTCTTCTCTGCGTACTGCCTCCAAGTCCTCCAAAATCACCATGTCCGATCACGTTCTCGTTAAGGATAACGGTGCAGGTAAGTTAAAAGTTGACACACTACGGAAAAATTTCCCTAGTGTGAAATATTTCCTACATGTCTGTTACAGTTAACCAGGATGCTGCTTTCTTTTCACTTTGAACTGAGTAAACATTATTAATTTCATTATTCTAGGTTAGGTTAAAGGGCACTAGGCCAGGAATTAGTATATTGGAGTGTGTTTCTTTTGTGGAATTAGTTTCTTTTCTGAATGTTACTACTACTGTGGTGTTAGTGAACTTGTCTTCTAAGGTAAGTTTGCTGATGTCCTATCTCTCCAATATACTAATTTCATAATTCATGACTATAGTTATGAAATGTTCATTCTGTTTAAAATTCTCATATCCAATTCCTTCAAATCTAATAGTGAGTTAATGATGAAATCCCCATCATAATCAGCAATGAAACAAAAATTAAAGCTATCAATAAATTCGCCATTTTTTTGTGTCATTTTTAATAGTGTAATAATATCCTATAATACAAAGTGTTAGGAATATCATCAATTTTTAAAAATCAAACCATAACTATCCTATTCCTCTCAGCCTCACTCACTAGGAAAGTTTGTTCTGACTATAAATTGTGATTGGGTTCAGGCTTGTTTAGAAGTTACCAGGCAGGGTCATAGACTGGTTTACTGAGGATTTTTTCCAAGATCTGGGCATATACGCCTGGTAGTGTTTGCCTGACCTGGACACTGTTTATGAAGGGCTCAATGTTCCACATCCAACTGCCAAGCTAATCTATTTAATGGCACCACACAACACTTGCTCATTCTAATAATGAAGTATTGTAATGCTGCATTCGCTGAAACCTACAATAAGCTTGAGATGATTTATGTTCATAGTCCATTCAGTGTGATACAAATTACCTGTTTGTTTGTGTTCATATGTGGTATAAATACGGCCTGCACATTTACCTGGACAACCCTGTGTGATTTATATTTGTGACAGTGTGGTGGACTGAAGTGCATAAAAAAAATGCATACCAGCAATATATAATGCATTTGTTTGTTGTTTCTGTTTGAGTAGGCTCAAACAGAAATATAAAAGTCTGGATGAAAGAACAAATGGAAATGCCTGATTACATTTATTATCTTTGTTAGTTTTTCAGAAGTGCATTAATTTTATTGGTTGTTAGATAAGATGGATCTTTTCTGTTAATTCACTACTAGGGATGGGTTTGTCCCTAAAGTCGGTTCTCGATTCTATTGGTTGACAAAAGAACCGGAACCAAGAACCAATGGGAAAATCTCGGTTCTGCGGTTCCGGTTCCAGAAAAGTAAATGGGGAGATAGCTTTCATATCAGAAGTTTCTGGTGCGGAAAGTGATAAACAGAACAATCAAAGACAATATCCATCTGGCCACAAGATAAACAATATGTCTTTGTCAGAAAATATCTGCTCGTAGAAGGCCATTTCCTTATCAGTACATGACTTGCCCACGAGATAAACAAAACACCAAAGCCAGAAAATATTCAAAATATTCGCTCATAGTCTGGCCACCTCCTTATCAGCAAGTGAAAAGAGACAGATAACATTAATGAATAGGAATTCACACGCAAAGGCAGTGAATTAAAGCCATTCAGTTTTTGTTCCAGAGTCCAGTAGGACTGAGCTCCATCCTTCATTAGGGAACCTTTCTTATCACTTCCTGCCTGATAAAAAACACCTTGTGGGAACATCCCATTCTGTTTACAACTTATCTAACATTCTGAAATTAATTATGATTCTAGTTTTATTGTGTATATTGAACAATAAAAGGTTTTTATGATGAACTTAAGATATTAGATTTTATTTATTTAGGCTTGTTTTTAATAATAAAAACAATGCATAAAACCCTTAGGAATTGGATTGAAAAATAAATTTTTAAGATTAATATTGGGTCAAAACTAAACAAAATGAGCCTTTAGCATTTTTGTTTTGAAATAGTTACATTTCTTATAATTTTTTCTTGAAAAAAAAGAACAGTAAAAACAAAGTCTTGAAGGATTAATGTTTTAAATTGCATTTACTAAAAATTTACTGACCCAAAATAGTTTATTATTTCTTAAATTTCAAATAAAATGTATACTGTAATTTCTAAAACCATTTATGGTATTATTGGCCGTATAGTTTTTTATGAATGTAAGTAGCATTTATATTTTCCTAATTCAGTATTATCACCAATTGTATTATCAGAAAAGAACCAATAGTTAATCAAAATAAATGTTTTCAATAAACTCAATAGTTAATAATGATATATTTTTAAGTTAATTATATTATTTGGTTTTGCTGTTTATTTTTGACATACTACAATTACATCAACCTCTTAAATTTAGTTGTGGTAATTTCAATCACTTGTTGTGATTTGTTTTTTAATATATTTTATTACTAAACAGACCTAAAATGGCAGGTTATTTTTTAATTTTTTCTAAGCATATAAGTTTTGTAATTTCTTCAAGGTAAATTTAAATTGCATACTAATTTGAGAACTATACGAGGGTCGTCCAGAAAGTAAAGAACGATTGTGCATCACGTGCTGCGCGATCCCCCACCACTGCGACTGCATGCACGCTAGTTACCTCTGGCTGTCCTATCAGTGTGAGCCGAGTTTCGTTCCTGTGCGGTCACGCGTCTGCTCTGTAAGCTTTAAAAATGGCGGCGCCCATTGAAAATCCCGCCAAATGCGAAGTGTGCAGTGTCATTCGGTTTTTGATGCTCAAAATGTTCGTCCTATCGAAATTTATAGGCAAATAAACACTGTTTATGGTGAGAATGTAAGTAACAAATCTTCAGTGAGGAAATGGTGCATTATGTTCAACCAAAAAAGAACCAATGTGCACGATGAAGAACGGATCGGGAGGCCATTACTTGTAACTGAGGAATTGAAGAAAAAAGTTGACAACAAAATTCAGGAAAACCGGCAATTCACTTTAACCACTTTAAAATACGCTATTCCAGCATTTCTCGGTCCCTCTTACATGAAATTGTGTCTGAGCAACTTGGGTATAAAAAAAATGTGCGCTCGGTGGGTTCCAAAGTTTCTCACAGAAGTCCACAAGACTTAACGAATGGGAGCAGCCCTTGAACTTCTTACCCGATATGATAGTGATAGTGAACAATTTCTCGATCGTATTGTGACCGGAGCTGAAACTTAAGTTTCGTACAAAACTCCGGAATCAAAGCGACAATCTATCATTCAAACTCGCCCTCAAAACCCGTAAAAGAAAAACTGAATCTGAACACAAGAAAATTGATGGCAACTGTTTTTTGGGACTGTAAAGGTTTAATCCATGTCAAGTTTTTGCCAAGAGGAGAAACGATAAATTCAGAAGCCTATTGCGAAACCCTTCAAAGGACTCATAAGTGCAATACAGAACAAAAGACGTGGCATGTTGTCAAAAAAGTGTTTCTGATCCACGACAATGCTCGGCCCCATGCATCGGTACGAATCCAGCAAGAACTTCAAGGTCTAAAGTGGGAAATTTTTGGACACCCTCCCTATAGTCCAGACCTCGCGCCTTCAGATTACCATCTGTTCCCGAAACTGAAAACATTCTTGGGTGGGAAGCAGTTTGGAAACGATGAAGAACTGAAAGAAGAAGTGACATCCTGGCTCAGATCTTTGGCGGCTGAAGATTTGAACTGAAGATAACACCGGCATTGAAAAACTGATTCCTCGGTACAATAAACGCCTTGACAACCAAGGCAACTACATTGAGAAGTAGGCTAGGTTACTGTGAGTGTGTAAATAAAGTTCTGTGTTGTTATCTTTAGTTTTTAATTTTTTATACCAAAACGTTCTTTACTTTCTGGACGACCCTCATATTCCATTTAGCTAAATTGTATACTTTTTTAAATTTAAAGTAAATACTTTCTTTGTGCAAAAATGTAAACAATCATACCCTGAGAATAAATAAAATGTTACCAATTCTCTAGTTATTAGAAATATTGTATAACATTTTATAGATTTTTAGGTCGTATTATACTTCATATTGGAGAAATCGCCAAAATACTATGCACTGTTTTTACTGACTGATTTCACATCATTTGTTGATTCTGGTGTAAAGGTATTAGAAAAATTGTCTTGAGACACTCTTAAAAAGTACTCAGAACCAGGAACCAATTTCAGTAAAGAACCGAATCAGAACCGGAACTGAAAAAATGGAACCGACCCATCACTATTCATTACCACTACTTTTTTGTTTCCGTTAATTCACTATCGCTTGATAATTATTCTATTGCTTTAAAAACTTTTCCTCAATAATTTTTACGTCCACTGGTGTTCCTTATCCGCTAGGAATCTGATATCACTGGCCTTATTTATCCCTTTACAAGAAATTACACAGAGAGAGAGTAATTTTTTCACACAATCATTGGATTTTCCAGTTTGTGATCAACGTTTGTAGCCACCTAAACTAACCTGACCTAACTTAACCTGACGTAACCTAACCGTAATTGCGATAAAAAGTAGTGTTAGTGAATTAATGGAAAAGGTCTGATAGGATTCAGGCTATTTTTTTTTTGGACAGTCTTCCAAATTTTTTTTAATATGCAGATAAATGAAACAGAAATAACACACGTGAAAAGTTTTAAAATCACTGGCTTCACGTTAGCAGTAGTCTGGGATAAGAGCAGAGTGAAATAAAACTGAGAGTTGCAGTATTGCCATACCAGGCTAGTTAAAGTTGCTTAATTGTAGGCCATATAGTACATTCACTATCATGTTACTAACGATTTTCTATTATATTGTAAACATGTCTGGATTGCTAAATGGACTGGATTATCTGGTTTTTAGGTCTGGAATTTTAGGTCTTTGATTTAGTAAACCATTATTCAGAAAGCATCTCTTGTAAAGATGGAAATAATTGCAGTTTAGAGGCAGGGATTTTACTATTTTTATATTATAAAATTGATTAAATAGACTCATCTCATAATTGTAGGTCTATCTACTAATATAGTTAAGCATATGTGTGTTTAAAATTAAATTTTAAGCCATTTTCACATTTTTCCATAAAGGGAGGCATCCATAAACAGACAAAAAATTTGTTTTATGTTGAACAATAAATATATAATGAGTTTTATGGTAAAACTTCTGAGGGATTTAAAAATAGTTTGGTCTTTAAAGCAAACATTTGATGATCTTAATCGTTTTGTAATTTTCAATGAAAGGTTTATGAGATATTATCCTTGATTATATGGAAAGTATTATCTTACATTATATGGAAAGTAGTTGGTTATTTTATACTGTAAGTTTACTGCAATAATTTTAGATAATTTCAGATACAATCTTCAATCCATTGTAGTAATGGAAAATGTTGTAGTAATAACACTTCTATTTATTTGTTGTATTTAAACTTCTGTTTACAAAATATTGTCAACTCCTGATTATGTGGGGTATTGGGTGGGAGAAATTTCATAGAATAAAGAAATTCTTTGACCCAGCAATTACAGATAAGAATACAATAAGATAAAACATTTTAAAAGCAGAGAATCTAAGCTTCAAAGCCTATTTTGTTATAACCCTGATGTTTACTATTCTATTTAGTCAATTTGTAGGCATTGCACAGTAATCATAGTTATTGTAATATTCTATTGATTTGGCATTTATTGAACAAGGTGTATTCTCAGTCTTGCCAGATCCATAAATAGACGTATGAAGTTGTAATTTTTACTGGCAAATATTATGAAAAACCTCATTTGACTGTTGCAATAATCTGTACTTGTTTGTCGTTTTGTTTGACTCATGTTGACGAAATGACCACATCAAACAAAATTAATGGCCCCAAATAACTGATAAGAAGAGAAATTTGAGATACAAAGCAATACTATCGAAGCTTACGTTTTTACATTCTAGAAGGCTACTGAATAGCGATTAAAAGGTAGCTGATAAAGTGAATTAAGTGATAAGACTGTCTGTAGTTAGTCCACATGCTGTCATGTTGTTACAGAATCAATGTACACAATGGCCGGCAAACAAACACAATATGTTTACTTTGACATCCATCCAATAACTTGTTTGTTTCTTATTATGAATAACAAAATAAATTTTTTTGTAAAAATGATATACTATTACTGTAACCCAATTGTTCATTTAAGTATTGCAATTTTATTTGAAGTAATAGAAGATTTATTTCACGTTCTCAAACAAATTTTATTTTAAATGATGACAAATTTTATATTAGTTCAAAGAGATGCTCTTCCTTGAATTTGTTGTAAGTAAATCAACAATAAACAAATTAGGAAGAAAGCTGAAACTTTATATTATTTCGTAGAGCCAATAAAGGAATCTCAGTAAAATCACTTACAATAATAACATGTTGGTATTTGAATTGGTAGTGCTGAATACTAAATTTATCACAGTTGCTGAAGCATCATTGGTCTCAAATGATGCTGAGGCCTCTCAACTTATGAACTCAACTTATGATAGAACTCAACATGAAGTTCTAAATGAAACACTTCAAATATCTACAGTCCCCTTTAATATCCCTAAGTAATAAAAAAACTGTGTTCTCTTAGTCATAAATCTTTATTCACATATTCATTGAGAACCTTAACCTAAAGTAATATACAAGTAAGGTAAATATACAATTATTCAGAATAATGATTCAAGGCTTCTTCGTTCAAATTCCTCCAGGCTGTAGGATGGGCGGTTTAACTGCCACTTGTAGATGGTCTTCCTTTATTGCTGTTGGTTGTGATATGCATTAATTTATTGTGGAAGAATGTTCCAGTATTTAGCTTAGTTATTGATATCAGTATTTGGCACAGTTGGATGGTAGATTGGTAGGGCAAAATTGTTGGTTATTTTGGTTTAATAGTTGTGAATATCAGCTCCTTTTATTAGGTTTTGCTTGCTTGCATAGGTAACTGTCTTCAAGATGAAGAGTTCAATTATGGTAAGGCTACTAAGATGTCTAAACAAATCCCTGCAAGAGCCTTGTAGGCCTAGTTCTGTTGGCCTTTTTCTGTAGTACTAAGATTCTATGGAGATTTCCTTTGGCGGAGCTTCCCCAAGAAGTTTATTTCAGGTGAATTTAAAAAAGAGCACAGTAAGCCATTTAACAGTATCAGGGCTGCTTACATCCTTAAATCTCAAAGGAGCTTAGTTTTTGCAGCGCATATCTGTGTGGGAGTTCCAAGATAGTTGGTCATCTATTAGTGTTCCAAGATATTTTTCTTGGCCCATTCTTGTCAGGCCAGATATTTCAGTCACCTCGTTTTTATTTCTCCCTAAGAGAATCTGCTGACTTTTACTCTCATTCAGTTTGCAATACATTACTGTTGAACCATACTGACAGCTGCAAACAATGTTTTATGCTAAATGAGAAGCATGATGTTGTGTGCAAACATTAACGATTTGCAGTAGTGACTAGGATAACTTGGAATGTCACTTACATAAATAATGAACAGAATTGGCCCCAGAACAGATCACTGTGGACTCCTCTGGTTAGAGATTTTAGATTCTTCTGTTCAAAGTTGTTTTTATTTCAACAGCTTGGGCTCAGTTTGTCAATTAGCTCTTAAACCACCATAATACATTTTGTTTAATTTCTAACGTTTCCAATTTACTTAACAGCGTTTTGTAGTTTAGGCTGTCAAAAGTCTGATTAATCTAGTGTAGTTGCCGTTACTGGAATTTCCTTGTTCTATCCACAATACAAAGCGGTATCTCATAAGGGAGTCTGAATCGAGTCATATCAAAACGATTTTTTTTAACAACTACATATGTGAATTGGTGATGTATAATAAATCTTCTCATTTAATTGACCTGGATGTCCTCCACAAACAAAAATGAAAAAGGACAATTGAACAACAAAGACAAAGCAAATATAAACCATTTGATAAAAACAAATTGTATATATATATTTTCTGCAGTCTAGAATTAAATCAAACTCAAGGAATAAGTATACTCAATGAAAGCATTCCAATAACTCTCCATCATCTCAAAACAAAACTTGCTCCAGATGGAGCTTAAATGAATTTAACTGAAGGAAACATGAAGAAAGCAGTTTCTGAGTTTTCAGATAAATATACTGTGTTACAGACTGCATTCATGCTTGACAGTACTCTTTAACTAAGAAAACCAAGCTGCTCAGATCACATAAACTCTAATCTTACCCTTCAAAACAGCAACAAGGGTATAAATGGGTCAGCCATTTATGGACTTGTGCAACATAGTCAAAGTATTACAATACACTTTGAAGCTACATCTACAACATGGCATTCAGACAATAACTTGAAGCTACAGCTACAACATGGCATTCAGACAATAACTTGAAGCTACAGCTACAACATGGCATTCAGACAATAACTTGATGATTTCAAAGCATAGCTAAAAAATATAAAAGATTTTTCTACTCATCTTTGGACAGTATTAGGGATTGCATCAGCCCAGAAAATCTTGCAGTAAACAGCGGGGTTTCAGCAGTGCACTGGTATGCAGGTGAGCATTCTGTTATGTAATAAACTTACAAAATAAAAACAACAAAAAGGTGGGCGTACTTACAATTAATTGGTCCAGAGTATATATTAGCCTATTTCAAAGAGCATGGAAAAACCGATCAAGTAACAAAATAGTTCAACCCATTTCCAACTATTCAGTTCGAAGGTCTAGAAAATCTTCAACTGTACCGTCCAACCTCCTGTATACATCTCCATTGAAGAACAACTCCATCAAGGCAATTGGCGTCCCTTGTTCATACTCTAGCATAATTTACTTTTATATCCAGAATACTTATCCATCCTTTCCTAACTTCCTTTTTATCATATATAAAAAGTTATATCATTTATATATAGTATATATAAAACTGAACATATATACAGTATATGATATGTTAATGACTGACTGGTTCAGCTTTTTAAAAAACTTAAAACGATGTGATATTCAAAGAGTTTGTTTTAAAATATGGTTTTATTGTTTAGTTTACTAATGTTTCGCATATCAGTTTATTACTCGATTTACATTCTCACACTTTGTTTTTGTTTTGTTTAGTGCGCTCCCACAACGCCAATCTTGTTGAGAATGAAGGTATGGATTAGTTAATCTCTGCTTTTGGTTAACTTAGCTTTTCATTAGAGTTTACTAATTTTAAAACTGTTTTATGAATACTCTGAATCAATGAGATAACGTTTTCAAAGGCTGTAAGATGTATTATTGTTACATCTACTAACAATTATAACATAAAAAACATTCAAAGAACAAAATATTAGTGCTATCATATTTCAACATTCAAATCATATTTTTAGAGTGTTAATTAATTCAAAAGATTAGAATAAAATGATGGTAATATAAACGATCCAAGTTTTGTTCCAAAAAAGAAGAAAGAAATTGAAATGGGCTGTGGTTTTAAAATAAATTTTGTTATTATTCTTTTTAATAGTTTAGTTCTGGATACAATTTTGTATACTCTTGCTATATTTGCAAGTTTGAACATGAATTTACTGTATTCAACATGAATTTGTATTAAGTTCATATCATGTTCAAATACACACTTTTACTACCGGATGAATTATAAGCTTCATGTTAGTTTGCAGTATTTATTGTTTTGGCTTAATAATAATTCCATATTTTTAAAACAATATAGATGTATCAAAATAGTGTGTGCATTATAGACCTGCAATGCTATAAAAAAAATGAATCTTGTTAGTGCCAAATGATTACTATTAAGAGCTTAGTGAAGTAAAGGTGTTTGGTACTCGTAACTATTTGACTTAATGTCCAGAGAATATTAAGACGTCATTTAAAATGTGCTTGTCAATAAATGAGGAAATGAACAGTGTTAGGCTTCGAAAATTAATTGAATAAGGATTTTTTTCGGTTTTTATTTAAAACTAAAAAAAACATTGTATCGTAAAGGACTATTCAGGCTACATTACGATGGTTGTTTATAAATTAAAGTCTCCAATTATTTTTCACTTAGTAAACATCATTTTATTTCAAAGCCAATTACAGATTATTAAAGCTTTTTTTCAATATAGTCCTCGTCATGATCAATGCACTTTTAAAGTCACTCTGGATGCTTTTCATACTTGCGTCATACCACTCTCCTGTCGACTCATGCAGAAAGAAATCGATAGCTGCCTTCAGCTCTTTGTCGCTTGAGAACCTCATTCCCCCCAAGTGTTGTTTCAAGTTGGGTAACAAAGAAGTCACTGGGTGTCACATCAGGGCTGTATGGAGGAAGCTCAATGATTTACCACCTGAATTTGGCGATGAGATTCATTGTAGTTAGGGTGACATGAGGGCAGGCATTGTCATGGTGCAAACGAATGCCCTTCATCAGCTGACTCCTCCTTTTTTTCTGTATAGCCGAACAAAATCTTGTCCACGGTGGTCTTAGAGATGTCCTTCATCTATTGGGCAATCTCTCACACAGTCACATGGCGTTCAGCAAGCAAAAGTTCCACAACTTTCATTTCAGTTTCGACCAGAACTGATGGGCAGCCGCAGCCGTCCTCGCGCTCATTTGTTCGGCCTTCTACAAGCTCCCACACCACGTACACATATTTTTTATGTCCATACACTTCTCTCCATACAAATCAGTCAACTGGTAATGATTTCTAAAGTGATTGACCTCTTAAACCAAAGACAGCAATTCACACTTATTGGGAGCGTCAATTTTCCCTACCATCGTGAACAGCTGCTAAGCCAATACTGAGCATCGTAGAGATGTGCGGAAGTGAGGAACACGGTGCTGTTGTCAGATTTACACTAGCTCACTGTCACAACGGGACCTCGTTTGAGACATTAATTTACGGACAACCTCGAATTTAGATCAGAATTACTGCAATTTCATCTGATTCAGTGAAATGGTCACACAAAACAAAAAATCTCAGTACAGTATTAGTTGGCAGCTAATTCGAAACAAATTATTGTACATTTATCATGTTATTTTGTAACTTGGTTATAAAAGGTTATTCTATAAAGAGTAATGTTAATATTAATTGTAATACTAAACAGTTAATAGATGAAGTTTGATATTGTTTTTTTCTAACTGGAACTTCTTTCAATCTATAGGTATTATATTTAGAAATACTCAACATGCATTTTGTGAACATTTTAAAATAGCCATTATACTATCACTTCACAATGTGCAACAAACATTCTGAAGTGGAATTTGTTATTTACTGAACCACTAGTGTTTAGCAAATTAATTTTTTGCCTTAGCCCACCCACCCCACATATTTAGAATTGAACAATATTTTGTAATGGGAAGGAATTTGTTTGACCCTTTTAATGCCGTAACCATTTTCAAAACTAATGTATAAAGTGCCGGGCTGTTTTCCTTCACTGTAGATTTGCATGGGTATACCTAATACTTAAGTACTAAAGTAATTACTAGTAATGACTTTAGAATTAATAATGACTTAAAGTTCAAAATAAAAAAGTTTGGAAATAATAGTAGAATATTAATTTTAAAAGATAACAGAATTATTACTATTGTTTCTTGGTTTGACAAATTTTTTGCTTCAAAATAAGCTTAAATATTTACTAACTAAACCTAAAAAGGATAAAGAATTAAAACTTGCCTAAAAAATCAAACCATATTAACTAAGGTATATTTCTTAATAATTTTATACTGTGGAGTTGTTTATAATCCCAAAGACAAGGCAATGTTCTTATACTACACTTCTGCCCTTTTGAAAAGCTGTTTACACTTGATTAGAGGGTCAGATATTCAGGGAGGTGTTTGGTCACTAGAGCCTCGTCGGCAGAGCATGGTCCACCACACATATAAAATGTTGATATTTGGACAAAGAAAGTTAGATACATAGATATAGAGATATAGGCTAAGGATTGATTTATCATGTGAGATTAGTGGATGGGATTGATTTATTATGTTAGAATGATGGATAACTTTTTAGCTATTTAAAGTTAGTTAGAGCAGTTCATTATTTAGTTACATGTCCAACTCTGTTTATCATTTGTAAATTTTAAGATTAGTTTCTTAGTTTAAATTTTCATATTCCCCTTAATAACTATTATAATTTGAATTAAAATATTTTGTATTCTTAGTTTCTTCACTTGGTTTCAGTTAAAAAAGTTTTAATTTTAACCCGGTAATATTTTAATTTTCATGAGATAATTATTTAAAATTTTGATTTTTAATTAGTATTTGTTGACAAGATTATTATTGATGTAAAAACTCATTCTTATTTTATCTCTTTAGACAAGAATTTCACTGAACCAAATATTAATTTCTCTGGCAAGAACCCCACAAACCCTCATGTCGTCCACGAGGTACCAAGTATTACTGATGAACTTTGCAGTTGTTGTGTCAGTAAGGCTATTATTTTTTTGTTTTTAATAAATAAGTAGAATTTGTTTTCTTTATTATTTTTATTATAACTCAAATAATAATTAAATGTGGTACAATACTCTCCTTAAACAGTTGTAACATAAGATCAGTAGTGACCATCTCATTGTCAAATATGTCAACAGGTGGTACCTAATGTCATTAAAATAATTTAAACCCTTCTCAGTTCCTCCCCTCCACCTCTCGCAAAAAGAGTCATATTTCAATTATTTGAGTTTAAATATTACTTCCCGTAAGAACTTGAACAAAAATGTTATTTTGTATTGCTATCATCATCAAACAATAGATCATTTCATACAATTTATAATCTCTTATGGAATTTTTATATGATAAATATTATGTTACATTCTGAATACCCCTTCAGTAAAATTATTAAAATTCAAGGAACTTTTTGAAAATAATATGGTAATTTTAGTTAAATTTCAATGTATTACTAATACTAAATACATAACTTATGATAATTTGTATTCATGTTCCTTCAAATTAACACATTCGCTGCTGCCAAAATTTTTTAAAAGTACCTCAAAAGCTGAACTTAGTTATTGCATGAAACTAGTGTTGAAAAGACCAAAATATGGCCTAGAAAAGCAATTCCCAGCGTGTCATCCATGATCCTGGACCTCCAAAAAAATCATGGGTCACCGGTGACGCAGTAGCACTGTGCGGCGAAACTCCGTTAGCCAACCACTCGCACGACCGCCGCATTTGGCTCCAAGTTCCAGCACGTGTTTCTATTCTTCATAAAAATAAAATGTTCTATATCTATTATGACCTAATTTAATTATTTACACTATTTACAACCCTCCTGCCCACCCTTTTCTACCAATGTTCACAAACTGTCATGGTACTGTTGGAAACACTGGCCAAGGCAGAGGCCAGGTTTGTCAACACATGTATCGCAGTAGTAAGCTGTTTTTACTCTTTTGCCAGTTTGCTTCCAACAAATTCTGCAATTTTTTCTTAGGAGTCTGTTGTTTCCATCACGTTCAGTGCTTTTGGAAATTTGGTGGGCACTTTGTCGAGCACGTTTCTGGGTCGGGGACTCCACTAGGTCAGCGTGGACTGGAACAAGGGACTTTATTACTTTTAGTCTGTAATCGTAAAATGTAACCTTCTCCTTGTACATATTGTACAACCCATGCGAGTTTAGAAGCATCATCTGTAGAATATGTATGAATATCTTCTTGTACCATCGTACAGTTTTGTGCTCTGACGGGTAATAGCTCATCATTTGATCTGCACGATCAACGCCGCTCATAAACGCATTATATTTAACGATGGGGAGAGGTTTTGTTTTGGTTTGTTTGCGTTTATTTATAAAATTGATCATCTGATTTTCATGCTCAGTTGAAATGTACATGACTGTCCTCTTGTCCCGCCATTTTCCCACCATCACACCATTTCCGTATCTTGCAATTGTCTCTCCTTTGCTCAGTTTTGCTGATTTTACAGCCTCCGACGTTCTTCCTGTCTTGTCTGAGGGTACCTGTAGAGTACGTTTTGTTGGCCAATAGACGTGCTGACAAACTAACACTATTGTAAAAATTGTCCATATATACTGAGTGCCCTTTTCCCAGTTTTTCTCTCATCAGGTGCATCACAACCTTCTCGGTGTGTCCCTTCCCTCCTACAACCTTGTCAGCAGATCCAGCATAAACTGAAAACTTTAGTATGAGCCCCTGATGTTCACACAATGTATAGAGTTTTACTCCGTATTTGTGTCTTTTGCCTTTTATATATTGACGGAAAGACAACCGCCCCCGCCATAAAACCATTGCCTCATCTATGGACAAGTCTTTTTGAGGATAGTAAACTTCAATCATTTTTTCGTTGAAATAGTCCACGATAGGTTTTATTTTGTCGATTGATTCCTCACGTACTGTCTGATCTGCTGATTTAGTGAAGTGGAGACAGCGGAGGATATTCAAAAATCGATCTCTGGACATACTTTGTCTAAAGACTTTGAAATCAAAGAAAAAGTCTGTCTTCCAGTAGTCTTGAATTAAGTTCAATCTCACAGTCCCCATGTGCAAAACCAACCCAATAAAAATTTTTAGCTCAGGCACAGTTAGGTCCCTCCATTTGTTTATTCTTGTTTTGGGTGTAAGGGAAGGTTTCTGGAATACTTGAAGCGCATACTCGTTAGTGTTTTTACAAACCAAATCAAGTAGCTTTTCGTCTAATAATAGGTTGAACGAATCAACAGGTTCATCACCAGGGATTAGCACCAGCAATGTGTCCGTCCTTGTAAATTGTATTGGTCTCATACCTGAAGTAGTAATGGACCATTCAGGAGCCTCTGAATAAGTATCTGGGCCTTCATCAGCACTGTCACTATCCGAATCACCATCATATTCGTCACTAGACGGGTCATTGACAACGCGTTGAATGGGATCGTCAGCGTCAAGGTCTTCATACTCAAGAGGAACGTTCTCCAAAGTGGTTAGGTTTGATGGACCAGGAATTGCAGGATCCATTATAATAAAATAAAACACTAAACACAAAAATATTCACTAAAAACACTAATATATACACTAACAAACGCGTTTCACAAAGAAAAAGTTTTGGGTCACGGGAGACGCACGCAGCACCCCGGGAGGAACGAACGAAATGCACTACTCGCTACAGTAGTATTCAATGAACAATGCTAGCGCTCTCTAACCATCCTCGCCTAGTGGCTGAACCACACTGGCTCCGTAAACAAAACATCGCGCGCTGCGTCGCCGGTGACACATCCGCCTCTCGCTACGTCGCGCGATGCGTCACCGGGGACGCAGCCGCAGCGAGTGTGTTAATAAAAATATGGTAATAACAGATATGAAAGCACTAAAAATACTCTATAAGCAGATGTAATTAATTTTAAGGAACATGTTTATTCTTGGATCTAGCTGAGAACAAACAGTTTGCCAAATGAACAATTCATCCATAGGATCTAGGTGTTGTGGACTGTCACTGTCCTGGTCAACTATGTATCTGGAAACACAATTAATTAATAATATGATAGAAGGTGTAACTAGAGACATGAACCATATAGTTTTTAACCCATTTTTCTCCAAGTATATTTTAAGTATGAGAACTGACAGAGCATTGTAAGGTTATGTTAGGTTATGGAGCACAAGGTCAGTAATTAATACAATAGGAGAGACGGGGCATTAGCCAATTACTTGAGTGGACAAGTCCACTAAACACATACACAAGACACATTTTACATATAACTCTTCAATATACCCCTTTACGAAGGGATTAGCTAGCATAAGTAGAATCAGTGAGGCAGGACTCTAATGGCTTGATGGATTGGACTTACCATTTGCCTTCACCTAGTTACATGTACCTGTGAGCCTCTGAAGCAGGTTCAATATTTCAAATATTTGGGCATCATTCTTGATGAAAAATTTACTTGAAAATTATATAACTCAGCTCCATTCTAAAATACGAACCTCTATAAGGGAATTTTATTCATTGAGAAATATCTGTGAAACTCAATTGTTGCACACTCTTTATTTCGCTCTGATCAATTCAAATATGTAATATGGTTTGATATGTTGGGGTGGCTCTGATAAAACTTGAATTAACAGGCTGAGAGTAACACAAAATTCTTTGTTATGTATTATTCTCAAGAAGAATATAGACGTGAAAGCTCTTTTCACCTTTATAAATCTTTAAATGTCCTTCCTCCCAACACCTTTTCATTTTTAAGGTTGTTTTACATTAGGAGTGGTAATCGAAAGACACCTTTAACTATATTTTACTGTACAAGATTTGTTAAAAGTGGTCTATTAAGGCTGCCCAATTTTCAAGCGTTCTTTTCAGTATTCGGGACCTAAATTTTTTAATAATAGTATTCCTAATGGTTTAAGAAATATTACTTCCTTGAGACTTTTTAGCAAAACTCTTAACTGGTTACTGACACATCCAGATATTAACTTTTTTAACTTCAGCTTAACATGAAAATAGTGAAATGTTAATCTTGCCTTTTCCGCATTATAATTATTTTTCAACTTATTTTGTTTATTAATTTATAGTAAATATATTCCAACACTTAAGTTAGTAATGAAAGTGTGATTTTAAAGCAGGTGCTTCAGATTAGCGGCTAATTAATTATGATTGTATCCATATTTTATGTTCTATTGTAATCAGTTGTTTATTTTACAATCAAACGAGCTAGACTCAATGTTCTTTTTAATTTTTAGTTAAATTTAGTTTGTCTTTTCTAGTGGCCACATTACTAGCAACAGTGGCTACTCAATTTTCATTTTTTACTTTGTATTGTTGTATTTCTTTGAATTGTTATATTTCTTTAAAGGAAACAAATTCATTTATTCACTTAGCTTTGTTACAGGAGAGCACTTTATATTTTCATTTTATTAATATCTAATGATTTTTATATTTGTTTCCAAGTACATATATCACGTCTTTTCTAAGTTTTTAATAAATATGTGGCAGCTGATAAGAAACCATACGCAAAATACCATGTAGTATTTTGAATATATTATATAAGATCTTGAGTAAGATGCCAGTGACGTAGAAACTTTGTGCCTTGTTGTATCACATGTTTTGTGTGTCTTGAATGATTGCGTTTAGTGGACATCTTCTCGAGTGAGTTGGCTGATATATCCTGTCTCCTGTTACCGAAATGTGTATTGGTAGCACTAAGATCTTATTACTAGTGTCATAAGACGGCCGCTCTACCCCTAGTAATAAAAAACCTGCCAAAAAAGTGGGGAAGCCTTTAACTCAAAAGCAGGCTCGTCTCTAAAAGAAAATAAAAAGTTTTTACTGAAATGTATATATCACCAGTAGCAATTAACAGAGAAAAAATGAGCCTTAGAAAAATAATAAAATAAGTCAGTTGTCAATTGATTTAATGCTCAGGGACTTTGAGCCTGAGTTAGAGATAGTTCAGGTTCAAATCCTATCCTTTAATATACCATTTATCAGTGATATTCTCTTTGTACTGTACTGGTTCTCCCCCTTAATCTGTCTGAATATTTCCCCCGTACAGATTAATTGTCTATAGGAAATAGGCAGCGTAAAATTAAAAAGGGGAGCGGTTTTTCCTTTTTATTAAAAAAAGCCAGAAAGAAATTAAACACTAGCGACTAAGAAATTAAACTCATGGCAACAAAATGAATATTGTTAAACTAATAACATTATAAACTCTGCACCAACTTCAACAAAATACATCATGTGACACTGAGCTACAAATGGTCCTTGATAAAAAAGTAATTTTACAGACTGCCTGAACATATCTCAAAACAGGTTCCAAGACTTAACCCGCTCTCGAAGAGCCCGAACATCAAAGACTTGACTCCAACACATGTAACCGATTGTACTCCAGACAAACACAACTTAAGTCTTGGCCACGATAACACCTCTGGTCCATGAATATAAAAGGTGGTATCTTCCAAAGTGAAAATCCTAAAAGCCACATAGTGCTGCTTCCGTACCTATATTATCTTAGTACCTTCTCAAACAGCTGCAACTAATGACTTAAATATACTGTAGTAAATTTGCTATCATAAATAAAGAATTACATACTCATCACACTAGTATCCAAAATGATTGCATGAACTGCTTAGAGGTAATCATGATTAACAAATAAATGTTCTTTTAATGATATGAAAATATTCCAAGTAAATTTATCGTTGTTGACAGAAACTGCAAGTGATGGTGGGGAACAAGGTCATTCTGGTGAGAAAGTTTGGGATAATGAAGAGGAAGGAGTGGCTTACTCATGGTCATTTTTTCATGTTATGTTTGGATTGGCTACACTGTATGTCATGATGACTCTGACTAATTGGTATTCGTAAGTATCTTTTGGTATGTGTTGCGTTGGCTTTACAATTTAAGTAGTATTGAATGAACATCCCATTTTTATTAAAATGAGGTCACTAAGAGTGCAATCATTTGATTAAAAACATTCTGTTGTAAATATTGATTTTTGCAGATTCTGTTATTGAGCTGAACTAGATAACAATGCTGTAACAAATCCCACAATGCTTCAACTAAACTGAATAATCATAGCAGTGCTAGAATAGAATGCAATAAGTTTATTTGCCACAACAATATTTCATGAAATAAATAGGCACGTCCATTAAATATCTCAATAGATATAAACACATACTTAACATACTACTAACAAAGTGGATACATTATACTAGGCCCTACAATGAAACTTAATTAAAATCAGCAGGGGACCATTCTTGGATTAAAAATGCAGTTAGAGTAAAAGGGATTTTTTAATAAGAACAATTCAACTTTCTTGTTAAACATTTTAAATTCTAAATCTCTGATTTCTATAGGTAGTTTATTCATAAGTTTTATTGACATAATAAGTGGACTATTGTCGCTTTTGTGCAGTCTCATTTAAGGGATATTGATGAGGTTTTTATGTCTGGTCTCATAAATGGAATACATGGGAGAAAGGTCTTAAAAGAGGATTAGATCGTAACAATCCCCATAAGCCAACCGTTATTTACTACGCTAAACGTAAAAGAAAAATGTTGACCTGGAAGAGAACAAACTAGCCATTATGTTCCAACAGAAAACCAACAATGAATCAACTGCCTTGCTATCCAACAACAATGATTGATCCTCCTGACTGAAAAAAAAAACACTGCCAGTTGATTCAAATAGTAATTTAATCTTTAATACTATTCAGATCTATGTTGAGATAGTTGTAATATGTCTAAAATGTATTTATATTGTAAGTGTATTGTATTTAATAGTACACCAAAATTGATGTTCAAGTATTTTTACTATTATTTCATGCATTATTTATTATCTTGTTAATAATACTCAAATCATTTTTAATTTAATTGTTTAAGTATTCCAAGTGTAAACCCATCTGCTCTGGTAATAATTATACATAATATTCTTCTGATAATTATCCTTTCATAGATATTCTCCCACTCCTAGGAATTTTACCACAGGAATAACTCTCCCCTCTTACTCCATATCTTCTGTAAGTGTAAAAAATGCATTTTATAAAAATCAAAGTCTCGATAAAAACCCGCTATGAATAAAACAGGTGTGAAATAATCCAGCTTATAAAAGAATAAAAAAGAACAATTTCTCAACCCAAAGTAGGTACACCACCTTTACCTTAAGGTGGCTGTTTCTCAAACACCAAAGACACTGCTGAGAAGTCGACAGGCCCAGACATCCCTATATTAGCAATGTAATTTTACTGTCAGCGGGCCAAAACATACTTTTCTATTTCAACTCTATGGTTTGTGTTTATTTGTAAGTTATAGTGAACATTTTATGATTATTAAAGGTTCATTCTAGTAGACCATGAGAATGGCATTTAAAGTTTCACATATTTAACTGTGAAAAAACTATTAAAATACTCAAGTTTTTACAAAAACTCATGTTCTACTATAACAGGCCTTCATCTTTCAAATGACACTTAAGTGTTACAATATGATTACAATTTCGAAAAGAATTGTTGAAATAGAAATTCTTGTTTTTTGGCATTTTTGCAGAGGGAAAAGACCATCTTAAGTTTCAAATCTGTGTAGTATTCTAAATAGTACACAATTAGTATATTGGAGAGATAAGACATCAGCAAACATACCTTAGAAAACAAGTTCACTAACATCAGAGTAGTAGTAACATACACAAAGAATCACATAATCACACGAATCCCCTCTCTCTACTTACCTGAAGACAGTGCCAGTGCTACTGAAAATTTGTGTGGTTATATGATTCTTTGTGTATGTTACTCTGGTGTTAGTGAACTTGTCTTCTAAGGTAAGTTTGCTGATGTCTTATCTCTCCAATATACTAATTCCTGGCCTAGTGCCCTTTAACCTAACCTATAGTTAGTACACAAGTAATTTTCTACTAATATTGAAATATCTTCATCGCCTTGAGCTAAAAATGTATTAATTGAATCGTTCCGTTGCATATAAAAAAGTTGTCTGATATTTTAGAGCGTTTAACATCATCTTACATTTCATGCTGGGAAATCCCGTTGTTGGAAATACTAACCACCAAATTTTGTGAAAGAGCGTTCTTGATTTTTTTGGTTACCTTTCCGTTTACCTCAAAATGAAATGTTCCATAAACATCAGAGAGAAAAGATTCCTTGGTAAACATAAAACTATACAAGACCTAGTTGAAAACTATTATTGTTTTGAAAGTGAAAATGTTGAAAACAGGGATTATTGTTCAATAGCTTGGAAATAAGAAAGCAAGGTCACAGATCTTGATTATTTCTTGGAAAACACTAAATACAATTTCCTTATCATTACAAATAGCACTGAATGAATCGTTACAGCAAGTAAAGTGTTATTAAGTACCAGCAGTTATTTCGGCACTACATTGTATCCGTACAGAAATTTATTTGTAACTTTTGACATACTTGTAAAAACAAATTAACAATAAATATCATCTTTAGTAGGCTTATGTATTTGTTTCTTTTTTCAGTATATGTTTGTTTGTCTAGATTCTTGTCTATGTTGTTGTACTTGTGAAGCTCTAGCCAGCCTGAGAGGTTAGGAGCTGTCAAATCTTTTCAGAGTCTCTGACAGACCTGGAAGTGTTAAGTGTACATAGTACATAAGTTTTAACTTTTTAACTTTTACATAAGGATTTCCAACTGTATGATCTCTTGTCAGATTTTATTGTGCCAAAATATGTTCTTCCAAATATCTTCTGAAAGATAGAAGTTTCATCTTGTATAAGGAAGAAAAATAATATTTCAACGATGATTAGCTTAGTTTTCTTGATTTCCAACACTTTTTTGTTTTTATATAAGTAAGTTTGTACAGTATATGTAAAGTATTAAAAAGCTATTCTTAAAGCTTAAAGCATTTAGAAAATATGTTTGACCCTTTTGTACCAAGCAGCTAATATTTTGAATACTCACTACTTTTTAGATTTCCAAAACTAACTTCAATACAGTTTATAATGATAATGAACTAACAAAATAATTATCATTTTGTCCACCTGATCATTGCAGACAAAACCATCACTACCACAAGGTATAAACACCCACACATGTCTGTGGTCAGATACAGTGGGAATGAGCGAGTTAGTTCCATATGACTATTAGTTACAGTCCCAAAGTAGCAAATAGTAAAACAAACCCAATTATGAAGAGAAACTATCACTACGCCAGTAGACTCTTTTGTTCTCAAAATTATTTGTTAAGTAACCACTGGTTTATACAGTTTTATTCACTTCTCCCTATTTAGATTGTATGCTTGCTTCCAAAAGATGTTGCTCCCCTCTCCACTTGTTAGTCCTGCCAGATAAAAATCTTGACATTCACTTTTAACTGGAATGATATGTCAGAATAGAACATTTTCATTCATAAAAAAAAAAAAAAAAAAAAAAAAAAAAAAAATAGAGCATAATTTAATTTTGGCCTACTACTGTGACTCTAATCCTTATGATTTGCCAACAGACCCAATTCAAGCTTGGAAACACTCAATGCTAATTCTGCATCTATGTGGGTCAAGATGGTTTCTAGCTGGGTCTGCTCTTCGCTCTATATTTGGACACTAATTGCACCCATTGCACTACCAGACCGCCAATTTGACTAAACCAAGTAAGTCTGCTAAGAATATTGTATTAAACATTTTCTTTAAAACATAGTTTTATTGCATAAACCTTTGAGCAAACTATTAATAGTCCACGTGTATTTTACCGAAGAAGTTGATTATTAACCTGCATTAGACTTACTGAAAAAGACTCATAACACATTCACTGCATTATGAGTCACCGGTGACTCGGCGGAATCAAAATGTGTGCGGCAAGAGGTCTTGGGAATCTACCCTATTTTGCGGTGTGCACTATTTTTGTCGTATTGCATCTATTACATTTGTGATTCTACTTACATAATATAACGTGTTAATATTTTCGAGTCACGGGTGACTTATGCCGCACTGAATTTAATAGTTCTTTTCAGTGTAGCATGATTCACAGGAGACTCGTACTTAGTTTTCCAGCTTTATCACTTTGAGTTTATATTTAATAGTATTCATAAATATTATATAAACTAATATAAATTATAGATATAATTTTATATTTTGACAAATAACGTGTTTGAAATAACTTTAAACTACTTTATCGATTAGGTTTAATTAGTTTTATGTGGCATGAGTCACAGAAACTGAATCTATTATTTCTGACTTTATAGACGATTCTGATGATGTCCAACTTATTATATAGAAGATATTTACAATAGTTATCATTGCCTTACTTTCTCCACCCAAAAATATCATAACTGATTTTTGGTGTGTATCTTAGTACATGTCATAATCCAAGAATTTGTACTAATGTTACATATTTTCTTATAAAATATTAATTTTCAAACAATAAGAACTAATATTACCTACGGTAATAATTATATTATTGTAAAATGATAGTGAACATTAAAGTATATAAATTAAGATTTACAAAATTGTGTACTGATCAAAATGAGTAATTACTAACGCTATAATTAAGCAATTTCATTCTGTGTTAAGATAATTTGTTGGGAGTAGTTTTACTAGAAAAAAATAATGTGAGAATTTTTTAGTACTTAAAAGTGTTATGTATTTTATACACACAAGTGAAAGCAATAAAATTATTAAAAATCGTTTGTTTTATAGGGAATCATATGTAGGCCTAGTATAGACTACATAAGTGTTTTTTACTTTGAAATAAGTGTAAATATTTTTATACATGAAGAAAACAAACATATTTTTCTTCACATGAAAAACTTACAAAATTCCTAAATTATATCTAAATATTATATTAAATTACTTTGAACTGTGTTCCTGAAAGTAAATTTTATTGTGAACAAGAATCATCTTTCAAATAGAAAAAAATTAAAATTGGATTTTATAATTGGAACATGCATTTTGAACAAATTTAAAACAAAATAACTAAGTTCAAAGGCATATAAAAACATTTTTGGGATTTTTGTTCTATAAATTTTATTATTGTACAACACATTCTCCCAAGTAAATAATGTATAATTTGTTCAAGTTTATTTTGAAATAAATGTTGTAATTGAAAAAAAATGAAATTAGGCCTCAGCCTAAATCAAATTGTGAACTAATTATAATAAATATGTACATTTTATTGTTTTAAATAACGGAATCAAAAGTAAATAATTAATAAATTTATATTCGTTTATAACTTAATTATATTGAATGACTAATAAACAATAGTAAATTACTTTATTAGCGGATGTGAAGTACAAGAGTGAAAACAAAATGTAAATTATTGTGTTTTCAACTTCTTTATCCTGTTTACTTCAAACATTCAATGTATTTTAAACGATAAAAATCCTCCCTTATTATTTTATGAACATAAGTTAAATTTTATCGTATGTTTTGTTATTTTCTGGTATTATTATAACAACTGAAATAAGTTGTTATGTCTATAAAAACCATATAAGCTACTGTAAAGTCAAGCCACCAAAATGAGGTGGGAAATTGTGTACGTAGTCATCGGTACCTTCCATCAAGTTTAAGTTCAAACTTTGGAAGGCCAGTTGACTTGGTTACTACTTTTAAGACGGGAAATTTCAATCTCAATTGCTTAGTCCTTGCGTCTCGTCTTTAGATTGGTTGTAACTTATAGTCCGAATAACTATGGTACCGGCGGAACGGCCACGCGCCACTGTAGCCCAGGCATATTAGCGGGCTAACCCCTAAAAAAAAATTGCTCGAGAGCAGGAAATCATTTAAAACCCTTTTGGGGGTGCTGAATAACGGGTATCTGAGTTTGCGCCAAGCCTACTATTTAGCTGAATGCTTCCATGCGATTGGTATATTTAGTTACCAGTATTTTATGGAATAATCAGACCAGGTGATTTCGCCCATGTGATGTCACATTCTACTATGCAGCATCATCGTGATATCTACTGTCTTTTCTAGTTACCATGGTTATGGTTAGGTTTGGTCCAGTATTTACTTCAGAACTATGTAAGTTGTTTATTTATTCCAACAGCTGATTAATTAAACTATTAAAAAACAATTAATTGTCAAATTGGTATTGCCATAGGGGTTGCATTGATACTTCTTAGAACCGCTGGGATGGTTTCCTAATGGAATTTAAAATTAAAGATAGACCTATGTGTTAACTAGAGACCCTACGAATGTCCATGCAAAATTTCAGATGAATGGGTTCAGTAGTGTTTGCGTGATTAAGTAAAACACACACACGACATCATTAGATTTTTATATAATAGTAAGACTTATAGCTAATAAAATAAGTGATTACAATTTACAATTTATTATCTGTAAATACTTTTATATAATGAGCAACCCTCTCATTTTGTCTTCCCTGTTTTATTTTTAAGTGACGTCTGGTGAATAATTAATGATTGATGGTTACCTCGTAATCAGAACTTGATATAATGATTTCTTGACTTTAAATTCTTATATGAGATGTCTAAATTTACTCTTACTTGAAAAAATGCAAGAAAGTGAGAAGTTTTGAGTTCAAACGAAGTTTCCTGCGTTGGACTGCCTTAGCAGAAATTTGGCACTACGGACTCTTTCGGTTTATATTTCATATCTCAGCACTGAAATGAGTGAATTTCAAATTTTAAAAAGCTTCTGATTTAAAAATGCATTTACTATAAGTTTATATCTATGATATTTTTCAATAGGTGCAGTTCTTTTCGATCTACAGACGTTAAAAATGAAGGATTGTCAACTTTTAAGCTAAGTGTGTAAAAATCGCCCCATTTTTGACGGGCGATCGAGACTGAACTGATTTCAATGTTTTTGATATCACTTGACAAAAAATTTAGTGTTCTTGAAAACATAAAAGAATACAATTGTCTGTAGGATGCGTTCTTTTTTAATTATAAGTGAAATACTGTAAAAAGTGCGAACATTTTGTGGTTTTTAGGCTCTAAAAAATAAGGCACAACCTAGAAACCGTCGCAAACTCTTATACCTATTATTCAGGAACCTCAAAAGGGTTTAAAAGGATTTTCAGCTCTCAAGCAATTTTTATGGGCTAGATCTCTTTATTGCGCTAATACGCCTGGGCTACTGGTCTAAAATAACATAACTTTTTAATTTGCTGTCAAACTAAAAATAAGAAAGCAATAATTTTCAAACTAATTCTATAGTGTCCACTATGTTATATTCTTGAAGAAAAAATGATGCTGGAAATTTTGCTTAAACTAATTTGCTGTAATATAAAGTACAGTTTCTGAGAAGAAACCCAGTATTTTTTATTTTGCATTTTATTGATATTTAGTATTTTTATGATTTTTACAAAAAAGGCTTGCAATGTGCAAAAATTAGTAGGGTATCGTAAGTTTTGTATTAGCACAGATCTAAGGTTAAACAGTACCGTAACTGTCTTTTACGTAATTTTCATAAAAAGTTGATACAAAGAAATGTTTTTCATATTCTTAAATACATTCGCAAGTGTGTTTTCTTACATAATGAAAACAAAAAGAATAATATTCAAGAGCAAGCAAGATTGATTAGAAAGAAGGGTGGTATGCATACCCAAGTCGCTCTTTCTTTCACGTTATGCGATAAAAAAGGTCGAGGTATACATAAACAGAAAATAAATAGTTCAGCCACACTGCCACTTGTTTTCCTCATAATTATTTCACTTGAGCACTTATATGTTCAATAATGCAAAAATGGAACACTTATACGTATTATAAACACAGGTAATCTTTTGTCATTTAGCTGCACATCAAATTTAATTATTCTTATTTTAATGATTATCCATAATTTAGTTTACTTGTTTCACAACAATTGTTTAAACAATTTCACAATTAATAAAATATTTTACATAATTATTATCAAGTTTTAATGATATATTTATAAAATAGAATGATTATTAATTAAATTGTTTTCATTGTATTAGGTTATTTATGCACGTTATCAAACTATCATGTTAGTATAATTTTTACTCTCGTTTATTTGTAATTTTATATTATTGTGATTTAAATTAATTTCTGTCCTCAGGTGACAATCTATGGTTGAATGACACATTGAATACAACATTGATATAACTTATATAAAATAAAAAATATAAACTATTTTTTCATTTGTTTTCATTTTCACTAGAGAGATATCTAAATGATACATCTAAACATGTTTAAAAGTACTTCATCAATTTTTACTACAGTATTGTAATTTATTAGGCCTGTGTAGAGTTACAGTTCCGTTTAGTTCTCACACATTTTATAAATATCATTGTACTACCATAGACCATAAATTTAAGCATTAAATTAATTTTTAAGTTTTGTTAGCCAACTGTATAACTAATTGACAATCCATACTTGTCCATTACTTTATGTTGGACTATGTATTATAAATATATATTTTGTTTTCTGTTTATTGTATATCTCATCTCAGAGAATAAATAAACTAACTTTATTTCATGTCACATCCTTTTTTATTGAACAGTATTATCTTCATATAAATAGCTTTTAAAAGAATCAAAATGTTACATTTAACAGACCAATTTTTAATTTATGGAATATTTATACAAGTAAATAATTTCAAAATGATCAATATATCCTTATTATATTTCAATCTTTTAATGTTCCAATTTGATTTGCTTAGTCAATGTTGGCTAAAACTGTAAAATATTGTAAAACGTAATTGGAAATGAGTTCTCCGTTTCGACGTGTTAAGATTGTCAACAGAGGCATGGTAGTCGCTGACGCCTCACTAACATGATCTACCTCAGGGCGCCCAACTAACTGAAGGCGCCCTGACAAAAACGTGCACGCTCTGATACATGGGAGTGCAGTATCTCTTTACTTACTTGATCGCTGAAAAAACTCATAATGCAAACTTATGGTCCAACTAGAATGGACATTTAATAATCATAAAGTGTTCAGTGTAACTAATTATAATAATTAACATGAATCATTCAGTCGAAATTGAAAATCACATTTTGGCCCGCTGACGGTAAAATTGCATTGCTAATATAGGGCTGTCTGGGCTTGTTGACTTCCCAGCGGTGACTTGATGTTTGGGAAACGGCCACCTTAAGAGGAAAACAAAAGCAAAATACGAAACAAACAGCATAACATTGACTAGATTACTGGTTGTAACCTCTCTCTCTGTTATGAGTTACATTTTATTGTTTTGGTTAACCCTTTCGGTACCGGAGCAAAAAAAATTTTCTATTTGAAAAATACCGTAGAGTTTAACCAAGGGACTACTGAAGAATACCGAGGCCTTTTTAGCCTAATTTACATTAATTTACATTTTTGCCTATAACTTCCTTATTTTTTTACATACACCTGTAAATTTTTTATATTATTAAATTTAAAAAAATCTGCATCAATAAACATAATAACTTTACGTATAAGTTATTTATTTTGTTTATAAAAATGTTAAAATGTATTTACCAAAAACAATTTTTTGTTAATTTTTTCATTTTGACTTAAAAAATCATGTTCAAAAAAATTACTAGTCCAAAAACCAGTAACTGCACTAACAACTATAGCTAACACTGAACACAAACACAAATTTTTGTAAAGTTTGGACCAAAATTAAGTTCTATTTACAGTAAACAAAAAAAATTAGCATTTGTGGTTCGGTAAGCAAAGTGCGTCGGTAAGCAAAGTTCACTACTCTAACTTGAAAAACTGAATAGCCTAGGTTGTTTCCTATCGGTAGTAATGTTTAGATTAACCAAACCTGATGTTGATGGTTGATCTGGATCATATGAAGGGTCCTTATCGGTATCGTCAACAACAGAACTGTCTTCACTATCGTCTGATAATAATCCATCACTTAGATCGTCTTCGTCCAACTAACTGTATTCTCACTTACTGGTGATCTTGACCGTTTCATTTTTTTAGAAATTAGCAGTATAACATAATTCACTAATAACTATAACCTAAAATAGTAAGCAGCTGTCGTAATAATAATAATAATACAACAACAAACACTTGACTGACGCTACCACTGCCTGAACTGCGCATCGAGCAAAACAAACAGCTGACTTGTCAACACCTTCTAAATCAGAAGCCAAACAATGACAACAAAATGGAAATGTTAATAAATAGTTATATATTCGTAATCTTTGTTTATTAGTGATTAATTTCGTATAAAATATGATTCGTATAGTTTTAAAATAAAAATTACAATAAAAAATTCCAAGCGTCCTGTTATACGGACGTTAGTACTTCTCGATCGCCCAGCCCACGTCCTGATATACGGACCTTAGTATTTCTCGACTGCCCGGCTCACGTCCGGATATCAGGACGTTAGTACGGAAAGGGTTAATTTGATAAAAAATTATGCAAATTAAATTTATTTGTCTTATCTCAGGGTTAAATTTATGGGTAAATCGGTGAGGCTGTAAATTACAATGAATAAAGACTTTTGTTTGAAAAAGCTAATTTATTACATTCTTTTACTTTTTTTTGAATAGATATATGAAGTTAAATCTTACAAAATTGAAAGTTATCTATTTAAAACTGATTTCTAAAAAACAAGATTAAATTATTTTATAACTATAACTTATCTTTATGTCTCTTCTTTGTCTTGTTGAAACTCCACGTGGTCTTGAGTGAATTTAAACTACAAGTCCCGTTCCAATCTGGTAATCACACACCTGTCTAAACCGTTATGGCAAACTTTTACTAAATAATTTTTATTCACTGTTTGACTAATTACTTTCCCTACATTAATTGATTTTAAAGTCACACGGCCACCCAAGGTAGCAAATACTGTCTGCTGGGTGCATCAATATGGCTTTGTGTCTTGCCCCATGGTAGTCCTGATGCCAAGTGAACGATGCTGGCGTGGATCTCCAGTCTGTTACCATCGAGAGCATTGGGTTCGAAAGTACCTACCGTCAACCAATAGCGTCTCTCATGTTTAGAGGCTACTTACCGTCAACCAATAGCGTCTCTCATGGTTAGAGGCTACCTACCTTCAACCAATAGCGTCTCTCATCTACTTTGGACTAGTCCATTATATTGTTACACTGACACCCCTCTGGGTCGCCAGATAGACTCGTCCTATGACGACGCGACTGCACAGGTCTGTCTTGATAACAATGAACAGAATGTTGTTTACGTCTTTGACGACTGTCATGGGACAAATATGCCTGCCCACTTCTCTATACTTGCTGGTTATTAATTTACACTGATTTCCGAATATTATTTGAATGTTTGGTGATTATTTTAATTAAATGTATCTATTTCTTTATTAAAATAATTTATTATTTATTTAATTTAATTAATTCACTCGTCAATTTGGTGGACCTGTTACATGGTTCTGTAATCCCGAGATCTATTCAAAAAAAGGGATCATAAAATAAAAGTCAATTTACATTAAATTCATGTTCAAACATTCAACATCACTTGCCTGCCTTAAAGATGGATGCAAGTCGATTGAAAAGAATGGAATGTTGACAAAACAAACATTTTCAAACCCTAAATGTAACTAGCTCTAAATACCCACAAAACAACCAAACTTGTATACTCTAACAATTTGGTTTCCATACCAACATTTCAACTACAATGAATTAATAACATAATTGTTATGGAACAGACATATTACAGAGATTCCGTTCATGTTAGTTAATGTTACTACTTGTACATGAATGGGAAAGGAACAATATATAAATTCATGTAAGTTAATGGACATTCAGCCTATATATTCCTAAAGCGTATATAGGCCTATACACCCACTGTGGTATACAAAAATATACTAATAAAAACAATGTAATTGAAAAAATGGCTTAATAGAACTAATAATCAGATGGTATTACAATTATTTATAATGCATATGAACTTGTGTTTCAGGGAGGTGCTGTTTGATGCCATTTCCTGACATAGTTTAAAATCATGTCGCTAGCTACTGTCACGTGATTAAGTGTTAATATTCATATATATATCATTGAACAGATACTTAAGCTTTGTTATTTTCAAATGGAAGCAGTGGTTTACCTCACTTTCAATAGTTTTTTGTCCTTAAAGTTTATAAAATTGTTGGTTTAAATTGACTTACTCAATTGTAAAAAATAGTTCGTTCCCCATAAAGAATAGTTACTATTTTTAATAAAGAAGATACCCTAAAGTAAGTATATTATATTTCTATTACTTTCTAATAAAAAATGCTTTGTTAGAATGATGACAGCTGTGATTAGTTTTTATAACTATGAGGTACAGTCAAAAAGTTCCTGGAATTGATGTCCAGAGACAACAGCGTTGTTGCTGGTTGGAATTTTGTTGTCTATCAGTTTGTACTATTCCTGGAGAAGGGATATGAGTAATGTGAGTATCGGTCATTCTCCTGTGGAGAGAGCTTTTCGTGTATTTGGGTGTTTACATTTTCTCTTTTTGAAAATTGATTTAAAGAACAGCTAAAACACATTAAATTTTGTGTTTTACCTCAAAAGTCATCTTCTAAGACACTTCCACAGATGACAACATTGAGCAAGTTCGGCAAACTGTCAATGCAAAATAAAGAAAAATGATTGATAAAACTGCATATGAAGTAAAATTTTCAACACAAAAGTTCTTACGCACTTACGAGATACCATTAGGAGTAAATGGCCCAAAAAATGAGCGGAAAACAATTGGATGTTGCTACATGACAATACCCCTGCACATCGATCCCTCTAAATATGTAACTAAGTAGTCAAGCTCTGCATTACCACGCTAGAACACCCTCCCTACTCGCCTGGCCCAACGCTGGCCGATTTCATGCTGTTCACATAGTGAAAACAATTTGCAGGTGTTAAAGTTGTCAGAAAAAATGTGATAAAAATATTGAAATACATTTAAAAAAGTAAGCATCAGAAGTGTTTTGAACATATAAATGATCGAAGAGACAAGTGTATTGTTGTAGTATTTTGAAGGAAAATTAGGTTTGTAAGTTTATGTCTTTGTCAAATAAATATATTTCAACCTATTCCGGGAACTTCTTGACTGTACCTCGTATGTAGTTTGTTTAAGAGTTTTACGTTCTACCATTTTTTTTCTTTTCCAGGTAAGTGACTATTTATTCAATAATTGAATATTATGTTATTAATTTAATTGTAAAATTTAAGTATGTAGTAGAGATGTAATTTGGAAATTTACTCCAGTGTTTAAAAAGTCATAATAAATAGTACTTTACTGCTGTTTAAAAGTTTATCTTTACATGTACTTTTTATTTGCTCACCAAAGTATTAGCATTGGTCCAAACAAAAATTTGGCTGTAAAATAAATAAATATAAAACCTGTTTATAAGCATCTGTTTATTTTCCTCTTATTAGCCTAAAAAGTAAGCACAAAGTGATTTAACTTCTCTAAACTTATTAACACTTTTTACATGTTTTAGCGTAGGTTAAAGGACACTAGGCCAGGAATTAGTATATTAGAGAGATAGGACATCAGTAAACTTACCTTAGAAGAATAGTTCACGAACACCAGAGTAGTAGTAACATACACAAAAGAATCAAAATTCATGCAACTTCTAAGGTAAGTTTGCTGATGTCCTATCGCTCCAATATACTAACACTTTTTACATGGAAATTAAAGATACGAGGGTCATTTTTAAAGTAAAAACTGTTTTCAAATAGCGTAAGAGAAACTTTATTTATGGATATAAATGATATCACAAACTAAAATATGAATATTTTTTTCACATTTCTATATAGTCACCATTAACATCGACACATTTTTGAAGTCGTGGTACCAGCTTTTGAATCCCATCATCAAAGAACTCTCTCCCGTCTGACTGTTAAACCAGTTTGTAACTGTTTCTTTTAACATGTCATCATTTCCCAAGCGCTTTCCACCAAGAAATTCCTTAAGTTTTGGAAAAAGATCCATGATTTTTCTTGTTGAAGGTTCTTGCTTGAATTTTCTTGGTTTCGTCGAGGAGTTTGAATGATTCACTGGACTGACGTTTCGTCTCAGGAGTATAGTATGCAACCCACGTTTCATCACCGGTCACTCATCGCCATCTCTGTGATAGTGCTCCAAAAAGGACAAAGAATATGCCATACGCTTTGCTTTGTGTTCTTGTGTCAACATTTTTAGCACCCATCTCGCACACATTTTTTTGTAATGCAGTTTGTCATTAACAATGTTGTAAACTACTGATCTTGAAACTACGGGAAATTTCTGACTAAGTTTGTCAATAGTGAAGCGCTGATTTTGGCGAATTTCCTCATCAACTTTTTGTGCCAACTCTTCATTGATGACAGTAGGCCGTCCAGGTCGTTCTTCGTCATGAACACTTGTCCTCCCTTCATTAAAAAGCCTACACCATTTTCCCACATTTCCATCCTTCATAACACCCTCACCGTAAACTTCAAGAAGCTGTTGGTAAATTTCAGCAGGATGAACATTTTTTGCGTTTAAAAAACGAATAACTGAGCGTACTTCACAGTCGGCTTAATTATTGATTGACATTGCGACAAACAAAGCAGTATAACCACACAACCAGCATCAGCATGGACGTGAAACGTAATGGCAGCGTTGACGGAGACAGGCCAGTAAGTGCTGGCCTTGAATGGACATCACCTGACCGGATACGCAATCGGTTTTTAATTTAAAAATGACCCTCGTATATTTATTTGTCAATGAATATTATCAAATGATTTCTGTAATTAGGGGCTGCACCTTCTGCTCCTCTAATTTTGCCTATTTCCAAATTTACAGATCTCATTGATAGCAGCTACATGTGTCTTTGTTTTGATGGCTCCCATGTTATTTACATTTCTCACAGCAAAACTGACTTTTAAGGTTATGAAGATTGTACAGTACCAGTATTTTAAAGTGTGTGTGTGTGTGTGTGTGTGTGTGTGTGTGCACACCCATGTGTGTGTGGTAGCAGCATAAGAATGTGGTAAAGGAGTTCCATATTTACAATATGGAAGGGACAGATAGTGCTTTTGAAAATGAAAAAAAAGTAAATCTTCAAAAAGAGGTCCAAATATAGAACATTGATGCTATAGACACTTTTTAAGATTACAGTCTCATGAAACCAAGGTCCTTGTTAATACAATAACCAGTGAGTTTCCAAAGTAGATGAGACTAAAAAAGCAAATACTTACTTTGATACTTTTTCCTTGGTCGAATCAGCGAAGCTGGATAGACTGTGTTAAACTTTTTAGACTCACTTTGAAACATAAATTTAAAACTACTATGTACATGATGTTTTATAAAAAACATAGTGTCTTTTCAACAGGCAACAAGTGCTACTGTGGATATTTTGTGAGGCAATTACCATTCTCTTCTGACATTGAAATACCAAAGAAAACAGCCATCTCATGAAAACAATGTTACTCATATTCTGACAACACACCCACTTACTCCAGCAACTCTTGACTTACTTGCATTGGAACAGCTCCAAATGCACTCAGACAACACACCGTCAACCCTTGACTCGGTTGTAATAACTGAAAAAACTGCTTCTCCTTTAGTAGATTTGTCCATGGGTTTGCCCTGGAAGGGATGGCCTACTCCTCAACACACACCTAAGACTCAAGTACAGGAACAATCTAGCAAGTCTCAGATTGACATCTCAACTGATCTGGATGGGAACCAAACACTGACCAGTAATGATGTAGAGGAGGCTGCTGGAGATGTTTGCTCTCTAGCCCTTAACATATCAGCTAGTTCTACAAGGCAACCAAATAACTCAATCTACTCAAAGGAGAACTTCAGGTCTTCTAGAAAGCTGCATTCTCAGGGAAATAGGGCTGGGCTTTTACCTTTTTTGGAGGAAAAAAAAATTGTTTGTATTAAATATTATTCTTACAGCTTTCTTTTGAAGAATTAAAACATCAGTAATCTTACTTCAATTACCCCATACAACCAGCCCATATCTAAAAATATATTGGAAGAAGGCAAAGTAGGCTGTTTTTACATAATCGCTATTAACACACTGCATAAGGCGCCTAAGAAGATAAATTACCCGAGACAGTTTGGAGGAGATATAGTTAATGTGAGTATCCCACTTCAGATTCTTGTCTATAAACACTCCTAAGAATTTTACACTTTCTGACTGGCAGATAGGAGACAGATTGTCTCCAATAGGTCTTAAACTAAATAATATATTTTGAGTTTTCGATTTGTTCAGAAGAAAACCATTGCATTTGAACCACATTGAGGCTTCTGCAATGGCATTATTTGTTACACGATCCAGTTCATTCATATTTTCATTAATAATTAGGAATGTTGTGTCATCAGCGTACAGAACTGTTGTAGCAATGACTGAAGATGGTAGATCACTTATACAAATTAGATAAAGCAATGGGCTGAGGACAGAGCCCTGTGGTACGCCGTAATTTAGGGTGGCCTGGGAGTAGTTTTCATTGAAGTATACTTTCTGCTTTCTATTATTGAGATAGGATTTTAGAAAAGAGAGAGGCATGTCTCCAAAACTATAATATGACAACTTCATAATAAGGTCATTAAAGTCCACACAGTCAAAAGCCTTGCTCAGGTCACACAGAGTTGCTTGAGCAAAGGCTTTATTCTCAAAGGCTTGACTGATTTCTCTCACAAGTTTGTCCAAAGCTTGGAAAGTGGATTTTTTTTCCTAAAACTGAATTGAAAGGAATTTAGAAGGTTATTAGTCTCAAGGTAGTGATAAATTTGGTTGTAGACTACAACCTCCAATAATTTACCTATAACTGGGATTATGGAGATTTGACGATAACTTTCAACTCTATTTTTTTGGACCTTTTTTGAAAACAGGATAAACTCTTGATACTTTAAGTTCCTTCGGGTAGTAGCTATCATTTAAACAAATGTTAAAATAATATGTTAAAGGGTCAATGATATGAGGCGTTATTTTTTTTAACATGTTTGACATTCCATATATATCATAGCTATCAGAGTTGTTTAAATTTTTTGCTGCTTTCAGAATATGATCTGGTGTTATTTCAAGACACTGAAATGTGACAGGAGGTCTCGTGATTTTCGAGGTAGAGGGAGGATTGTTAAGACTAGCTTTTATTTCCATGACAGAGTCAATGAAAAAGTTATTAAAGGAATCTGGGCTAATGATAATTTACCCTGTCAGTATTAGAGACATAGTTGTTGCTATTGATAACTTTCCAAGCAGCTTTACATTTATTCTTAAGTTTGGTTTATATATTTTTCATTGTAGGATTGTTTTGCTGCAGCTACAGCTTGTCTATATTCTTTTTTCAGGATTAGAAAACTTTGCCTAAAGTTACTATCTACCTTGGAAATATTGTATAAATTAGTCTCTCCTTAATTTGAGCTAGATCAAAACTATACTACTTGTTACTTAGGTTATTAGGCTGTTTTTTGCTTGGTTTTTTTCAGAACTGTAAAGTAATACATGTCGCTTTTAATTATTGAAAAAAATGTTTTAGAGAAAATATTAGCTCTACAAGGGTTATTTTGGTAAATAATTTTATCCCAGTCATGTGTAGCCAACGTCATGCTGAGATCATCAAGTGATTTTTTGGCAGTATTAGTTTACGCTCGTTAGGATATAGGTATTATTTAGTTGTTATGTCAAAATTGTAATTAAAATCACCACCAATCACTATTGTATTGTTACTGACAGTGGTAAGGTGAGTTAAAAGATTATCTAAGGTTTTCAAGAAAATGTTTGGATCACCAGATGTAGAATGATAGACAGAAACTATTAGAATATGTAGGTCATCGACAATAGTGACAGACCCCTCAAAATGAAACTCAGAGCAATATTTCTTAATATTGGTACTCTCTGGACTGGAAAGAGCTGTGTACAAATATAAGTGTGCCACCCCTAATGTGATTGGTCCTACTAAATGTGCCTGCACAGTGGTAACCAGTAGGAAAGGAGAAAAGTGCATCATTACTACATAGCCAATGCTCTGATAAGCAGATAATTTGTATTAAGTTATTAGATTAGATACACCGGGTTGTGGTCCTGTCACCAAGCCCACCGCGCCTAGACTCCATGGCCCTTTGCGTCCCGAGCCTGACGACAGTGTCACAAGAGACCAGTCCCCCTTATGAAGGACATGATCTCCCCGAGTGTAGCCCTTCTAATATCCTCTGGTTCCAGAAAAGCGGCACCCAGAGTCATATGCCTAAGAGATGAGAGAGCTCCACAATGACAAAGGATGTGTATGGAGCTCTCCTCATCCTCCTCACAAAGCCTACATGTGGAGTCTTCTGTTAGGCCCATTTTCTTCATATGTCTGTGAAGAAGATTATGTCCGGGGTAGGAGCGACTCCAGGCCCCTCTGCAAGTGCACAGGCAGGATGCCATCCGGCCCAGCACTCTTGAAGCACTCAACTGCCCACTTAATCCTTTGCTCTGTGACAACCTTCTTTGCCTCACTCCAGTCCCCGTGCGAGACCCCGGTGCAAGCCCGCCTCACCAAAGTGGGGGGGCTCGCCGCTGGTTCCTCGACGGATCCTGGAAAGTGAGTCTCAAATAAAAGTTTCAAAGTCTCTTCTTCTGATCTGGTCCACTCCCCATCCTCTTTAATGAGGGGTCCCAGTCCTCCCCCAGGGTCCTTAGCCAACACTGTGAAGCCTAGACATCGCTGAGGTTGTATTAAGTTGAGGTTAAATAGAAAACTTTCTATAATGTAAACTTTTTTACCAAGGCCTTGGATGTTGAGAAAAAGAATTTTTAGATTATCACTATTGTAACGCTTAGTTGCAACACATTGACCGTGATTATGGTACCCCAAACTATTTATGATACAATCTCCCTTACGTCTAAAAAACCTTGTTCAGTCCTGTTTTGAGATTCATAGACTTGGCTATTATTACCTAGGTCACAAATATTCAAACTTAAATCAGGCTTATTAACTGCAACTTCAGGAGAGTCCAAATTCGGTTTGTTTGTTTGGGTTTCCTTAATAATAATCTTAATTTCTTCACTAACATTATTTAGATTGGAAATTGCTTTAGCACCAGATTGACTTTTTTCACTCTTTTCACCGCACGTGAAACTTAAGCTTCTGACATGACAAATCCCCAGAGGGGGAATTTGTCTTTTTGTGCAATCGAAAGGGGTTGCACAAAAAGATCATCAGTGGTTGCTGCTGGTGTGTTCTGCGGCTGCTGCGTCTCCCTCTCCACCCATGGACAAGGATTGTCTCGTAGTTCAGTTGTATAGTCTCGGAAAACTGCAGATATTGTATAAGCCAGCGCAACAGACGTATCATTACTGAATGTATCTATGATGTCATTCATATCTTCTTCAAGAACTGTTATTCCATTCTCTATTGTCCTCGTCTTCTTGTTGGCTGTTGGAGTGTTTTTCTTTCTTAGGATAGGAGGTGATTCAGAAAGGTTTTCCTTGAATAAAAGCTCATGAACCATTTCTGCAGTTTTAATTTTACCTCTTCTGTTCATATGAAGATAGTGAATTGTGAAATAGTGTCTGGAGTACATGTGCAACGGTAAAAGGTTAAGTTCTGGGTGGTTTTTGGCAATGTTCTCAACTTCACAATTCACCCTCGAGATCTTTAAATCTAGCTCGGGACAGTCATGCCGCATTGGTATTGTGGCCAGTGAGAGGTTGGTGTGTTGTGTATCTTTAATCTTTAAATGCTGCCGATTAGACTTTTTTCACTACATCTTTCTATTATTAGTACCTGCTATTACCAACAGATTGTCGTTTTTGTCTAGTTTACTTGTGTGCCTTTTGACTTCTTCAACAACTTGATCGAATTTGGCACCTGGTCTAATGAAAGAACAAACGTTAGCTACGGTTCTTTGCTGCATGAGGTGGTCTAAAAATTTGCCGTGACTGTCAGCCAGTATTATTAGCTTCGAGCTATTCTTATTGTATCTGGTGTCAGTGATTGTTTGAACCCTCTTTATGGTTTTGGCTTTTGATTTCGACCGTATGCTTTTTGGTCATAGTACCTGATTTTTCTTCGTCTTTTAGTTCTGCAGTAGAAAGTATGTTAAATTGGTTTGCACACTGTATAGGAGAAAAACTGGAGAAAGGATTTGCTCTTGATAAAGCGGCACTCATCCTCGATTTTTCTTTGGGGAGTTAACTGTTCTACAAGGACTTTCCCGAGATTTATTTTGGAGTAGAGGAAAACAGTGATAGCACTCTGTCAACATTTTTTTGAGCCAGAAGTTCTTTTTCTAATTTTTTATTATCGCTTTGGAATATTTCTATGGTTTTTTGAAGATTGAGGTTTTCAGATTTAAGTTTGCTTAGTTCCTGTTTAAGAATAATTGTATGAAAACTATCAGATATTTGAGATTCTTTTAATGGAGTTTCTGTTGTTTCATCCAGATTTACCCTATCAATTAAGGACTTTTCGAGTGAAATACACTTATCAGTAAGTGCTGTTAATTGGTAGTTTAAATCCAAGTATACAGGTCTGCTTGTACCACAGTCCCTGGTTCCAGCCGTTGCTATTGGTGACTCATTTACTGATGTAGAGCTAGGTTTGTTTGAGGAATTGGGTATAGGGGTAGAGCCTTGGTCAATCTGTGATTTTATCCGGGGGTAGTTTTTTATGAGTGTTTTTTTACTATTTACAAAAGGGCTCAACATTTGATTTTCATCCCATTCTTTCCTGATATCCATCAGTGCTTTTTTAAATAGTTCTTTATGTCTCAGCGCAATTGTTTCCAGTGGATAGTTTTGTCTATTTTCAAAATAATGACAAATGTTATGTTTGTTAACATTAGATGTCTCATTTGAAGCAAAGAATTGTACCTTGTATTTAATAATATGTCTAGAATTGTTATCTATACTAATAATTTTTGCAGGCCAATGTGGGTAGCCCTTGACTTTGGCAAAAATTAAATCATTAATGGTAAAATAATTTTTCTGTGACATGACATCCTTTTCAGTTTTAAAACAGAAATCTTGAGGCAATAATTTTATCCCTTAAACAGATCAAATTCATCTGACGGAAGAAAAGAGTACTTGTTATAGATGGCTACAATAGTTAGTTAATTGTCTCTAATGATTTAAATTATTTTAAATACAGCTGTTGTAATTACCATACAGACAGACATCATGCCTCTATAAAATTATATATTTATAGTATGAGTACAAGGCTACTAATTCAGCTTATTATAATTTTCTTCTTCTTATAATAACAATAATAATTATATTTGTCCACTTATATATGGCTGTTATAATTTTTTGTATTAGTATATTTTACTATAAAAAATTCTCATTTCTGTTTAGATATAATTTTTAAATGGTCAGAAATAAGCAGATAACAAAGTGCCAGGTGATATGGGCAAAGCTAACTGTCAATCATCAGTCCCTAGTTGCCATGAATGGGATCAGAGCACAGCTAGCAACCTGTCTGTGAGCAAACAATCAGTCTCTGGTCTAATCAGTCAATATGCTCAGTTCAAAACCTGTAGTATGAACAACTGTTAATCAGCTCTGTTCAAACCTGTGTATTGCTATTTCATCACTATGGCAGTCAGTGCCTTGTCTGCCTCTCTCTATCACACTAATCAGATATGAATATATTTTTGAGATGTAGTTTTTAATTCATCATTTAAGATAAACAAAATTATCAGTAGCAGTAGTATTAATAATTGGTTCCAAAAGATTTGGAGCCTCATTAATCAAAGAAAGAAATCTAACAGTAACTCACTGCCAGTACCTTCTACATTGACTCCTAATATGTTTAATAAGTACTTTATAGATTCTATTAATGATATCAGCAAAAATGTCCCAATGAGTTCTAAGCACCAAAACTTCTATTAAATCAGTTAATATGGACAGCAGTTGTGTAAACAGGCTAGCTTTTCATTTTAGATAATTTACTGTAAAAGAATTTATACAAGACAATTAATGAACTAAGTAAGAGCTCCTGTCTAGATTTTTATGGTTTCAACTGTGGTATTTTAAAGGGCTGTGCTGTTCATGTATGTGAAGTACTAATTTATATTTTTAATCAATGTTTAAATCAAGGTATTTTTCCTGATGTTTTTAAGACTAGCAAGGTCATACCTATTCATAAGAAATGACTAAAAGATCTATGTTCATAATCATAGGCTTGTTTCCATTATACCTGTGGCGTCAAAGGTCTTTGAGCGCCTGGTTCATAAGCAGATTGTGCCTTTTCTTGAGGATAATAGTCTTTTATCTGAGAGGCAATTTGGTTTTAGGCCTAACAAAAGTACAATCAAAGCAGTTCTCTCACCAGTCAAGCACTGTTATGATGGTCTTGAAGATCAGACTTGTGTGGTTTTTAGACATTTGACATGTCAAGATCCATTTGACACCGTGGACTATGGTATATTGACTGATAAACTTTCTTTTTATTTTTCTGACAGTTTAGAAGTGAAATTCTTTCAGTCTTACATTACTGAAAGACAACAAGCTGTTTATGTAAATGGTAGCTTTTCTAAATTTATTCAGGTAACTCATGGTGTACCACAAGGGACACAAATAAAAATTGTAGGACACAAAACATGAACATTTCAAACCCGACATCCATCAGGCCCTCGCTCCGACGCCCGTGCCACTAGATCCCCTTGGAGGGAGTTTTCTACCTTGTCCCCCGGAACACTAGCTTGGAGGCTCGTCATGAGGAAATATCAAACAAAAAACATACTTTCAAACACAACAGAATTGTTCGAAACATAGGGACGATTACACCACCCCCTCCCCTAATCACCTTGCACAGTCCACCTAGGCACCACTTGGAGGGGGCTACACCCCACCACTCATCACGGATCGGCTTACCGCAAAAATTCTTTGACGGTCGTGGTGAGATGATCTCGTGAGTGTAGTGGTGCAAGGAATCCTTCCCCCGCCTCAGTGGAATTGGAAGCTTGTTGGTAAAATTGAATATTTTGTTTATTTAACAACCTGCTCTATATTTTGTTGAATTTTTTCATATTTTGCATTTATTTCGTGTCTCATTGAATATTATGCCTGTTTAATAACCTGCTCTATGCTCTGTTGATTTTTTTTCATATTTTGCATTTATTTTTGTATCTTATTGAATATTTAGTCTATTTAATAACTTGCTCTGTGTTTTGTTGAAATTTTGAATTTTTTTTGTATTTCATATTGTGTAGTATACTTCGTATAATTATGTTTAAGTGATAGTTTTTAAAGAACGTTTGACTTTCAATAGTAATCTTTAGTATCTAAGCATTTAGTATTAAGTCTTTTCTAATTTAGTATGGGTTAAGGAAAAAAAAGTAGTTTTAGATGTAGGCTGGTAAGTACACCTGAAGACGGCAGGATTTTGTTATACCTGAAATGTTGTGTTTCCTAAACACTCGAAGCATTGGAAATCTCCAAATACTATCAACATATCAGTTCTGCAAAGGTGTCACCAAAGAATAGGGAATAAAAGGGTTTTGTCTGGAGCCATTGCTTTAACACAAGTTTAAACCTTTTCCCATTCAAGTTCTTAACATTAACTAGGAGCGCATTGTAGAGTCTGATGGCAATGTGAGGGGAACTATCCCATATAAGCTCAATCTAGAGAACAGGATTTCCACATCAGCAGAGTGTCTTGTTGTTATGGCATACCGTTGGTTTTGACCCCTCATCTCGAAATCTGGAAGGTGGTACTTCATGTAGACAACGCAGTCATAGATGAATTGGCTGTAGATTGTCAAAATGCCAAAGCGTTCAAACAGTGGACGACAGTGATCCAAGCCTTTACTCCTCATAATCACTCTCACAACGTGTTTTTGCAGTATTACAAACACAATGAACTGTATGAAATCCCATGACATTAATCTTAGAGGCTCCACTACATCAGTTCAACACTGTGGGTCTAGACTAGGGGTGTGCGTGTAGCTCGAATTTCGAGTTTTTAAAAAACTCAAACGAGATTTGAAATAATCCTACAACATCGAGTTGAGTTTTGTGGTATTTATCTTTGAGCGTAAAACGGCATAACCAAGACAAAAGTCCCATTTATATAGATTATAAAGATACATGTTTTATGTAGGCAACTGTATTTGAAATATGATCATATTATCGTATTCATAATCAGAGATGTTCTCGCAATATATTCAGATTCATGATTCACCACACCAGTCTCGATAATACGGCCATGGCGATTACTGCGAAAAGTATTCTTCTCATTTATAAAGAAGGCACTTCCAAATAAGCTGTTCCAAATATAATAGCCATCACTAGTTATTGATACAAAACGTGATAACTGATCACAAAAAATCAATTATTGAACCGTTTCAAGACGTCACACAACTTTTACCAACATTTGAAACTAACAGTTGCATTTATTTTGAGGTCCATCTTTAAAAGTTTATTATAAGACTGACAATTTCAGACAGATTTAATTAAATTTCGTTCAATCTGTAACAGAAACTATGTATGAAACGGAAACTATTGAAATAGAAAAGCTATAATAATTCGAGACAGAATAGCTGAAAAGAACATATTATTGTGCAACTACGTTTTATGGATTATTCGGTTGAACTTTCCATTGAACAAAAGCATTATACATAGATAGTTTTTTGTGAACTTTTGAAACTTATGCAAATTAGTATGCAAAGTGCCGTGGGAAATATAATAAAAAATAAAATATAATGGATTTTAGTGACAACCAATTTCTTTCCACGTGTCAATTCTGTATTCTTTATATATTAAGGAAATTAATTTTAGTTTGTCAGTTTAATTTAATTAGAGTTTATAGATCAACTTTCGATGTAGAGTTACCATTAAGGCAATTATATACTGTTTTTAGCACCAGATTGCAATTTTCGTTTTATTTCAATATTTTTAATTTTTACTCCTTAGTCTGAATTTATTTTAGGCCTCTTTTTAATAAGTTATGACAAATATTTAACATATTTTATAGTTTATTAAGATATAAATTTATATTTATTCACTAATACAATTATTTCAGATTTTAAAACAATTTTCCAAAATTGATTAATTATTCAACAAACTAAATAGTGTATGAACGTACTGCTTATTTAATTTCAGTGTTTTAATTTTTTTTTAATTAGGTGTTAAATACTTGACTCGATAAAACTCTAACTTGTAATTATGTCTAAAAACTCGATTCCAAACCTAACATTGCTACTCGCACACTCCTGGTCTAGACTTCAAGCTGAAGCCTTTTTTCGTCATGCCACTCCTATTCTTTAGTGTTTGCATTAAAGACAATTATTTAGTATTAGAAATATACGTAAGAAGAGATTTCATGTCTCTTAATGGAAGTTTTTGTAAAAAATTACATCATTTGTGCCTAAACATGGTATTCTCCCAAGGGATGGTTGTGGAACAGAACTCACAAATAGTTGACTAAATACACAACCATTTCCAAGGCAGGGACAGTCACTAAAGCAACACTATTTACCAAAGGGACTACAGTACATGTTCAAAGAAATAGATGATGGAAATATTTTTTTGTGTCTTGAGAAAGCTATTAAACTATATTGAACAAGGATTTCATTGAAGATTTTAGCTATCTCTGTTCAGATGGGTAAATGGAAACCATTTACATTACTTCCTTTTTTCTCATTTTTTATTTTGCTTGTAAAAGTTTGAAATTTATTTGTTATGATTGCAAAAATGACGTTATTAGTTTTTGGCTCCAATGGGAGTCAGCAGCACTCCGGGGATGACTTGTTTTCGAAATTGTATATAACTGTTGAACCTCTCCAATAATACAAAGATTACTTTATTTGATGAAATAATTCAATTATCAGTTGAAATGTATGAAAATGTTGAAATTGCAGTGTGAATCTGATGGGAGTCGTTAGCACTGAGTATTAAGAGGCCTTTTTAACAAATTTAAAAAAGTTATATCACTTCACGCAGTTGCTTAAACTTGCATTAAAGTAGGCATATAATTATAGCGTACATAAAATGACAAACTAAGTCAAATGACAGTGACTATTGGACTAGACTATTATTAGTTATCATCGTCAACCAAGACTGAACATGAACATGTATTTTGTTTGTCCGGTCAAGGTTCATCTCAGTGAATGATTTTCTCCAAGTACCAATTTTGTTTCTTTTTACACAAAGTGGAGACTATTAGTTGAGAGTTAATTCTTTACAGTAATTAAAAAATAGTAATAATTCAAAATGTTGTATACCACTGAGGATGCTTTAGATGTAGATTTAATATTAGGTGAATGTTTAAAGATTCAGAGCTGTGAAGCGTTTGTATTCATAGAGATTTTCTGATCAATAGCACCATTCCTATCACTTTTTTTCAATGACGTAACTTGTGTGTGAGAGAGAAATGGCATGTTCCGCTAAATAAATAAAGGTAAAAAGATATAACACCTAATGAGGGAAGATAAATTTGCAAGTGTTTTATGTTGTTAAATTCAATACAACTGATTCAATGAGAAGGCTCTGTCATGGACAGAGCAACAGCTGTCTGAAGGATTTTCAAAGAACGTGTGAATTGAACTAAACCGGGAGCTTGAGAAATATTATCCTCAGCGCAGAATTGAATTAATGTATTTGTCTACTACACATCTTTGGTCCAGAGTTTTTGCTACACCTGCTCTGATCCATCTTACTCGAAAGCTATAATATTACATCCCTGCAGGTGGCAGATAAGGAACTAAATATAAATGGTGATTCATGACGGTCTCCTCCCCCCCAATTCAACAGCACATTAAATACTGTTAAATATAAAGGAAAAATGTTGTATAAACATAAGTACGAAAACGCTTCTTTAGCAAATTGCAGCTAATTAAAGATTTTTATTAGATTCATGGATTAACACATTCGCTGCGGCTGCCCCCACCGGTGGGGGGCAGGGTCTGTATCCGAATCACGGCGCCCCCACCGGTGGGGTCTTGAGTCACTGTTTACTAGAAAGCCCAGACTGGCCCAGCCATTCGTTGTATTTGTTTTGTTCCACCTCGCTTCGTTGCCTAGTAACCTAACCTTACTTGCCATGTTGTTAGTTTCGAGTTCTACGGCCTCTACCATATAGCTGAGCCCCCACCGGTGGGTGCGTACCGTTTCATGCTGTTCTTATAGACTAATACTTATAGTTATATTCCTGGTGCTTTGTGTTGAGTGTGTATATATTGTATTACTGTCTGTACATATATTTCAATATTTTAATTATTGTGACTAAATTATTTGTGTGTATTTTGAAGATTATTTTACTTCCGAACTCTGGAAATTGTGTTGGACTATATTTTGGCTACTGAGGTATTTTGATCACTGAGGTACTGAACTACCAAGTATTTTACATAAAAAAGGAGGTTTTGTACAATAAAACGACATTCCAAGTGATTTTGTGAGGGTCAAACAACGGTGATCGAGCGCTAGGTGCGGCGCCCCCACCGGTGGGGGCCAAGCTTATGACGTCATTTCTACAAGGAAAACGTCAAAGAATCAGGCTATTACCAACTTCAATCAACTTCATACACCTAAAGTTAAGTTTTCATGTAATAAAAATTTTCAGCTCCCTCGACATCCAATTGGTGAATTTTACGCAGCGAATGTGTTAAGAGTGAAATTACATTTTACACAACTTACAGAAAGATAAATTAGGATGGAAATGTCATGATGTAATTTGACATGAGAAAGCTAAAAAAATAAGTTTCAGAACTGTATCTTCGTTAGTTTTTAAGTAATCTTGGATTAAATGCACGAAATTGGCGCAAGAGGTCCGTTTATCATGTTTAGAGTACAACAACTTTGTTAAAAGGGTAATAAAGTTAAAACAATTTCATAAATAATTTGTAGAGAATTTGATTCTGAGAAGATTGATGTAAGCTAAGTAAAAAACAACAAATAAGTATAAAAGTTCAACTTTATTTATTATAATACAAGCAATCACAAGGAAAGAATTAGACAAAGAAAATAAAATCGTCATGTTTGTGTCTAGTAAAAAAATTATATTTTAATTATTATTAGTGTAATAGTGTAAAGAAACAATACATTTTCGTTTACTGTCCCCTATTCAATAAAATGTATAAGTTTTTTTTACTTCTTAAGTCGGTTACACTTTAACAACTGATCAACAATGCTTTTTAACAGTCATGTCTGACTTGTGTTTTGATAGTAATTGCAAGCTATAAAATGATAGTGTAAATACACGATGCTGTCGATAGTCAGCTTTGTTTGGAGCGTTATAACTCTTGTAATACTAATCAACAACTCTACAACCGTACTTTATTTATGGATGAGGTGCAATTAACTAGAGATGGTTTCATTAACTTGCTTAATGAGCACTTATGGGCAAAATAAAATCCTCATGAGGTAGTGGAACAAAACTGTCAACACCGACTAAGCACCAATGTTTGATGTGGTTTTACACAATCAGCTAGTCGGTCCATTCATATTACCTGGCCTCCTAAATACTGAATTTTATTTACACTTCTTTCAAGAAGAGTTGCTGCAGCTGCTTGAGGATGTTCCTTTGCATATTAGACAAAACTTGTACTTACAGCATGATGGAGCACCATCCAACTTTAATCATGCCCTTACCACTCACATAAATAATCAATATCCTAAAACATTTATTGGTCGTGGAGGCCTGCAATCTAGACCACCAAGATTGCCATATCTATCTCCAATAGAATAGTGTGTCTGGGGTTGGGTGAAAAACAAAACTCTCAGGAAGAATTAATTGCCCGTATTATGGATTCGGCTCCACAGATAAAGTCCTGGTATATTAAGGAAAGCGACACAAGCAATGTGTTTTATATTTATGTGTTTTTTTTTACTTAACTTACATTAACAAGTGCTCATTAAGCAAGTTGATGAAACCATCTCTAGTAAATTGCACCTCATCCGTAAATAAAGTACGGTTGTAGAGTTGTTGATTAGCATAACAAGAGTTATAACGCTCCAAACAAAGCAGACTATCCCCTGGTTGTAGATGTTAAACCTTTTGTTTATGAATTAGGTAAAATTCATTTCAATTCAGTGACCTCCACACACTGTTGACGGCATCGTGTATTTACACTATCATTTTATAGCTTGCAATTACTATCAAAACACAAGTCAGACATGACTGTTAGAAAAGCATTGTTGATCAGTTGTTTAAGTGTAACCAACTTAAGAAGTAAAAAAAAACTGATACATTTTGTTGAATAGGGGACAGTAAAAGAAAATGTATTGTTTCTTTACACTATTACACTAATAATAATTAAAAAATAATTTTTTATTAGACACAAACATGAAGATTTTATTTTCATTGTCTAATTCTTTCCTTGCGATTGCTTGTATTATAATAAATAAAGTTGAACTTTTGTACTTATTTATTTGTTATTTTTCCTTCCTTCCAAGCAGAGATGAGTGGATGGGGAGTACCGAGACCGCACAAGTAAAAGGAAGCGTCTGGTATACTGACGGCTCACTTATAGAAGAAGGTGCGGGTGCGGGGGTGTACGGGAGGGGAGCACGGAAAGTTCTGTCTGTATCTCTAGGAGCCCATGCAACCGTCTTCCAGGCGGAGGTGATAGCCACACAAGAAGAAATGCGTCTAGGTGGCTTCGGAGGAGTTGTCTCAATATGCTCGGACAGCCAGGCGGCGATAAAGGCGATCATGGCACCACGTACCAGCTCTAAGCTGGTATGGGAGTGCCAGGGGATCCTGGAGACTCTCTGCCAGCGTAAACAGGTGAGACTCATATGGGTCCCTGGGCATGCTGGTATTGATGGGAATGAGAGAGCCGATGCACTGGCTAGGAGAGGGGCAAAGTGCCCACTTGGTGCCGGCAAGAGGAGCCGGCTCTTGGTATTCCTCTTCAAAAGGTAAAAAGAAGAATTGACAGTGGACCTCTGAGGAACACGATAGTAGATGGAGGACCGAGTCCGGGCTCAGGCAGTCTCGTGCTCTTATCCAAGGACCGGGTCGCAAGTACAGCGGAGATCTGCTGAGCTGTAACCGGGCCAAGGTGAGGGCCGTTACGGGTATGCTGACCGGACACAATCTTTTTAACAGACATAATATGAAGATTATGGGCATAACAGAGGACTCCACATGTAGGCTCTGTGAGGAGAGCTCCATACACATCTTTTGTCATTGTGGAGCTCTCTCATCTCTTAGGTATAGGACTCTGGGTGCCGCTTTTCTGGAACCAGAGGATATTAGAAGGGCTACACTCGGGGAGATCATGACCTTCATAAGGGAGACTGGTCTCTTGTGACACTGTCGCCAGTCTCGGGGCGCAAAGGGCCATGGAGTCTAGGCGCAGTGGGCTTGGCGACAGGACCACAACCCGGTGTATCTAATCTAATCTGAACTTTTGTACTTATTTATTTGTTATTTTTACTTAGATTACATCAATCTTCCTCAGAATCAAATTCTCTACAAATTATGTATGAAATTTTTTTGACTTTTATTACCCATTTACCAAAGTTATTGTACTTTTAACAACAACAAAAAAATGGAGTTTCTTGTGCCAATTTGTGCATCTTACTTAAAATTACTTAAAATATACTTAAGATACAGTTCTGAATCCTATTTTTTAGCTTTCTCATGTCAAATTAGGTAAGAACTCATGCCATTTCTGTCCCATTTCCCACAAGTTGTGTACAATTTCCTTTCACTCTTTATTCATAAATCTTGTAAAAATCTTCAATTAGCTGCAATTTGCTAACAAAGCGTTTTCGGACCTACGTTTAAGCGCATCCAACTGGGTTAAGCGTAGATCCTGGTACAAAATAACTAAGACTATTTAAAAATAAATTATTCATGATTGAGCAGATATTAAGGAGATAAAATCTGCTTAGTGCTTAGTATCAAAAATATATTTAATTTGAGTTAGGATAGTAATAAAGGAGAAAATTTGCCCCATTTGATTAAGAACCAACACATTGTTTTACTAAATACTATCTATGACTGAGTCTGTAGTAAATATTAGAGCATAAGGAAAGACAGATGAGAAAAACAACTCCATGAAAGGATTATACGATTATGAATTTTTTTATAAATATATCAGTTGCCTTTAGAATTAGCAAGGAAAAACAATAGTCTTTTAACCGAAAGCTTTTACAACCAAATCATCATAACAATTTAGAATGATAACTACCAACAACACAAAGCTTAAGATTATTACCATAGAAGAAAATAATGGAAATATTATAAATCTCCATACTTGCAATATAATTTGAGGTTCAAATTGTGATAAATCAGAACAGTATTGATAGTTATGGTATATAAAATAGTTTTCATGTATAATGATAACAAAATATATTTGACTAAAAAAAATATTACTAAACAAGTATACAAAACTAAGAAATAACTTTAATTTCATAAACAAATATACAAAACTTAAAAAACCTTTAATTCTACATACAGACACGATAAAGTGAATGCATATAAATAGCTAGTGTTAGCCTACTGAAGGCAAAATCCACTTGGCAAAAAAAAAAAAAAAAAAAAAAAAAAAAAAAAACCGGAGTGACCACTCTCTCAATAATTTACAAATCCCTGGTTTGAAAGGATAAAGTTCATAGTCCAATAATGATAATTACACAATCTCCAGCCATCAGAGTACTATTATTACCTTCCCCCCTTCCCATCCAAAATATCCTGAACCATTTATTTTGATTTCATTGTAATTCAAAATAACTAATATGTTGAACATCAAGGAAACATGCGCGGTCAGCGAAAATTAGGCGCAATTAGGCAAAAATATATGAGATAAATCATTGCTGCAATACCACGGTAGGCACTGATAAAAGGATGTTCAACAAGGGCAAGGTTGTTATGGTAGCATGACCCGATTTCATTGTGAAACTATTCAAAATATATTATCCTCATGGTTTTGATCTATAGGCCTACTACGATATTAATTGCTCTTTATTAAAATGAATTGTTCATAACATAATTAAATAGAGCTTCATCGGTTCCCCAAAAATAAAACTACAAATCATTTTTAGTTTTGAATTCTTGGCTATTATTCTTTTATGAAGGAAAACACCATGCAGGTAAAACATTTAAGAGAACTTTGGTTTATATGTGGTGAATGCGATTAGCTAGATAAATATATCTTCTATTCATACCAATTTGAATTGTTGAACCTAAACTGAACAACAATTAAAGGAATTAGGTAGTTTGATGACTCGGCTGATATATTTTATCAAGTAACAAGCACTCTGGGTAGATGACATGCCCATCTAAAATGACATGTGTCGTCATTCTATCTAGATGACATATGTGACCACTAAAGAAAGCAACTGACAACAAAAATTATGAGCTGTTCAACTGACCTGCAATAAACAAACATCCACCATACCTTACTCTTCCATCTCACGGACATCTAGAATATTAAAACAATAAGCAGTGTTATTTTTGTCAAAACTGATTGCATAGGAATATTTTTCACTTATAGGTTATGTCACCCAAACTTTGCAATATTCAGCTTTTCTGTTATCATTTTGTTGAAATTAAGATTCCAAAAGGAATCAGTTCAAATCTTAGTCACAATGGTTTTGGCAATGTTATGTGCCATTATGAACACATTTGTGATCGTGTTGGTCCTTCTGAGTAAATTAGTAATCACCTATCAGGACTTATAATAATTTGTGATTTCAACTGCGAAAGCATGAATTTCCTTAATGACTGACAACCATTTTCCTGACGACTGATACTAATGCTCTTGAGATGTGAAATCAATGTTATAAAAATAAATACACGCAACTTTCAGTAAATATATGCTGTGCTGAAAAATAAGTTTCAAGTTGAATTGACTAGTCTCCAACTTCAATAGTAGTATATTTGTTTTTAAAATATTTGAACAAAACAATATTTATGTCCACTACTGCAACAAGTTACACAACTCAATTATTTCGTACTGTCATTTTGTCATAGTATTTACTTTCTACCGATACATATCCATTAAGCATTTCTTTCCCAAATTATTTATTAAAAATTAATAAGGTAGGCCAATTGACTTATATTTTTTAAAATAATTAGAATTTAATTACAAAACATGAAATTATGATAGTTTTAGACAATTGTTGTCATTAATTAAAATCACTGCTATCGCAATCATATATCAGACTTTTTCCTTTAACTTAGTCAAGTGATAATAATTACGTTTAGTCCAGACGATCTCCCAACAATTCGCAGATAATTACGGCATCATTCTACCGCTCACTAATAGACTAAAATAAATTTAACACTCATATTCACAATCACAACTGTAAATAGAAGAGGGAATAGTTAAATTAGAAGCGGGAAGTCCATTTTAAGACAAACCAAAACACCAGATATTACCTTTGGTAAACTCAAATCTTAACCCTTAAAACGCGGCATCCGTATATATACGCATGTTTACAATTGCCCGTAACGCGTTATACGTAATATTTCGCGAGCTGGTAAAAATAATCCTAGAACAGGCCTAATACAACGTAGCGAGTTCTAAGATCCAAGGTAAAGACTATTTTTAGGTTATTATTCATTATCGAGACCTTTGGACTGGTTACTAGGCAACGAATGTAAATAATATGAAGTTTTCATTCATTATTGCCTCTGTCGAGGTAACCGCTAGCGCTCGAAACGAATATATACGCATCTGCTAGTCACATGACGCGGCGACCGGCTGGCGCTCAAGTCAGTCTGCAGTTGTTTGTTGTCTTTCGTGCGTTGTACTAACCCCTGTTGTGTAAACAAAGTTTATTATTTCGAATTTACTCTATATTTTTCATTGTAAAGTCTAGTTTTATTTTTGTTGTAAATAGTGTTTTTCGTTTTTACAGTTTTGATAAAACTTTGTAATGAATAAAAAATGAATATAAAAAATACAATATCGTTATTATTATTTTTTTTACATTGTACTATCCTGGTTTAGATTAAAAAAAAATAAAACTTTACAAAATCTAAAATTATATATATTCAAGAAAATTAAGCGTTAATGGAAAAATTACAGAAAATTGCTCAGCGTTTTAAGGGTTAAATACTCAGACAAAACAACTATTTCAAATCAAGATTTAATTATTATATTTATTCTTACGCATTAATCAAAGTATTATTTCTCAGCTTCACTACAAAATTCATGGCTTATTCCCAGTTTTTTCATGGTAACTCAAATTTCCGGTTGAGTGGCCACCCCTGATAACATGTGATAAACAAGAATACAAAACATAAATAAAAAGTCTAATCCTATACACAGAAATTATATACATAACAGGTATTATTACAATTCAGAAAACAATATTGGTAGAGGAACTGTCCAATAACAAATATGACTAATTTTAAGTAATTGTATATGGTAAGACTACAACTAAACTGTTGTAAAAACAAGGATATTTTCTGTCAAAACAAAATATAAAAATGTAACAAGAAATTTTTTAATCAAAATACAAATCATGTTTGTTTTTAAACTATAAAATACGATAATTGTAGCACCTTGAAAATTTATAATCCAAGTTTGGGATTTAGAAAATAATTTATTGTCGTTTTTATGCAACATATGAGCAAACATTCAGAAAAATCTAAGCTTACCATTTAAAGTTTGTTATAAACAGACTTCAAATAATCTGTCTCAGAACTGTCTTTCAAATTGATTCAATTCTTTGAAAGGTAGCAAATATAAAGAAAGAGTCCATCATTACAGAATAGAAATATTAAGAGGCAAGATTCAGTAACTCTTTGTTATTTCATATGACAGAGTTACTGAATATATCTTTGAACTGATATAGTTTAAATATTGTTCATTAATCTGTAAAAATACTCATTATTGCTTCAAAGGCTTAGATTAAAATTACTTTAAAATTTAAATTACTTGTGATCATTATACTTTAAAAAATAGTTTATTTCTCCTTAGACACAATGGCATTTAATAAATAGTTGTACTTAAAAGTAGGTTGAGAACCTCTCATGTGTTGAAAGTACTGTTCCCTGAGGGCTGGGTCGGAAGTCAGCCAGAGATTCTAGATCAAATGACATGTCTTCTGGTATAAGGCCTTGAATTTCTCTTTGAATTGAAATATTCAAACATTTTTTAATTGAGTGCCTGGAACATAATATAGGTCCTTTTAATGACTAAATATCATCTCTCAATCTATATATATAAAAGCCCATACCACTGACTGACTGACTCACCCACTCATAATGAAATCTCAAAAATCACTGAACGGATTTACACAAAATTTTAAAAGAAGTTAATTTTAGTATCTAAGGGACCCACTAAGAAAGGAGTTTTCGAAATTTCATTCCTAAGGGTCTACCAAACAGCCCCTCAAAATTTCCTTTATTCTATAAGAATAACATCGAGTTGATTTTAGTAAATTAAAAACAGCTGTTTTGTAAATAAATAAACATGTTTATTTTGTATATTTGACATTACCCTAATGATGCATTAAGAGTTTAATCTTCAGCTGTTAAACAAAACTAAATTAAATAAACACTTTTGAAATAGTCAAAGTAATACCCTATACTGATAAATAGGAAGCAACGCAAGTAATGTGAGTGAAATACTATAAATAAATTTAATATTGTGATTTTACGTTACACAGATAATCTACAATTATTTGTAGTCAAAGTCACATGCCGTAGTGTATTGAGCGCAGCGAATCGGTGTTGGCACATAAAGCGTGCAGGGGTGTCCCCAAGTGAGAGATAATAGAAAGGATTGTGGTAAACAAAAAACAAAAGCAGCAAGAAAATACACTTGGTTCCACGTATCAATATACAATTTATAACCACATATTGATTTTAAATCTTTTATAATTTTCTTATTTTTATAAAAGGTTATAACAGTAGCAATACAACATCTACTGTGTGATTGTTTACACACTTATGGTAGTGACAGCTGCCTGAATTTAAGAATACAATGTTCTGTATAAGTATAATGCTACAAGACCATATTAAAACATGTATTAAAAATTAAATTAAAAAACCTTAAACCATCAGCTGGTTTATAAATAAACAACTGTGGATTCATTTAAGATCTCTAATATCGCACCAACAATATCGTCAGTAGGTATTTTTCCAAAAATAGACCATATTTAAATAGATCCCTTAATTAAATTGATGACTTGCATGACCAAATTTAAATAGTGGCTTTTTACATAACTTGCTTGATTATAATTCAATTGATCTCTTGCATTACCCCGATTAAATAGACCACTTACATGACCATAATTATTACAGATGGTCACATCTACTGTACGTTGTCAAACAGTCACATTAAAAACATTATTTGAAAATTTACATATTTACAAAAATAAAAATAAAACACATGATAACACGGCTGGCTCGTATGATGGTCAGATCCGGATTGAGTGTGCAGCTGCAACGATGTTATCCAATGCCTACTTGACCTTGAACAATTTTATCTCTATCTGGCCGTCTGTCTTCTTTCATCGGTTGACTCAAACTTGTAATTCGATCAAATAAAATATTTGTAAAACATTTTAATTTTTCATTAAGCATAGTAGTTGGGTTGCTCTTTATGGATTTATATATTTCATAAGTCTCTAGAGTATTCATTGTCGCACCTTTATTACATTTATGGAGAATATCTAGGTTACTGTCAATGTCCTTATTGTTATGATTGTTGTTAACTAAATGTTCAGCAAAGCAAGATGTTTGAGGCTTGTTAACGTTCTTGAGTAGGTGTTCATTAAAACGCTGAAGACGACAAAGGTACGTTAAACTTATTATTTGTTAAATAGATTACTTGCATTACCATAATTATTACAGATGACTTGTATGACTATAATTATTACGGATGTATTTTGCATGAGTTGCTTGACCTTAATTAAATACATGATTTGCATGACCACAGTTAAATATATTTCTTGCATGACTATAATTAAATAGGTGACTTGCTTTACAATTAATTATAGGACTTTTTTTATGAATTGCATAACCTTTTAGAGACCTTGCCAACAGATATTCAATCCAGAAACATACAGTAGTCAATGTATGTTTGTTTACACCCACATATTTAAGGTGATAAGAAACTGCTATATTATGGCTGTGTGGGTGAATTGTCTCATTGCATTTGAAAATTATTATGCAATACATGGTGCAAATGATATTAAATATTCCTTTTAGAATGCATTTAGGCCTAAGGCTGAAAAGGTATTAATGCTGAACAACCTTCTAAGCTTATGTCCCTCCAAACAAGAGCAAACCACTCCCAAAGGGCTCAGGACACAACTAAAGAAGGTGTCAGTGTCCCTGAATTTTCGCAAACCAATTCTGTTTTTATGATGTGAATGTATTTCTATCTACAGTTTACCAGGTATGTTGTTTTCCTTTCTTTCATTTCTTACAGTAGTAGTAATAATAATAATAATAATAATAATAATAATAATAATAATAATAGTATAACTCCAAATATCATAATATTTTACTAAATCATTTAAAAATAAATGTTCTGTAACAGATAAGTACTAATATTTTCCAACCATTAATTAAACAGGACCTAATGGGTGGGTTGTCAAACAGTACACAATTAACCTTAGGGGAGTAGAATGGGAGATTGTGATTAAAGCTTTGGAGGAGAAAGGAAAAGTAAGAAAGACTTGTGAGTGAAGAGAAGGTTATGTATTGGGTTGGTGGGACTGCTCAATGAGTCAGAGAGACAGTAACATTTAACCAATAAGAAACAGCTTGCAAGGATATAAATTTGGGGGAAATAGTTCTATGTAATGTAACAACTTTTTATTTTATTGTTAAAGTTCTTTTTTGGATAAATACTCAAATTAAAATAATTTAAAAACCATTCTGATTTAAATGTAACATTTGCTTAAGAAGTAAAGAATTATTCATGTCAATTATTAACTTTTATCTATACATCTATTTTATCTATATCTATTTGTCATACGACAAGGATTTTAAAAATGGTGTGGTAATCATGCAGAGACATCCGGTAAACATGAGGGGGGACACTTTAGAACTTACCTCATGATATGAGGTCTGAAAGAAAATGTTGATTGATTAGAGCCATTTGGACCTTTTAAGTGAGGACTATTATTCATAACATTGAATTTTGATACTGCATTTCTTGTCAATGGAGATATGAATGGTCTGAAACATAAAAATAAAAACCCTTGATAATTTAATAGATATGAAAACAGCTTGTCTCTAAAACTTTTAATCAATTAAACTTTTTAGTGGATGTTAGGGGTGTAATACTAGGCCTATCTGCTAATAGCATACTTGTCCAAAAATTACAAGACAAATTTTTGTTAATACATTTTGTAGATATGATTTTTACTAATTTAATCATTAAAATGCTATAAATTTAAAAGAAAGCACAGTTTACATTTTTTAATTGCAATTCTGTAATGCCCATAAAATATTTTTCTTTGTTACAAGGAAATGCCAATGGAGTTACCTTGTAACAAAGAATTTTCACAACTCAAATTATAAGAGGAATTTAAGTTTTTCCAATAAGTATTACATTTTGAATGTACGAAACACTTGCTTTAAGTGAACAAAAATGAATATTGGAGTATGCAATATACTTCCCAACCAAGTTGACATGTGGGATTCTGGCATATTTCTCTTGTCTTCTTGATATAATGGCCTGAGGTTTGTTTTATACCATCTGCTTGTTTGATTCACTGGGATTTACTGGGAAACTTCAAGTATTTGATCGAGTATTTTATTACTCTAACTCGGTTCGAAGATTCTGAACCCACTCAAAGTTCGATCGAGTAGTTTTATTTCACGAAATATCAGATTTACATCTTAATTTAGTTTTAAGAGTAAACAGTTCCTTAATCGTACGTTAAAAGTTTGGTACGCGTAATTTTGAACTTAACAATATGCCTAAGAATAGGCAGTACACAACGACAGTCAAATGAACTAGTCGACGTAGTGAACAAGTTCGTTCATTATGATTTGAACTAGTTCAATTCAAAGTGAACAACAGAGCTGGGAAGGAAGCGATCACACATGTTGGTTGTCCGAGTCTACTAGTCATAACATAACCTAAAATAGTGTGAATAAAACAGAAGTGCGGGTTAGTGTCTTTATGACCCAAGAAAGGGGATGATAGATCCGGTTCATGATGCCCAAAAAGACCTGTTACCGATACAAATCTAATGGTCTAAACAAGCAATGAAACTAAGGTCTAAACTATAGTCTATAAATAAAATAGAACTAACGTAATTTAATGCAATGCAACATTCTCATCTTCCAAAAATTCATTTATTGAACAAGTTTTTTTTTTTTGAAAAAATGCTTTTAGACTGTTTTTAAAAATTGTTATATCTGGAACATGTGAAAGAGACAGCTTATTCCAAAATTGTATACCCATATAATATGGTGTTTTTTCAAAAATAGTAAGTTTATGTTGAGGAAACTGCAACAGCTTATCCTTGTTTCTTGTTTGGTAGCCATGATTTAGACTATTGTTAATATAAAAATTCAAATTTTTAAAAGTGAATAGTAAAACTTCATACATATAAGATGGAAGTGTTAAAATCTCAAGTCTCTGGAATAGTGGCTTGCAAGAACTCCTATAGCCTGATCTAGTTATTATTCTTAAACATTAATATTCCGTAAACACTTTCGATCGCCAAAAATGTGTGTAATATTTGCACATACGATATTTTTTCCTGTCAATTTGTTGAACGGTTTCCTGACTAGGTTAGACAATAACACAGTTGGAGTGTAAAAGGTGGTAAAGTACAATAATTTTGATTCGTAAACTCACTGAACGGTTCCCTGTTCACATTGACGTCGATGTAAACTATACAACAATCACGAATCAACCCAAGTGAGGGAGAAACATGTTGGAAGACCTTTTCTTAACAAAATACGACGAATTTAGAGATTCGGAAAATAATTGTTATTGAACCGAAGCCTTATCAAACGTCTCGTTTTTTATTCATATGTTATATTTCAGACTGCATCTCGTCGCCAATATCAGCTAGACCTATTATATTAACCGACTACGTCTATGGTTTTCATTCGATTACGCCTGGTTTTCATGAATTTCTCGTTATGAAATGATTATTTATCTGTTGTTCAATGTAGTCTCATGTATCGAAATAGTTTCAAGTTTCACACATTTCATTACTGATCATAATTTAAAAACTAATTCATCCTAAGCGACTTAAAATTTATTGTTAGTACACCTGCTTAGTTATTATTATCAATCGATTGAACTACAGTCTTTGTCATCCAGATTTTCAAATTTGATTATATAATTCACAACTTATTTCCGGTTAGTTTTAACCTTGTTATTACTGAATTAAATACACACAGAAAACAGATCCACTCTTTTTGGCGTGTACAGAATCAATTTTTTGTTGAGAGGAGGCAATTCTGAAAGCAAATGGATGCATTTGGCGATGACGCCTGAATTTTAGCATCAGTTTGGTTGGATGCAGCTTTTGCCAAGAATCAACCCAACGCGGTACACTTTGAACTGAACCACCAGATAAACATATCGGCCGACTGTGAAACAGTATAATTGGCTTGCACAGAAAATCTGATCTGTGATACGAGTGAACAGATTAAATCTTTATAATCCACGTTGTTTCAATTATTAATAAACTTTCTTAGTTTCTTTTATCATATTAGTTATGAAAAAAGGTTAAACAAAACAATACCACATAAAAATATCGAAAGGCAGGAAGTAAACAGTTTTATTTATCAAATGTTACAGTTACAAACAACAAATCAAAATTATTGTGTTCAGTTTAGATGTATATATTTACAAATATGGGAAAACTTAACATAGGATTAGGATGGTGTCTGCCTTTTACAGTTGCCTTGGGTGAACAGGATATCCTCCTGTAAATACTCGCTCGAAAATACTCGATACTGGAAAAAAATGCCAACTACTCGACTCGAACTCAAAAATCACTACTAGCACACCCCTACTGGGATAATGTTGTTTGTTTTCTTGGCGATTTTATTATTTATTTTTCTAATACTAATTCTTACTTATGAGACGCCGAATCAATGCTGTGCGTATTTTAAGGCAAATATGAATAATAATATGAGTGTAGGATGAGTGTAGTCTGGTTACTAACTGAGTTCAACTGTTCCTCAGAAACAGCAATTTATTAATTTGGAATACGTGGAATCCGAACCACGTCCTATGCCTATTTTCCAGGATCCTTGTCTTTGAATTTACCATTTAATAAATGTTCTTTTTGCAAACGATTCATCTAATCTATTTCCTGTCAACTAACCTATTGCTATGGATGGATAGTTTCTGTTCTAAAATTTGCCAGGGATGGTAAATAACATAAACCTATTTATATTGGGTCTGTCACCTTATAAATAACCTTATACTATGTCACGTGTTTTGTTATTCAACATTTCAACACACAAAGCAACTAGCTCTATTCTACTACACTCTCTTTCAAGTCTTCTAATATATAGTTGTCTGTTGATGGGACCAGTAGCTTGGAAATATTTCCAATTGTGTTGTTTTGAGTTTTTTGTAATGTATACTCTCAAGAGACCTAATTTTATTTTGTTAAATAGTTTTTTAAAACTAACATTTAACAAAAAAATCTCATAAAAATTTTAACTACCGGTACAAGTAATTTTTAATCCTAATGCCAAATTCTGTTGTGAAGACAAAACCAAATTAATAATACGAATGACTGGACAAACAATTTAATGAGCAGAAACGCATAAAGTTGACTGATTTATACTACTTAACTATAATTATCTTGGTGATATACTGTCAAAGTTCTCAAAACCAAATATAACTTGATTGCTCCTATCATCTATCGGATTTTATTTCAAATAAAGAGACTTAAACAAAATGCACAATAATGGGTCACAATTAGTATTACTATTTCCGTTATAGGAAGCAAACCGCATTTGGTATGGCATTACTCTCCAGTAGTTAATAAAGACATTATTAATACTCACCATTAAGACACTGATCGAAGAGATACGGGCAAACATGAGGGGCGAATGAGTGTAGATGAACGAGTTAGTCACTGTTACTAACCAGAGACAAAATATTAACATAGACTGGCAATTCCCATGCACAACACATTACGAGAGTTGAAGCAAGTTTTACCACCAATCATAGGTCTCAAACAACGAAACCAATGTCCGCCACTGGCATAATTTTAATTCGCAGTGTTTCATTTCCACCGTTGTGAAACAAAATTGCCACTGAGATAAAATTATGAAACTTTGTAATCATGCGTGGAAGTTATATAGCTTGATTACAGTGGGCATTTTAAGTTTTATTTTTACTATATTCCTATTTTTTTAGATGGAAACTTTGGAAAAGCAATTTGTTCTGAAATACAGAACCTCAAAAAGTTCACTTGCAGGGAGATTTTGTATTATTTGGTCATGCGAAAACTTCTTCCAAATGAATTGTCGGAAACGATCTAAATTTAAAATTTTTATTCTTAATATTTTTTCCTAAAATGTTATGATTGGCCACAGATTGGCTTAAAGACTAGAGTTTGACCTGCCTAAATCGCCGCACTGTGAACCGCATGACTACTACTGCTGTACCGATGCAACTCAATTTTGCAGTCTGATACGTCAGTATCAAACCCATTACATTCAGTTTGATATAAATTATTTGACATATTTTATCAGTAAAGCCTGGATATGACCTACATGTATTCTATTGAATAATTCAATTCTATTTAGTTGAATACTATTTATAAAACTGTAATATAATAAAAATTACTATTTCTATCGTTTTCTTATTAATGGAATGTTCTAATGTTAAGAAAAAATAAGTATACGCTATTTGTTTATGTTTAATGTTTATATTTGTCATTGAATGTAATTTGCATATTAACTTATAAACATATACAATGATTACTTACATGTATGGTAATAAGATTCTTCATAAAATTACTTTTACTGTAAAAATATTATGTTTAAGCATCTTGTTATTGGCGATAGGCCTAATTAAAGATAGTAAACATGTTTACTTATAAAAGTGCCAATTTGTTTATTCATACAGTAGTATAAATATTTATTTCACATTGATTCATAAAGATTAACAATTTGGTTACAATAGGCCTATAACCACATACTGTACGCCTACTCATTTTATTTTAGAAATTTTTCAAACAATAATTTAAATTAGATAAACTTAACTGTCTTTGCACAATTTGGAATATGTTGGTAGAATATTAAAGAGCGAGGCCTAATGTTAAAATACATTTCTTAGCAAGGTTGAATTATTTTCACATTATAATTTTAATAGTAATTTTATAGTAGTAATTTTAATAGTAACGGATATTAAGTTTTGTTAAATTACTTACCTGTGAAAGGTTATGATTGGCACTTTATTTCTCGCTGTACTGTTATTACAACCATAAACAACACAATAGAGCGTCGTTTTTTTAGTGATAGGCCTAGTAATGCATAGAAACATAAAAGGCGATCTGCTGAACGACAGACAATTTTCAGTCCGTGGCACTCGGTAGTGGGTGACTCATGTCGCATCATCCCCACCACTCATGGGTCAAACGCGACTCGGCCGGCTTCATCCGTACCGAGTGATTGCCAGTCTATGTTATTTATTCTTTGTTCTCTTTTACTAACTAAGGTCGACTCACCAAGTGTTCCTTACAATGAGTTATTTATTAATAGCCCAATAGCCAGGTCAACCAACAGCTAAATGACAAGCCAGATCTCTTCCCTACTCAACAGCTGAACCCTCAACTCAACGTCCAGACTCTTACTACCACTTTTGTATATGCAAAAAGAAGAAAAGATTACATAATTGAACTGTTTAGATTAAAACTTGGAAAAAGTTATTATTTTAATTTTAAATGAAACAGTATAACTATAAATTTTATTACTTCATGAAATGAGGGACTGAAATCTAAGAATTTTTTAAATAACACTTATAAAGTGAATCTGTAATTTTAATTTATTCATTAACAAAAAAATAGTTAACACAAATCAAAATAACTTACTTCCTCAAGGCATTGTGATTTCTAAATATAATCGTTGGATTGTTAGCATTCTGAAAAAAAACATACATAAATTAGATCATGGTAGACTTATATTAAAAATTTAACTAAGGTCTACACGACAATATAAACAATCAAATATTCAGATAATTACAAAAACAACACAATGTAAATTGGTTCAGTGTAACCATGACAGCATCAGACAAACTGCTGTTGTCCACATAAGGTGGTAGAGAAGACGCGGCAACACCTGATTAAACCGATATGGTATAGGAATGTCATGTAACATATTACAAAGAAATCTCTTATATTTCATTACTTTAGTTATTTATACACGTTGTTTCATAAACATTTTGTCAAAATATGCCATGTGATAAAGTTAAAATATTATCATGTAACTTCCGATAAATTGGAATTTCACAGTCTTTGCAATATGGCAGCAGGTGTTTCAGACTCTTAAACAACAAAAGGTTTTCAAAAACGTTTAAAATACACATCTATTCTACTTGACAACATAATTTCATAAGGCTAGAGAACATTAGTTTCTCTAATCGTTGACAGACATTACACATTTGACGGTTTCTTTTCAATCATATTACGGGATATTATTCAAAATTATTGAGGACCAAGGACTCCATAAATCAACTACATCATTCTATAACTATTCTAAATATTGCAAAATTATGTAACAGATATGTTAAGCCTAAATCTTTTTTAAAGCTCTTCTTATTGGAAAATTATAATTTGTTAAAATAAACAGCACTATTCAAATAATTTTAATTTCTTATTAATGAGACCTTGTGTTGCCTAAGAAAATATCATCAGACATTATCATTCAGTCTATGGTTCAGTAAATTCAGCAGTTTATTTTACCAAATTAGATACAGTAGAACTCCAATTATCCGAACCAATAGTACCTCATTCGGATAATCAAAAATTCGGATAATTGGATATTTACCGAAATTTGGGGCATTTGAAAGAAAATACTTCATTTTCGGTGCTGTAATGTATACATTTTGATTTAATAATGTACAGTATAAAATGAGAACATTTTAACACATTATATTGGGCATACTACAAGTGTGTTACATAAGTTGTTTATGTAAAAGTTATTACTTGCCAAACATCTCAGTCAAAGTAACCTGTTTGACTGTCTTGAAACGTTTTCGTGCAGCCAGGTCACGCATCCGCTTCACCGTGAGAAGCTGCATGTGGTCACATTCAGGTTGGCGCTCCATCCACCTTAACGTTGTTTCAAGGCCGGCAAACGCTTCGCTAGCTGATGGTCCCATATCTGCTTCATCGTCCACATTTACGTCATCTTCTTCCTCGACACTTTCTTCTCTCACATTTTCAATAAGTTCATCATCACTTAAAATTTGATACCCAGGGTCTGAAGAATCACACATCACCCACTCTCCTACATCTTGAGTACTAACTTCTGAACATCCAAGAATTTTTAAAAGAATGTTTCTTAATTCCTCAAGTGACAAGTCATCTTCATCTGTCTCCTTTTCGTTTTCTTGGGCTTCTTTTTCCGCTTTCTCCTTTTCCTTCTTGTCTTCAGTTGATGTGCCTTTCAACTTGTCCACGCACGTCTTAAAGTGACCGATTTAACCAGACTCCAAGCTTCCGCCACCATGTAAGCGCAATCTTTCCAATTTATTTTCTTGTGGTTACTCAACACACATTCTTCGTCTTCTCCCTCCACCAAAAGTTTCCTCAAAAGTTGTCTTCTGTAGTGGCGTTTCATGATCTCTATAACAGACTGGTCCATTGGTTGCAACAAGCTTATTACGTTTGGCGGTAAAAAGATTGTTGTAAACTGGCCATTCTCTCTTTCCATCAATTCTGCAGTGGGATGTGTAGGCGAATTGTCAACAATCAAATGCACTTAACTGCCCTCTTTACCCAAAGATTTTTGGTGCTTTTTTACTACAGGAATGAAAATGTCTTCGTACCACTCGGTGAACAATGCAGCAGTCATCCAAGCCTTGGGTTGATGTTTGTAATGGAGGGGAAGTTTTTTCACATTTTAAAATGTTCTAGGCCTTTGTGACTTGCCAATCAGAAGAAGAGGTAATCTATGGTTTCCTGTAGAGTTCGCACAGTTAAGCACCGCAACACGATCTTTACTTATTTTATGTCCAGGAGCACTACTTTCCCTTTTAGATGCCAACGTGGTTTTGGGCAAAGCTTTCCAAACAAGCCCGGTTTCATCAGCGTTGTATAAAAACTCTGGATCGTAGGAGTCTGCCAAAACTTTGAATTTTTCAATAAAATTTTCTGCAGCTTTTGGGTCCGCCGATAACTTCTCGCCACTTAAATCAAGTTCACGGACACCGTGCCTGGACTTAAAGTTTCTTAGCCACCCGTTGCTTGCTTTAAAGGTTGCATAACCAAGTTTCTCGGCAAATATCTTGGCTTTTTCACAAAGAATCGGACCGGAAATCGGGTTTCCCATGGATCGTTGCTGCAAAAACCACTTGAAAACAGCATCCTCTAAATCTTTGTTTGTTGCCGCCTTCATTGATTTTCTTGAAGAACTTCCATCTTCGTTTTCAAGCACTGACACAAAGTTTTAAAGTGTAGCTTTATTCTTTTTAATGTCTGAAATTGTTACCTGTCCAACACCGTACATCTCAGCCAACTGCTTACCAGTAACTCCTTTATCGGATTGTTCTATAATTTTTAATTTATCCGCCAACGATAACACAACGCGTTTTCTTTTGGAGGCCATGGTAAACAATCAAAATCACTTACTGCACATACACTCGAACGCACTCACAAACAAAACAAAGCGACTGTACGAGCGAAAGAGTATCACGGTAGCAGGTCAACACGCACTGACTATCAGAACAAAAGCGGAATGAGGGTGAGGGGGAAGAGGGAGGAAGAAATTGGCTAAAAATAGAACACTACAGTGTATGCACTAGGAAACAGTGACTCTACTGCGCGGAAGGAAGAACAGCAGCGCACAGTAGCTTCGCGGGAGGAAGAACAGCAGCGCACAAAGGCTTCTGCCTTCTTAAATAACGATTCTTCGTTATTTTGCGATTTAAAATTCGTTCTGTAAGCGATTTGGATAGTTGGAGTTCGGATAATCGGAGTTCTACTGTATGTTGAAAATTATAATCTTTAACAAAGTTGATAAAGAAGACTGAAGTGTATTAGTAATTTATCTACAGTTATAATTATATTGCATTTTGGAGCAAAGAAAATCAACCAATATACTTGAAAAAGACAAAAATTAATTGATACCATTGTTTTCATAATACCTTTTTTATAAATGTTTTTGGAAAGCAAAAAAGGATCACAATACCTCTGGTTCTACCTATTTATTCTACTATAAATGTAATACTATACAGTAACTGTTCACTAATAAAAAATTAATATCATTTAGCGTGTAAAATAAATATTTATTACACAAACGGGAATTTGAAATGCAAATGTGTCATCCTCTGTCATTTTATGAACACGGGACACTATCTAAAATAACTGAAAGTTTCCACATGATTGACAACTTAGGGACATTTAAATTTTTGTCACAAAGAAAAAACAAAGAAAGTGTGAGAACCATACATACTTCATTTAAAATAGAATTTCTTAAATCATCATACTTATACGCAATTAGATTAATACATCATGTAGACTTCAGGAAAGTGGTAAAATTCAATATAGGTACTTACTGTTTGCGATTTAATCCAATTCGTGTATTTAGCTTTATTGATCACTCGCTGTACGGCGACTTCACGTGGTGACTTAAAGTTGTGCTTTTTTTTCGGCTATAAACATAAAAATAAATAATGCTAAAACCAAAAATATCTAATGTAAACAATGTTGTACCAAATACACATTCTAAATAAAAATAGTAAATTAGGAAACGTTTATGTAAACCCCTAAATAAACTTATATACATACAGTAGAATCTTGGTTAACTGAGCCCCGATTAACCGAGCCTCTGGGTTAACTGAGCCAGTCATCAAACGATGAAAAATAAATATAAAGCTATTAATAAAAGGTAAACTATAGCACGACACATCATGTAAGCATTTGACAAGTACTCAGTGTCTCTATTGGCTGTTGGTGCAAGGTTAAGGCGCTGCTGGGCTGTCACGAGATATATTTATGCTACTATAGCAATAATTTTCCCGCCCAAATGCATTTACTCATGACACATCACCACCTGACAACATTGGCTTAGTCGACTCTTCTCTCGCACTAAATGTGGCTGTTTCAGTGTGCTGACTTTCGTGATTTTACAATACAGTATTGGAAATATTGTCGTAATATATTGTTATTAATGTAATTGTTTAATATTTTATTCAAATGTTTTGATATGAGTGGTAAATAGTTGACAGTTGCTTATCATATAACAAAATTGAAATGATCAATCAATCAGTGTTTTCGTCGCCAAAGTATACAACAAATGTGGTATTGACGCGATAATTTTGTTCCGTTAATATGTTGAATGGTTCCCTGCACTATTAAGAGAGTAATGTAGATTGCGTTAAACGACAGGATAAATACGATAATTTTGTTTGGTAATTAGACTGAACAGTACCCTGCACTTAAAACCAAGACGCCAATACTACCGTGGACCGTAGATAGATGAAATAAGAAACGTAGGGTGAGACAATGATACTGGGAGATCCGTTAACACAAATGAAGGAATACTCTGCTTTCGTTGTCAACAAATGTAACGTTAGAGGACATTGCCCATCCACAATGCTGCCTATGGACATTACATTAGATTTTTAATTTTGAATTATATTGAAATTGTAGTTTTTTAGCAACTTTTATAAAGTTTTAAAATGGAATACTTATTCCCAACTTCTTGTCATCCTGCGGTAATACAACTTTTAAAAGACATAACCTGATGTTCATACTTTTTGACAAGACTGAAACTACATTTATGCTATTTTGCGTTTTTTTCTTGTAATAAACTAGTTTTGTACTTTTTTCATAGCTTTTTCATTATTTTTACCATAACCTCCATAATATCCGAGATTTTAAGTATCCAAGGTGGTCTCAGTCCCAATTAATTCAGATAACCGAGAGTCTACACTATATATATATATATATATATATATATATATATATATATATATATATATATATATATATAGTGTATGGTTTTTTATCCCCTACCATTTATTAATTTAAAATTATATAAAAGCTGAATATATATATATATATATATATATATATATATATATAAGTAATTGTATACTTGGATGTCACAAATCTATATCCAATACATCATGCAATTTCAGACCTGTCTCACTAATCCTATTTATGCTAGCTAATCCCTCCATAAAACAGCGCAGGGGGTACTCTGTAACTATGTGATCCGCTGCTTGGATAGACTCCTCGCAATCACATGACTGATCTAGTGTCAATCCCCATTTGTATTTCCAGAAGTTACATCAGCCCGCTCCAGTTGGGAACCGATTCAACAGTGTCCATTCCCTACGAGGGAGGTTCATCACACCTTCAGTTTACAAATAAAAAATACATCAAAACCTCTCTCATCTGTCCTTAACGAGCAATAATAACCTGAAGGATAGAAAATATTCGATAATGGGGGAAAATGATTTTGTCCAAAAAAGTCAGTGAAAATTATTCAAAACAATCCACAAATCCTTGCTTATATTTAAAACCATAAACTATTATTAAATATTCATATTTATTTCCATGAAGATTTGTTGTTGCACAATGGTCAGTTGTCATCATTGTGCTGCTGCTGCTAAATAGTTGTTAAGTACTCTGTAATATGTATTATTATATAAATCTATGTCGTGATGAATCAATGTTGCAACGTTTAATACTACTTAAATAAGATCAATCAACATTAACTAAAACATCTTCTGCAATTGCTTGCCATTCTTTAGATTTAAATACATCATATAACTATTTAGAAAAGAAATAAACTTACAATTACTTGAAAATAACCTAGCCGTTTGTGAATTGGTTTTGTTCCAAAGCCAGGTATGGTATTTCTACAACAAAAAAAGAAATGATAAAATATATAGTGAAATACTATATAGTAAATAGTTACTTAACACTGAACTAGCACCTCCACTTCAAGTTTGCCTGCAAACTTTCAGATTCTATACAAAATGTATGAAATTTATAATTTTCTTAGTTCAAATTTTAAGTATTTGTTAACATAAAAGCAATTTAGTTTATGAACTTAGGCTAAAAAGTTGTGTAAGAAGAAGAATATATGTATAGTTTGCCTCTTTTATCATCTATACTAAAAGAGTAAATTATAATAATCGTTAAGAGTATATGATAATATGTTTTTACACATTGATGTATTAAAGGATCATGTAAATCCTCTTGGATTACACATTTCGGCTTTTATTCCAATATCAGATCCTTAGTAAACTTAAACATTTTTTAATTTATTTTTGATGGTCTTGTCAATTTAAAAAAAAAAACACTAAACATAAAATATATTTATTTACGGATCTGATGGTGCCATAAAAGCCGAAACGCATAATCTAAGAGGATTTACAGGATCACTGGCAGATTGAAGGTAACTAACGTATAATACATTAATCAGAAGTGATTCAGATAAACAACACTAAAATGAAATGTTCATGTTAGTTTAAAAACACATATAAATTAAAAAAAATATTATTACTTTTTATTTCAAGCTATACATTTGTAATACAACAATTTACTATCATATTATGCATCCACATTTAAGAATTTTAAGCATAACTTAATGAAAAACTTCTTTATAAACTTCGTTATTTGTCTTTCTGTTTGGTGTTAAAGTAACTAAACTTGCTTCTGACTGCTTACTCTAGAACAGGCTACTTAAAATTGTCTGTTGGAATGGCACACTTCTCTAAAATCTATGCCTGCAAATTTTGAGGACTGTCCTTGAGACTTATTAACAGTAACTGCAAAACACAAATTAATAGGGAACTGTACTCTTTTGAATTGAAATGGATAGTGTGCCGTTTACACATTACGATCGTCTCCCTCAGACAGTTTAGTCTTCCTCTCTGTTTCATTTAGTTTTAGTGTCTTTGTGTTCATTTTCTGTGTTCTGTGATTTTGTTTTCTGTATTCCTTGGCGTCAATTGGCCAAACCTTCCAAATTTCTTTTCTTGCCCGAGGCCCCGTAAGTTCAGCTGCCTAAGTAAATTAAAAATGTTGTCTTGGTATTATTTTTAGTTATGTTTATATTTATTTGTTGTTAATCTTATTATTTATCTATGCCACATGTTGTTTTTAATTTATATTTATTATTGTTACATTTTTCAGAGATATATTTATGATGCTATAAAAAATGTTATTAGGCTTAACCAATTTTTTTTATATAGCTAACGTTTTATTGATACTTTGTTGACATTTGTCGATCTTGCCTTCTTCATTTATTTATTTCTTTTGCCTCAAGGCCATATAATATATTTATACATTTTTCTGTAAGTTTTGATAAATATCGTAACTTTTCACAAACGGTCAACAGCCTGTTGTACGTAAATGTCGGTTAACTAATATTTTTTTAATACTTTTGAATTTAATGTTTCTTTAAAATTTACATGTAATTTAACTTTAAGTTGGCATTCAACTTCTGTTTTTGTTCTGCGTCTTTCACACCCACTCTCGATGGATCCAGCAATGTTTTGATAGTACCTGGGTGGGTTGCAAATGATAGCAGAGCGTGGTTTTGCTTGCCTCTGATACGTAAAAAAAGGTTAAAGGAAAAAAAAGAGAAAAAAATTATACAAAAGGGGTTTTGAAATTAAGTAGTGTTAAAAAAACATAAATTAGAAAAAAAAAGTTGGAAGTTACAATAAGGCTTTACTAAGCCCAGTTTGTTGGTTTTGTTGTTAAAAAAAAGAAAAACTTTAAATAGTTTCACTGGCTCAAGAGGGATTTAAGGTTTTTGTGTTTCAGGTTTTTTGTTTTTCAGTGCTTTGTGTCTCCTGCGTGTAATTGTCTTCATCGTGACAGGTGTCTTTTTCCTTTCACTCTTCGCCCTGGAGAGTCAAATTTCGCCTTGTGTCAAATTTGATTTATTGATTTATTTATTTGAATTTTTGGTTTTTGTTTGCTATTGTGTTTCTGTATCAAAATTAATTTCAATGTGGCACATTTGAACAAGGGGGAGTTGATCTTTGAAGTTAAGGTTCGTTGGGCTGTTGCCTGGAGGGAGGGGATGAGCGTTGCTGATGAACATGAAGCGTGTAGGCCTCTGTAGTCTGTAGGAATTAATTAGATTCTAGGAATTAAAAATACAAATTCTTCTATAGTACTGCTAGTAATAATTTGTACTATTAATAATTGTTTATTAATACTAAATAATTGTACTATTAATTAGTACAATGATTATTGTACCTATAATAATTTGTACTAGTAATAAATTGACCGATATATGTAAGGATGAATGGACAGATCATTAACAACGTTATGTGTGGGTAGGTAGATGGAATATCTACAATGTTCATGTGTTCATCAACAATCTTCTGTGTGAGTAAGTAGGTAGATCATCTACAATGTACACGTGTGGGTGAGAGGACAGATTATTAACAACCTACTAGGTAGGAGTAGGACTAGGTGGGTAGGTAGGTGGATCATCTACAACGTACATGTGTGAGTGAGTGGGCAGATCAACAACAATGTACACGGTTAGGTAGATAGGCAGACTATCTACATTGTACTTGTGTGGGTGAGAAGGCAAATCATCAGCAACGTACATGTGTGGGGGTGGTTTGGAAGATCTATGAATATATGTAGGCAGAAGAACAATGTACATGTGAATAAGTAGGCAGCTTATCTGTACATAATATAATAACCCAGGTATTATATGAAATGAAATGAAAAACGTTTTATTTTCTGAGGCAAAGTTAGGACCATTAGGTCCTCTCTTACACTTAACCTCAATGAGTAGGTAAGTAGATTATATCCGCTCCACTCAACATTATATCCTTGAGTGGAGCGGATGAATCTACCGGGGAAAAGGCTTGGGAAGAGTAGATCATCTAAAACGTACATCTGTGTGTGTGAGACAGATCATCAACAACCTACATTTTTGCCAGACAAAAAAAAAATGGGAGTAACTAGCTGAGAGTAAGTTATGCCATAGTTAATAATAATATACTGCCTTCAGCATCCTTAGAAACTTGTCATTATTCCTATGCTAAAAAAGTTGTAATGTTAGCAAATCTGATCGCCAAATTACATATTCAAAAGTATAACAAACAAAATGGATTTCTTGAGAAAAAATATCCTGTACGTTTTTTGTGTCTAGTTTTGGAGTTCTGCATGTCTCTTTTTCTTTAATTTTTATCAACAGTTCATCAGTCTCCAGACTACTGATCATTGTGGCTTTTATCATGAACATTGATGTTGCAATGTTTAACATGCACATTTATTTTACTGCTTCAATATGGTTTACTCATTACTCAAATTTTTGGATTAGTAGATAATATTTGGATATTTCCAATGCTTCCAGTGTTTAAAGGAACAAACACAAAGTTTTGACAGGAATAAAAAAACCGTCTTCAGGTGTTACTTACTACCCTACATTTACAACTAGTTTTTTTAGTCTTCTAGTGCAACTTCAAATTCTTCACAAAGTTGATGATAGATTTTATATGGTTTGTAGTCTATTGTCAGCAATAAGACAATCACTAAACATATTTAATCTTAAAAGGGATGTTCTACTAAAAAAAATCATTAAGTGCAATATATAAGGTAGGAGAAAAATAAAGATAATGTTCATATGTTAACTATTTAGTAAAATAATAATAATAATAACAGACAAAAGTGGTGAATATCTAGGTATAGATGCATTTCAGGAAAATTTTCTTCATTTTCTCCACAGAATCATATGTCCGCGCCATTACAAATACACCCTTGTGCTCTTAAAACACGTCATTATAGCTGACTTTGCTTATAACAAACTCTACACTTAGTAACACAATAACTTGGGACAATGGCTTGGATTAAACTCCCTCTGAACGAAAAAAAAATGCACATGACATCAAAACAAAACTTAAAAAAGCAAACAGTTTTTATTTTTGTTTAGTGCATGGAACTCTACTTAATACGTCATTGAAAATTAGTCAAAATACAAAGTAATTCTGATATTGTTAATTTAAAATGGAGTTGATATTGGTATTCTTCGTTTTGTTACACATTTTTACACATCACCAATAAAAAAACACTTTTACTAGGCCTTTCACCAGCATCATCAGGTAACAACAAATTCTGATATTGTTTACTCTACTTATCACTTTATTTATATTTTATTATTAAACGTTAAAATTATCATAACTATATTGTGTTTGGACTTGTTTTAAATGAAATGGCAATTAGAATTCAAAATGAGAATAATTAGACTAGAATATTGCATTTGTGTTATTAATTACCATAAACTGTATAAATTAGGCTGGTGACATAGCCTATTGTAATCGCCTGCCAGCGTATGTGGATGAGCGGAGGGTCGCTTAATCCATACTTGAGAAAGTTAATAATCTTTTCAACTAAATAAGAGTTACAGTTAAAAACATTTACCTCTAAAACAATTAACTAATTGAATTTAAAGTTGAGTTTTTACTACAGTAGAATATATACAAATATTTAACCACTATGATCCTTTATTATGTAATATCTCATAGGCATTTATTTGACTTGTAATAATTTTATACAGGGTGTGCCTAAACTACGGTCCAAACTTAAAGATGTGATTTCTTGGGTCAAAACAAAAAAACAAGTTCCTGTAAATTGAATTCCAAAAAGCCTTTGTTAGCTACCTAATTGCTATTTTGTATTTTTAATTAAAAGTGACTATCTAAATACCGGTTTGACGGAAAAACTTTAATTTTCCTCACATAATTACTACTGTATAGCCTACTAATACATAGTAAATCAATTTGATAGTTAAAATGTTTGAAAATGTTTACCTTTTTAAATATTTAATTAATGATAACTCGCAAACTTTTAAAAGGTATTACAAGAGTGATGTTTTATTATAAATTATGTTAAAAATTTAATGACATCTCATTCTTGAAAATTGAACAAAAATAAGCAAGATATAAGATTTTAAGGTAACTCATTAAAAGGTGTCACATCAGGCATGTGACACGACCTGAGACGGTGACTTGTGGATTGAGATCAGTGCAATAGTCATAAAATAATGAATCTGTAAACTTAAAAACTTCAGTAAATAATTCTGGTAATTAACATACTGAAAACATCTATTAACATTAGTTGTAAGTTCTTTGTTTTGCTGTCTGATGAAAATGCGTGTTTCATCTTTAGGATATATCATGCTTAAAACAATTAGAACTACTTTTTTAGTTAAATGTAAACAATGGAATAAAAGAATAGTACAGTAATAATGTCATATTTTTTATAAATAAATCCAACTACTTGTATTTCTGAACTGAACCAGGCTTATAAAGTTTTGGTAAACATTAGTGGTAGCAGTAATTGTTATCCACTTAAAATGCAAACTATTATGAAAGTTTAGCTCAATAAGTTAACAGGATATTTTATGAAATTATAAGTTTTTCTTCAACAAGTATGTGAAAGAAACATAATTCACTGAATTCCTAATTTGCTAATGAGTTCTACAGATTCACTATTTCAACGAATGTTGCACCTATCTTGATCTGCAAAGTTAGATCATTGGGTGGTGTCATGACTTTGCGCTTGAAAAGTTATATCTTGCTTTTTTTCACTTGATTTTTCCAAAAAAAGTTGTTTTTAAATTTGTAGAAGAAATTTTAAATAAAACATTAGGCCTACTCTTCTAATACCTTTCAAAAGCTATCAGTTTAAGAGTTAGCGTTCAATGAATACTTTGAACGGTCGCCATTTTAAAAATTATGACTGTACCAAATTGGCTTCGTACATTTTACTAGGTCACAACAAAAGCAATATTTATTCTGGAAACAATTTAAGTTTTTCAGTCAAACCGTCTTTTAGAAGGTCACTTTTAATTAAAAATACAAAATGGCTAGATGGTTAAAAATGTGTTTTTGGACCTCTGTTACAGGAACTTGTTGTCTTATTCTGGCCCAAGGAACCAAGTCCTTGAGTTTTGGAGTGTAGTTTGCGGACACCCTGTATATATTATAATACATATTAAAATTCAAAGGTTATATTATGAAATCAGCTTTGAAAAAATCAGTTTACTTTCCCACTAACATGCTGTTTGAATTGTTCACTGTCTTACATGCACAAAAGCAAACATAACCACAGCACATTCACTAACTAAACAAAAATAAACAGATTGACAGAATGTAAACAACTAGACAGCTTGTAGCGGGAGGTGAAAAGCGAGTCAATGACCTAGTCACTATGCAACCATCAGGTGACAGTGCCAATTATTATGTTTGAAGCCAATTACAAACAATTCTTTTGGTTCTATGAATACTTTCAACTAATTGTACATGAGTTAACGTACGTATAAAACATATTTGAAACAGTAAAATTATTACTTTTTTTTAAACTATCGAAATTTCAGCGTTCAGAGGTCGACCGCCTGGTTCTATAGCGTAATATACAAAGGTCCGGAAATTGACCGTTCAGTCTTTTCCGCATACCTATCAGGCATCCAAAAATCTACCGCTTAGGGTCCAAAGGACCACATCAATGTTCGTCATGAAAGCCACAAAGATTAGGCTCATCTTGAAACTAATGAGTTCTTAATATAAAGGTTAAAACATAGAATTCAATGTTAAACAAAAATATACACATATTGAACTATTAAATTTGTAAAAATTTAAGATAACCTACCGTAACCTGTTGTTTACTTTTCGTGCTTGAGGAGTTAAAAAGCCTTTAATAGGATGATTGACATTATGTGGGGTCTCTGAAATAAACCCATTAATTGATTTTTTCGATTCTGCATAGGTTATCACAGATCTTCTGTCTATCTCTTCTTCTGCGTCAAATTTTGATTTGTTAAGTGCTATTAATTCATCTGCAACACATTTATTTTTAGATAAAGTTCATAAATTTTAAATTTGACTCAATTATTATAACAATATGATGGCTAAATTTAAGTGGCTAATCATAAAACTCATAATTTTATGCTACTTAGCATTAAGATAGGACATGGTTACATTAGTGGCATTTTAGAAAAGAAAATATGTATTTTTTAACGCTTTCTCATTTGAATATTTCCTAAAAGACAGAACACACAACATGTGCCTATACTATATCTTAATATATAATATAATATCTTTAAAATATATAAAAAATATAATTTAATGATTTCCCATATTTAATATATAGCAATATAAAGGCCATAACAGTAATATGCATGATGGCTATTAAAGACCTACATCTATATGCCAATATCTAAAAACGGCATAACTCTATAAAATTTAAATAAAAATAACTAAAATCTATTATGTATTTTATAATTTATTAATTTCACTATACCACCAATAATACAAAATATAACATAATCTAATTGGTTAAATACCTATATGGATGAAAAGATCTAAATAGGCAGGCATAATAAATACAGTTTTGACATATCTAATAATAATCAAATAAAATACTTTAATTAATAAATAGTGCAACTGAGTATGTGTGATAATCTAAACGATACACAAATATTAACAATAGTACAAAAATTAAAAGGATGTCATCTATATGAAAAATAAACATATACATAGCTAAATTGTACAGTTATGTATACAACGAAGATCCATGAAGAAGCTATGTATAGTTGATGAATTTTCATTTTAAATTGGGAATGCCATAACTAGTTTTAGAATTAGGACTTGAATTATATGTTAACATTGTTGCTAGGCTTTCATCTTATAGTATTTTAATCTTGATTTGTTGTTTATACAAATGTTCAAGCCATTTTGTACTTTGAATGTTTTATACTTTAATTTTTGTATGACATTATGATATCTCTATCAGGTTAAATATGTTATATTATTTTTAGTGTACAAATATTGACCTCTGTACATGCATTGTTTAAGCGTGTTCAATGATAATCATGAATTTTGAATTAATAATTGTTGAAATGAAAATACTATAGTTGAACAACAACATACATATATTAGCAATAAAATATTATGATAATAATAGTAAAATAAAGATAACGACAATAACAGCAACAAAAAGCAAGCATTGAAGGTTCAGCTACTAATGAATGGGTCTGAGAATTTCCCAACAGCACTTTTGAAGACTACCTTTGCTACTTCATATCTGGCATTGTCACTTCCGAGCCTCAGGATCCTGGAGACATGTTATTGTGATCATAGTTAGTTGGTTCAAATCCTCTTTGGAAGACAGCTCAGATTGGCTTCCTCTAAGTTGCATGAATATCAATTTTACCCACCTGCCTGCGTCAACCAGATTCCGGCAATCAGTTTGCTTATACATTCTACTTTGTATCATGGACATGTGAAGAACAACTGTGAAACAGCCTAGTGCCTACATCATGACAATACTACGTGGAGCTTAACTCTCAAAGCTCCTTGAATATAGTATATGGATTCTACGTGCCAGTAACAGTTATATGCATCAATAGACTATCTATTGTTCGGTTCGATATAATGAGTTTGAATAAGTTCTAACACACAAAGGTTACTTTTTTCACCATCCTTGCTCTGTAACCCATGGATTGTTGTGAATCATGATAAATTATTAATGTTTATTACTCAGTTATATGTTTTAGAATTTTTATATGTTGATACATTTATTTGATAGACAATGTTTTTACCTAATTTTCGGCTTATATATGTTTGATCATATGAACTCTGTAATGTTTATGCATTATTTATAAACAAAATGTAATATTACTGTTCCCATAGTAACCATTATCAGCTTGTATTGTTCAAAGTTATCATGGTAAAGAACTTATATTTTAGTCCATGATGTATAGTTTGTTCATTTCCTCTAAATAAATAAAATTTAGAATATTTAAGCTATACCCCATTTCTTATTTTATTATCAGAGCATTGGGTAAAACTGCACAATTACTTAGTCAACTTCAATTATTATCATATTTTTATATGATGATGTGGTAGTCCTCACTTAGTTGGAAAAATGAAAATCAAGTTTCGGAAAGCCATTGTGTACCTTGCAAAGCGATAAGAAGGTTTAAAGTACATGCGCTCTCACTGACATTTCGGAGATATCGCCCCGCGGCAGTTATGGTTAGGTTATTATGTTGTGGAATGAACCTGTAATAACGTATTTTCACTGTCACAAACTGCTTTTCAGTCAGCAGAGTTAGTAAAAACATATTCTACAATAGGCTATGATAACATAACCTAATCAAAACTTCTACAGCACTATGTATATGGGAAGCCAAAGTCCACACGCTATTACTGACATTTTGGAGACATCACGCTACAGCAGTTATGGTTAGCTTAGGTTATTATATTGTACAATGAACCTATAATAACATATTTTCACTGTCACAAACTGCTTTTCAGTCAGCAGAATTTGTAAAAACATACTCTACAATAGGCTATAATAACCTAACCTAACCATAACTGCCGCGGCACGATGTATACTAATGTATCACTAATGATACTTTAACTCTATGTTTCCGACTCCTATTTTTTACTAAATATTGATATTATTTGCATCGCAAAAATGTATTATCAAAGTATGAAAAGATTTATAGTTGACTAAGTAATAGTTGACATCGCACCACAGCAGTTACGGTTAGATTATTATATTGTAGAATGAACCTGTAATAATGAATTTTCACTGTCCCAAACTACTTTTCAAGCAGCAGAACTTGTAAAAACATATTCTACAATAGGCTATGATAACCTAGCCTAACCATAACTTCCGCGGTGTTATGTATATGGGCGGCCTCAGCGTATACTAATGTATCACTAATGATACTAACTCTATGTTTCCGACAACTAATTTTTACTAAATATTGATATTTAACATCCCAAAAATGTATTATCAAAGTGTGAAAAGATTTGAAGTTGACTAAGTATTAGTGTAGTTATTTAAACAAATGAATCTACAAAACAAAGAACCTTAAGTTATAAGAGTTATTCATTGTTCTCAATCAAACAGCGCTGCTCTTCAATCAGTGCCCCACACAAGGCTGAGACGGTCAACTAATTTGTACCCGCTGTGAAACACCCCGTCAAAATTCACGAGCCAAAATGGTTTAAGCAATCATAAACACCAACGATTACCCACAAAATCTGTAATCACTGATTTTCCTGCTGAATAGACGAGCAGCAGGTTTTTCCAAAAGCCAGGCTCCCGAATATATCGCAAATTACGAAATCTTGTTGATCAAAAAGACAATTAGGATAAGTTAGATTATGTTGGGTTATGTAAGAAAAGTGTATTTTTCGAGCCAAAAAATAATTTGATTGACAAAAATAAATTGCCTAATAACCTAGGCCTCTTGTGTTTAGCATAAAAACATGTAGGCCTACCATGAAAAAAATGATTGAAAAATAACGATTGTCGTCTCAGTGGCGAATAGCTTTATTATTGTTCAGTAAAAACCAAAGTTTTCCACAATTGAAATCAACCTCTCCAAGAGCTATAGGCCTACACATATTACACAACTTTCTAGACGCCTCGCCAATCTTGACTTTTTTATCACCAGTGGATAGATTCAGGTCTATAATTTATGAGAATATACATTTTATTCCATGGATATAATGTTTGATAAAAAAAATTATTTTTCAATTTATTTCCGTTATTTCAGAATAATATTTTATACCTTAGGTGTAGTTTTTTTGTCCTAAACACGAAATTGAAAACTATTTTGGTCTAGGACAATTATTTCTCAAGACATTATGAAAAAACTATGTTCGCGACAAATCACCTATGGTGCACATTTGCACATCCTTAATAGAAGCTATGACTGGCCACTTAAAACAAATTCGCACGTATTTCTGCCGGAGTGACAGCCGGCAGGCCGTTACGGAGGCTAAGCACACGAATTTAATGTAGCCTAAATTATAAATTCCTTTGTATTGACTGGCCACCAAAACAAATTCGCACGTATTCCTGCCGGGGTTATGTCCAGTAGGCCGTCATGGAGGCCAGGAACCCAAATTTAATGCACATTATAAATTTTTGTGGAGTATATAAAAGATTAGGCTATTTTTTGCAGTTTATTGCCACCAAACAAATTAGGAACATTTTGCTTGAAATGGGTCTAGAATTGGCTGTATTTTCACGATATGCTTTTTATTCATATTATTTATTAAATGGTAAAAGTAAATTAAATAAGATTGCAACCTTCAGACAGGCCTAGCCTTTGAGGTGCATATTTTTTATTTTTCCAAAAAAAAAAAAAAAATGAGATTATGAGACGGTTGATTTCTTCTCTCGTATTTCCAGTTAGTCCTATATGAATTGATAATTGGATTATAGTATGAAGAGTGAAGAAGAACATTGCAATATTTATATAACATAAGTTATTATTAATAAGCCTTAAAAATAAATTAGTTAAACTTTGTCTTATATGTCTGTTAATAAGTAATGGTTTTTTTAATTAATTGTAATGTATAAAGTGTAATGCATATTTTGGAAAAATAAATTATTATTATTATTATATTATTATTATTATTCCGCGGAAATAACATATTTTACCGAAAAATTAGAAGAAAACCAATGTCACAACTTTTAGTATTTTTGTCATATTCCGTTAATTTAAATGGTATTTTAATCATCTTTTTTTATTTTCAAGTGTTTTTTTCACTGAATACAAATTTGAAAACTATTTAGGTCTATTACAAATATTTCTCGATATAACAGAAAAACTACTATCACGGCGAATCGCGATTAGCGGCCATTACGCGATCAATATATATATATATAACAACTATTAATCACAAAAACCGAATTCACCTATATTCCTGCCAAAGTGATGGCTTGTAGGCAGTCACGGAGGCCAAATACTCAAATTTAACACAAATTACGAATTTTCATTGAGAAAATAGACAATTGGATAAGTTAGGTTATGTCTGTAAAAAATGCATTTTTCAAACTGAAAAAATAATTTTACTACAAAACTAGTTATATGTTAATTGTGTTCAGCATAAAAAAACACGAGAAATGAAAAAGAAAAGTTGTTGAAAAATGACAATTTTTAAAAAAGTTGGTTGTTTCAATATCAGATAAAAAACTAGTTTTTTGATTTTTCGGTAAAAAATGAGTTTTCCGCGGATAATATCAAACTCCTCAAGAGATATAAACTCATTTTCATCACTTTTTCAACATAAAATCATATTTTCAGAGGTGGCAAGAAAGTGCATAGTTACCAATGATCATTTATTATATTAAAATTTGGGAGAAACTTATCTTTGCAATCATTTTGTTGTATGTTATACCACTTTTTCAACATGAAATCGTGCATATTTACCAAAATATTTTTCTATTTTGGTAATTATGCACATTCTTGCCACCTCTGAAAATAAGATTTCATGTTGAAAAAGTGGTGAAATTTGAGTTTACATCTCTTGAGGAGTTTGATTTCATCCGCTGAAAACTCGTTTTTAACCGACAAATCAAAAACTAGTTTGATATTTGATAGTGATTCGACAACTTTTTTTTCATTCCTCATGTTTTTTATGCTGAACACAAATATATAACTGGATTTGTAGTAAAATTATTTTTTCAGCTCAAAAAATGATTTTTTTACTGACATAACCTAACTGGTTATGTCCTATGGTTTGCCGGCGTGGTGGCTCAGTGGCTAAGGCTTCGGACTGCGGAGGGCAAGGTCCAAGGTTCGAATCCCCACTGAGCCAACGGTCGGTACTTCACTCGTTGAATAAAGTTGACGCACAGGCCTGTAGGCCCATGTCAACTGGCGAGTGAAGTTCTAAAAAAAAAAAAAAAAAAAAAAAAAAAAAAAAAAAAAACTTAGCCTAAAATATGTAATTTGCGTTAAATTCGAGTGTTTAGCCTTCATGACGTCCTGCTGCCCGTCATTCCGGTGAAAATATAGATGAAGTCGGTTTTTGTTTTAATTTATTTTATTATTATTTCAACGGCAGTAGCCAATTTACACTATTACAATATTTTCATTATTACATAAGATGGCGAGGCAAAAAATCAGTGAAAATGTTCATAGCAACAACGTGAATAATACAATAATATGATACAATGACGGATATTGAGACATACTTATTAATATAACTATTAGTAAAGGAATAATATTGATAGCCTAAATAGAAGGTAATTACATATTAAAATACAAATAGAAAACAACAGTAACAAACAAATTTTGTGATTAATAGTTGTTGTTGTACATAATGACCACGTAATGGCCACAAATCGCGTTTCGCCGTTATATCTCGAGAAGTATTTGTAATTGACCTAAATAGTTTTCAAATTTGTATTCAATGAAAAAAAAAACATCAAAATAAAAAAGATGATTGAAATACCATTTAAATTAACGGAAATATGACAAAAATACTAAAAGTTGTGACATTGGTTTTTGTCTAATTTTTCTGTAAAATACGTTATTTCCGAGAAATAAAAAGTACATCTCATGAAAATACAGCCAATTCTAGACCCATTCCAAGCAAAATGTTCCAAATGTTTGGTGGCAAGAAACTGCATAAATACCTCTATTTTCCTTATTTATCCTGTTTTTCTAGTGAAAATCGTAGTCTATTCTAGTTTCTTAGTTATATACTAAAAATAAAATTTAAGCAAAAAAATCAACAAGCCATTAGGCTATTATGTATAAATATCTCAGATATATCCTATAACAAACAGCACCCTATGCAACTTATTCAAAAATCACCTGTCCTTTAAAGAAAAGGTAGCTGCAAGCTCATGGATTAACACCTTACCTGAACCTATTGGGTGACCATTGTGCATAGGTTAAGCCTACTAAACATGTGAAGTTAAGAATTAGGCCTAGGTAATTTTATTCAAATTATGAGCAAAAACGTAACAATAAAATATGCTCTAAACTAACTTTAAATTATAGAGTTCTCACAATATGTTTACATACCAAGACTAAGTTCTAATGGGTTTGTTTCAATTTCCATTTTATTGGTAATTAATAAGTAAACACGACAGGATTCAACACTTTAATGTGCCATACATACAAAATGGGACAATTCTAAAACGTTCTCGTTAGTTCAAACTCAAACTAAAAGGAGAAGGTTTAGCAAAACACGAAACAAAGTTTTGAATCAAACTCCAACGTCTGTCGTCTAAGAAACTCAAGAGTCAAGCAAAAAGAAAATGGTCTCAAAAACAAGCGCACGCATAGTCGAACATGCGCACCCGGCCAATGCATAATAAGCAAATGCATTGAGTACAGAACATAAATAGGTTCTGCGTTTGAGGCAAGGTCTCCGACCAATGTGGCGGCGTGTTATCGGTATATATTTATTTATTTATACCAACGGATATCTCCATTTTTACATTAAATGAAACATAAGTTTGACAATTGTCTCAAAGTATGACTTATAGCTTAGATTGCCATGCAAAGACTGAATTATAACGCATAATAACAATAAATAGTACAAGCGTGATTTACATAGACCAATAATTATATAAATAGAACAGGTCAATGCAATAATATGAAATAAGTACATGCAAAATACTATAAAGTGTAAAACAAACAGATCATTTTTACTCTTGTCACACTATCATGAAAGAAGTCCACATGTTTGGCAACATTGTTACCAGCTCTTTGGATTCGGGCCATCGTGCTGTTGGCTGCGTAGCTAGTTCGATGCTGTTGCCTTATGAACAGGTCCAACTTCTTTACACGTCAACTACACATACACGAACAGGCCGCAAACGTCATGTATGTGTACATCGAAGTTCAGTGGTGGAGTCAGGATAACACCTAGGTCTTTAACACGCTCCACACGAGCAATGGACTCATTACGCACTCTATAACTGAAGTTGATAGGAGTTTGGCAACGATGGAACGTGATAACCTGACACTTATTTGTGTTAAGGGTCATTCTGTTGTCTGCAAACCATTGGTCAAGACTTGATAGATCCCTCTGTATACGAAGGCAGTCATCTTCAGATTCTATGATTGAAAAGATTGTTACATCGTCTACAAACATAAGTACATCACTCTGTAGCACTTCAGGAAGATCATTAATAAATAGAGAGAAAAGATAAGGCCCAAGTAACGATCCCTGGGGCACCCCAGAGTAGGCAATGAATTAAGAAGAGAGGGACGATGCAAACTTGACATACAGACGTCTGTTGAAAATGTAACTTGCCAACCACCGGGCACAGGAGTTTCCAAATCCCTGATCCTGCATTTTTTTCAAAAGAAGTGAGTGGTCAACCGTGTCAAACGCTTTGGTGTTGCAGGTGGTGGAGAACGTTCGTGCAGGCGCTTTCTCAATGCGGTGGGAGAGTTCCCGTGCAGGCGGGCCACTGCGTGAGATGAGAACAGACTGGATTCACTGTTCTCACGGGGCTTATTTAGTAGCTCCTCCATAGCGTTTCCAGAGGAATAGCAATTATTCTTACGTTTTTCAGTTTAGTCTTAAATATCTTATTCTTGTAAATAAAGTTTTGTAAATAATTTACTTTTTTTTAATATTCCTTGGTTCTGTATATGATTAAATTATGTATGAATGTTGCTATTTTGTTTAGGTATAGATATTGATAAGTATTTCTGTATATTAGTTTTTGTGTAAAATTAAATGAATGATTCAAGTAATATACATTAATCCAAAATTAGTTTTATATTGTACAATAGGAAACACCTATATTCACTAAGACAGTAAGTCTAATCTTTCTCGTGATTATAAAGAATTAATGAATAATATGAATATTGCTGAGAATATAGTGTAAGATAAGAAGTATAGGCAGCACCGTAAAAAGCTTTTAATAAGTCTTACCACATATGTCATAACGATATGCCATATGCCAGATTATTTGTGAAATAATAAATTCCTCATGTTATAAAAAATATGGTGTATTAAGAAATGATTATTTTCCTCTTATTTTACCAATGATTATTAAGGGAACAAATTGTGTAATTAGTTTAATGATCAATTGTTTAAAGTAGCCATTCACTTCTTGAGATATCTGACGTTTTCATATTGGTCCCATATTAACGACAAAAATAATATATAATATTACCTTTAGAAAATATACTCTAACTACAATTTTTATTTCATAACAGAAGTTATAAATATAAATATGGTATGCATTATATACACTGTGGAGCTAATGCCTGATCTTTAATAATATTGCAGTGATTATTTGATTAAAATACAACCACATTACTTTATTTTTATTGTTTATTAATTAATACATTAATTATAATGTCACGCATTTGTTGAAATTCACAGTAAAAATGAGTTCAATAACAACAAACGTTATACGTTAGCTTATACAATATTGTTTGAATATACTTCCAAAACATTTGAGAGAATTGTTAAACATTTAAGACTTAAACAATTAGGATTAGCATTTAAATTATACAAGAACGATTCGTAAATATTAAAAAGCTATATTATTATAACTAAATAATACCTGTACACCATTATACTGTATACGTGCTCAGTGCAGTATAAAACGGATAAAAACACTGTATCTTTACAAGCTTTTTAAACTAATCAATATATTCTTGTCTCAACTCATGAATGGCATGTTACTGGAACTGCACTTAGTGGCTTTGTCTTAGTTCTCAACTCTAAGCTGGTGCTATATTTAGATAATGGATCTACTGATCCAGTCCTAATTAAAGGTTATTATCAAATACCATTATCTAAGATACCTACATAATTAGTTAAATTGCAGGATACATCAGTGGAGAGTTATTGAGAAAGTGGTGTCCATCTTGGTAATCAAGTTAGTATGGGTGAGGTGCAGGCGCCCTCCGTCAGTGGCATGGACTGCTAATACGTTCACGCTTTACTGCAATAAGTACACCGTCCTGGTGGATTAACCTGCACTCTTATATATTTGTATGATAAATTCAATATATTCCCTACAACTTTACTGCTGGTCAATCTTCTCTGACCAAACAATAAAAAAAGTTAGCAGCCGTCCAAATTTTTATTGTCAAAATGAAAATAAACTACATAATTCTTTTAATCTTTAATTATTAATTATAAGTGATGTATAACACATATTTAATTGGTTTTTCGCTTGAAAGCGAAACGCTTGGTAAAGGGGTTGCAACGAAAGAACCACTGATAGCCTTCATCACCATATTTAGTTGTTATATCAACCTCTCATACATGTGTACTGTTAAGCTACATGGAAGCACAATATTCAGCTGTGGAGTAAATCCGGAACTTGTGTAAACGCAGGAATTGTGTGTTGACTTCCCAAGATTATCGAGCACGTTGCTGCACAGTGTTAACTATGGTTATCACTTTAGATGCTATTTTCTGTATGTGCCTTTTAAAAAGACAGGTCAATCTGAACTGACTTCCATGCACTGTGTTAATTATATTACAGCCTAACACCATCGAAAAAGACGTTCATATTTTGATCAGCTAGTCTATTACTTAGGTGAAAGCAGGTTACTTCTGTCTATATTGGATTGGGATTTAGCTCTCAGGTTCTAAAATAACTATTGAGGGTTTCTAGATAAAGTGTAACTGTTCTTTGTGTTTTTGATATGCCCTCGTGTTAAGTTGTAACAGAATTTTCATCTGCATATGTGAATTTTCTGGATTGGGTAGCGAGAATGCCGGTATTGTATACATTGAATAAAAGAGGAGCAAGGGCGGAGCCTTGTGCAGTCCATCATTAAGGTGCTTAAAAGAAGGTTCTCTGCAACCCAGGAAAACTTTAATTAACTTGTTACTGAAGGTGGATTTTAGAAATCGTGACAAACGAGGAATCGGAATTAAGTTGTAAAGTTTATGTTACAGACCTTTTCACCAGATTGTGTTATAGGCTGTGTTAAATGATGATAATGTTTTCTTCATCTTTTCAAATACATTTTCAATGTCAGAGAAAGTACTCAGTGGAAGTGATTTCGACCAGGTTTCAAACAGGCTTGTTCAATAGTGAGAATAAGAAGAATAAGAATATATTTTTTGCTGTTTGAACAATAAAATTGTTATAGCAAAAGTCATTAATACAAATGTATAAAAATTATGCATTGAATTATAATTAAAATAAATATGTTAAAATATTATGAGTTAAAATGTACCAACAGTATAAATATACTTTAAAATGTTTCTTTCAGTCACACAGACATTCTAAACAATAAACTGCTGCAATCATAAAATTTTTTCACATGGCACACCTACTCTCTTACCCATGACACCAGGCCTTGCAAAAATATTACATTTTATTTTAAAGAAGGATCATCCCAGCGACTCATCATGAACTCGTCAATCGAATAACATGCTCTAGACACCAAAAGGCCTTTATTACAAAAGGTTTGTGAGTTACAAACAAACGAGCCTTAAAGCGTGTTTCGTTATTGATCATCTTTAACTCTTCAGGAAGCTTGTTGATCAATCTGACGCCTACCTGAGAAGGGAGTCGTTCGCAAGTAGTGAGTCTATATTGCGGGACACGGAAATTGTCTCTGCCTCTTGTCTTATAATGATGAACATCTCTACCTAGTGATGTTGTAATTAAGAATTGGTGAAATTCTGTTGTAAATCAGCCTCTCTAGTAACTTATAGTAAGTACTTAAAAGAGCTATAGCACGGTAGCTTTCGGTTTGTCCTGGATATTCACCTGGCTTCAAAACAGCCATTATTTTAGACATTTTAAAACCTTTGGGCATACGGCCACTCACTTATATGGAATTCTTTTTTGAAGCCCCTAGGGATACAAAACTTGGCAGAGGAAATAACAAAGCTAGTGAAACGATCATAATTAATCTTTATTATAGGTGAAATGAACCCGATACCTCGATGAAAAGACCTCCCAATTAGCTTTTTTAAATTTCCAGCATTTCCGGGAGAAAGATTGAACAATGGGAACCTTAAATCCTACCGTTATCACAACAGGCCTATGATGTGAATGGGGAAGGAACCTTGGCGATGAGAATGAGGAAGAAACACACCTCCTTAAATATAAGGGACTCCTGAGTGAATACACGAACAGAAGCGTAAGTCTGATAAATAATTCCGAAGCGCACGAGCTGAGAAGAAAGCTGCTTCTCAGCTCGTTAAAGTTGGATTGCAGGTAGTAAGATATTTTATCTTATGGGTTTTCCTTTACATACATACATCCCGCGTCGTCCCGTAGACCAGTGTTGGCATGGGATCCGTCAGCACTTTCATCAAAGAGATGAAGTGAAAAAAGGTTAAGGTAGGCCAGGCTAAGGATGGCTAAGATTCCAGAAATTCTGTAATACCATAGAAACTTTTGCTGATTAGGTATTTATTTAATTTAAGTTTGAAAGTACTAAGTTTCTCTATTGTCTTGAGTTCAGAAGGTAATTTAGAAAAGAATTTAGGTCCAACAAAGTTTGGCTTGCATTCACTAATTCTAATGTTGTGTTGTACAGAAGTTACGTTATTTCTATTGCGAGTATTATAACTATGAGTGGGTGGGTAGTTAGTATGGTTTGTGGATTTGGCGTAAACTAAAACTTCATAAATGTACAAAGATGGAATAGTCAGAATACCTAATTTTATGAATGCATCTATACAACTATCTCTGGGTCGCAGCCCGCTCATAAGTCTAACAGCCCTTTTCTGTAATCTAAAAACTAAGTCTAAGTTCCTGGAGGAAGAATCACCCCATAATATTATGGAGTAATTAACATGTGATTCGAAAAGACTATGGTATACTAGTTTAGATAAATCGATATCTCCCAGAAGAGAAATATTGCGTAAGACAAAAAGGCCTACAGACAATTTGCTACAAAGGCATTTAGTTGAAAACCAAAACCCAAGAATTTTCCACAACGTGTTACGTGATTAAAGAAAATTAAATAAGACAGTAGTGAGAAAAATAATTTTTTTTATTAGGTTTTCCGTCAGGGGATATTTGATTTTATGTATTGGTCACCCTGCCATCTTCAATAACATAAACAGCAACAAATTAAAAACGAGAACAACTCATGACATGAAATGACGAAAGTACTCATTGTAACCTATCCAAGAAAAGTAGAATTTGAATGAAGGAGTGAACACTTAGCTTGATTGTATCTAACCAACCATAGGAATATCCATCGCAGCCCGATAGACTATTAATTGTCTTCCATAACATTTGTTTAAAATCATGATCATACATGTGCAAGATTGAATGTTTAATAAGGTTATTTTATCTTGTGTACTGTATTTTATTAGGAATATGAAAATGAGGACGAGGTGAATTAGTTTTGGTTTGTTGTGGTTAAGCCTTCATTGGATGAAAATAGGTAAATTTTAAAATTATAATTAAGCTTAGGACTAATTTAATTTATACCGTATTTTTATATATTTAGAATATCTATTTATATATTGGTATTTACGCAGTTTCTTGTGCCACCAAACAAAATTGGAAAATTTCACTTCAAATGGGTCTAGAATTGGCTGTTTTTTCACGAGATATGCTTTTTATTCCGCGTAAATCACGTATTTTACCGAAAAATTAGAAAAAAACCAATGTCACAGTTTAATGTATTTCTGTCATATTTCCGTTAACAAATGGTATTTTAATAATCTTTTTTTTATTTTCATGTATTTTTTTGCGCTGAATACCAATTTGAAAACTATTTTGGTTTATTACAATTATTTCTCGAGATATAGTGGAAAAAACTACTTTCTTGGCGAAATGCGATTATCGGCCATTACGCGATCATTTTAACCCTCGAACCGGGTCATACTTTTTCCTGTACCGCCACATCATTTTTAGCGCATTTGCAGACATTTTTTCAAAAAATCATAAAAAATAGTAAGATTATAAAACCCTACTTGTATGTGGTATTATTGCACTCCTAATAAAGCAGGCTATCTAATAATAATAAAATATTACATCTTTGGGGTTAAAAAAAATTTTTTATGACTCATGATATCTCGGACAATGACTTTTGTAAACATAAAAGGGGGGGGGGTCACCTTGAAAATAATATATTATAGCTAAATTCAAAATTCCAAGATAGCCTAAATATTACAAATTTCATCTAGTTTCAGGATATATAAAGGTTTTATATGTTATTTGTAGTATAAAAGTAATTATACTTACAAAACCCTGTGTAGTACAATATATACAAACATTTGTTACTGTGGTAACATAATTTTCAAAAATTTGCTAAAAATTCTATATAATCAGTACAGACTTCTAACTAGTACTAAAACTTATAGAATTACTTGTTCTATAAATAAAATATATTTGTTAAATGGTTTCCTAGGTATCCTCTGGCTGTGAGCTTAGTTGTCCACAGATGATGATGAAATTTATCCGGCGTACGCACACAAATGTGACATTCTTCATGTTCACAATTTTTTTTCTTTTATAAAAAGGCTTCAATATAATTTTGTGTGTGTTGTATGTATATACCAAAAGTAATGTAAACACAATTATATCATAATAACACCATAATTACGTATAATAATACTTACAAATACAATTGAAAGACAAGTAAACAAAACTTCCAAGGCTAGCGTCAGTTTGAAATCGCTTTCACATTGGACAACGAATATTCATCATATTATTTTCAATTGTTCCCGTCGTCTTAGAACCAAGTCAGGCATACCACTACAATCGGTAACTCTTCCCGTTTCCAGTGGTATATGAATCTTGTCTATAGCGCTAATAGGTATACTATAACAAGTGATAATATCGAGTGATGTCAAGTCGACAATTTTTTGTCGAAACGCGGTACAGAATCAACACAAGTCGACAATTATTTGTCGAAACGCGGTACGAGGGTTAAACAACAATAAATCACAAAAACCAAATTTACCTGTATTACCACTGGAGTGACGGCTGGCAGGCCATCAAGGAGGCCAAAAACTCGAATTTAACGTTAATAATATATTAAAGCACATTTTTACCAAAAAATTCGAAAAATGAATGTGACAACCTTTTGTATTTCTGTCTTATTTCCGTTAATTAAAATGTTATTATAATCCAATTTTGTTTGTTTTTTTGCGCTGAATACGAATTTGAAAACTGTTGGTCTATTACAATTTTTTTCGAGATAAAACAGAAAAACTACTTTCGCGGCGAAGGTACATGATCATTATATACAACAACTAATTCACGAAAACCGAATTCACCTATATTCCCGCCAGAGTGAGGCCATCACAGATGTCAAACACTCGAATTTAACACAAATTACGAATATTTGTCGAGTAAATAGATATCTAGAATAAGTTAGGGTATGTTTGGTTAGGTCAGTAAAAAATGCATTTTTTGGCCTGGAAAATAATTTTACTGCAAAACCAATTATATATTTGTGTTCAGCATTAAAAACGCGTGAAATGGAAAACAAAATCTGTCGAAAAGTAACAATTTAAAAAAAGGTTGGTTCTCCGCTATCAGATAAAAAACTAATTTTTAGATTTTTTTTATAAAACGAGGTCCAGCTGTTGAAATCAACCTCTTCAAGATATAAACTCATACTTCACGACTTTTTCAACAAGAAATCATATTTTCAGAGGTGGCAAGTAAGTGTATAATTACCCATTTATTTTATACTAACATTCCATAAAAGCCTATTGGACTGGGGACTACATGCTGCTTTAGTTTGCCTTTCTGATTTATTTATTATCCCTCCCGGTGGTATTTATGTAGTTTTTAGATGCTGCGCCAATCTTAACTTTTTTAAATCACCAGTGGGAAGAATCAGGTCTGTATTTTATGAGGAAACAGTTTTTATTCTGTGGAAATAACGTTTTATACTACAAAAATTAAAAAATTTTTGAAATGTTACTTTTTTTTTTATTTACCGTAGCTTAGAGGCCTACCTCTGTTATTGTTTGTGATTTTTTCATTATTTTATAGTTTACATGTAGTTTTTCATGCTGAATATGAATTTGAAAGTTACTTTGATCTACATCAAATATTTCACGAGATATTTTGGAAAAACTACGTTAGTGGGAAATCACCTATGGTGGCCTTATGCACAATTTTAATACGAGCTAAGACTAGCCACCGAAAACAAATTGGCATACATTCCTGACTGAGGGATGGCTGGTAATTTAGCATTAAAAAAAACAAGTGAATTTAAAAATAATTATTGAAAATAACTGATCTTTATAAAAGTAAGTTTTTTCACTATATCACATAGTAAACTAAGTTAGTTTTGATTTTTCGGTAAAAACCTAGTTTTCCGCAGTCAAAATCAACCTTCTCAAGAAATATAACTTATTATTTCATCATTCTTTGAACAAGAAATCATATTTTCATAAGCATCCAGAAAGTGCATAATTACCACACCTAATTGTCATGAAACCGTCAAATTTTCCATCCAAATTAAAGGGCAATATTCCTTTATAAAAATGCTAAAATAAGGAAATGTCCTCTCTCCTTATTGATTACCTGTATCAATGTATCTTAGGCCTACAGGTACTTCCATTTATTAGGCCTACCCACCGTTCACAATCTTTTGCACATACATTGAATACAGGATTTGTCCTCTACTCTTTTTTTTAAATAAAACAACATGAATATATATAAATTTTATTCTAAACTGAATTCTCTTTACATATAAATAGATACTAAAAATGTGCCGGTAATGTAAAGAAATGTTCAGTTAGCCTATTCCTATTTTATGCGAAATTTAAAAACTAAAACAATAGACCCTAATAAAACTTGATATACATCATTTTTTGATAATACAAATAGGCCCCGAGGTTCAAATGTATTTTATTTTGTAACAGATATCTTCTTTGGTTATTTTGGTAGAATATAAAACAAAAAGTAAAAAGATATGTCTTCAAATAATAAAATTGTTCCCTAAACACTTCATTTTTGCTTAAGACTACCTAGCATTTTAGGATCCTATAGCAATAGGCCAGATGCCACAGCATTAACAGGGTTAAAAGAAATCAGCAAATTAATATAACTATTCTATGTAAAACACAGTGGCTACTTTCCTCTTAAAATGAGACATCATTTTGTGGAAGAAATCAATCTGTGTAGCAGCCGCACTCCAGTCTTCTGAAGTAGTGCCAATCCACTGTTGTAAGAATAATTAATCGGTTAGTACCTACGGCCAGAGACAGTCATAGACTGTGTTCCATTCGGAATACACAGATCAATTTGCATTAGTAGCTCGGGGCAGTCAAGCAAGGAGGTGTGGTGCACCAACAATGGGCCTTACGATCAGAGGTGTAGTGGAGCGGGAACGCATAGGAACAGTGTTCTCACGCTGGTTTTCCGTAGATGAAAAAAACAATGTTATACTAGAATAATAATTTGGTATAAAATGATTTATGTGATAGTAAAACATACTTTACAAACATTTAAAACCTAGTTTGTTGTTGATCTTCAGTAAAAATATGAATATGCAGTCTGATTCCAAAGATAACCTTGTTTGTACTTTGTACTGTGTATAGGATGATATTGTTGACTGCGATTTGGGTGTTTGGTAAACTGCCTGCCGGTGGCGGGGCGTTACACACTCTTTCCTTCTAATCCACCACCCCATCCAATCTCTCCTCTCCTTTTTCATTAGTCTCCCATTCATTAGCTTGTTCGACTGGGTGTCGCACGTACAGGGTTCATGTGATGACATGTCTGTCTTCGTTGTATTGCCTTTGTACATTAATCTTTACGCTTTACATTGTTGACAACTATTAATGGGATTATGGAACCGTCCAAGATAAATTAAAAAAACACTTCTGTCGCTCTTCACTAAACAAAATAAATTCATAGATGAAGCATCTCTCTGAGGGAGGACATCTATTCTTCTTTCTGTGCTTTCAGATGATGAAAGTGGTACTCCTGACGCTGAAAATGTATCAAAATTGCCTTTTGTAGGGTCTCAGGACATGTCGGAGCGCAAGAAAGAAATATTTCCTTGGTTAGATTGCAATAACAGTTTATTAAGCTGTACGTTATGTAGCAAAGTTTCTCATCTTAGTGCTTTAAAAAAGGAACGCACTTCAATATCTAAAGAATGGTGTACATTTACAGTAATATTTAACGGGTCTAACCCATTAAGTATGCACGACTAACTTCTTTAAGAAAAAAAAATTCCTTCCCATATAATCATGCATTTGACAGCTGAGACCATATCTGCTGAGGTGGAGAAGGAAACTATTGAAAATGTATCTGATAAAATGAACATGTCCATCCTAGAATCTACCATAAAAATTTTAGATTAACTTAATGTTTGGCAAAAAGTTATAGGCCTTTTTCTGACCATACCAAATTTTTTTAACTCCAGAAAATGAATGTTGTGGACATTGTTGTAGGCTTACACAGTATATTTAGTGCAACTGAAATCATTGATCACATTTTTGATGAGATGAAAAAGTAAATTGTTCAACAGTTTGAAAGCATTTTGGTAATATTTCAATTTTTATTGACGAATCCAGAAGCTCAAAAAATAAAACTACTTTAATAGATTATTTAAAATGTAAAACCAGCAAAGATCTACTACCAAAAGTCTTATTCTTGTACCTGATTGAATTGTCAAGTCAAACTTCTGATTCTATTTTTTAGGCTCTTTTAGATTGTTTGAAAAGATATGGGTTTGAATGCTTATAAGAGAATATAGTTGCATTTGTCTGTGATGGCGCTAGTGTTATGTTAGGGGAAAAAAATCTGGCGTCGTAGAAAAGCTACTACCTACAGCAATTTTGAAACATTGTTCCTTGGCACTGTATGAATCATGGAATAGTGTTAGCTGTAAGCGATTCAATCAGTTATGTGGGAGCTGTTAACCACTTTCACATTTTTATAGAAAAGCTATACACTCTACAGCGAATCAGCTAAAAATCAAACTTGATTTGGAGATAAACAAAATTGGTCAAGGTTTGGGCACAAAATGGGTATCCAGTTCCTTCAGAACAGTAATGGCTGTTTGGTATGGCTATCAAGAATTGTACTTCCATTTTAAGAAGGCCGAAGAAGACAAGAGCGGAACTACAACTGAATGAATGATGACTGATCAACAGGCGATTCCTCAACCACCTGATATCAACTCAATTTCTGTCAGATTTGGCAATCATGTACAACATGTCAGCAGAACTGTTGATGGTTTCAGAATTTCTTCAAAACAGGGAAATAACTGTAGTCTATGCAGACAAAATCATAAGAAGGGTAATTGCTTTTTTCAAGAGCCTTAAAGAGAAACCTAGCTCTAAAAGCCTTGAGACCAAGAAAGAGCTGCAACCAAGGGTAACTTTTGTGGTGTCCCCTTAACAAGTATTAAGTCTGCTATTAATGACCAGTAGTTACTAACAAGTGTCATTAACAACCTTGATAGACGGATTTTCACCATTAGAAGCAGTAGCAAACCAATTGGACCATCTACAGGGACTGGTAATAACTAAAAAGAATACACTTTACGATGTGATGGAACTTCAATCTAAGAAGATAATTTCTGAAACAACCAAGAGTAGTCTCAATACTGGTGACTTAGGAAGAATAACACTCAGATGGTAACTAACAATCTTTAATCTAAAAATTCCAATAACTAATGAGTACACATTATACCTTGGGATATCAATTAACAGTGGCTTGAAAAGTTATTAGTACAGACTTCTCAAGATGGTTACCAACCTGACCCCAGAATCAAATCAAATCAAATTCATTTTATTGTCATAAAAATCATACAATTCATGGACAAAGTCTTGTTGTAGCTCATTACAGTAGCCAAGTCTAGTCTAAAGTAAACAATAAAATATTACAATACAGTAATATGTATGTACTGTTTCTAAATTAAAACAAAAAACACTAAAACAGTATAGAATTTGTACAAAAAAAATCATTTCGTAAATAAAAAGGATTCTCCAGAAGCCAGCCATAGAGTTTCTTCAAGAACGATTTTTGGTCATATTTAGAAATTAAATGTATTAAATGGTTATATATCTTGATGGGAATAACCAAATGACTATTTAGAGTTTTATTTAATCTGTTGAATTTTATAATAGCAGTGCTTCTATTTCTTGTATAATGTAAATGAATGTCTTTGTTATGTGTTAGTAGATGTGGATTTTGAAAAATGTAATTAATAGAATGGTAAATGTACAAATTTATAATAGTTTGAATTTTAAGATTTTTAAAGAGGGGTGTACAGTGTTCTAACTTATGTGACTTAGAAATCACTCTTATGGCTTTCTTCTGGAGAATTAATATGTCATTAATCTTACTAGCATTCCCCCACACAACCAACCCATATCTAAGAACAGATTGAAAAAATGCAAAATAGGCAGTTTTTACATAATTTACATGAACACAAAAGGTGAGACGCCTTAGGAGATAAATCACTCTTGACAACCTAGTGGAAACATAATTGATATGTGACTCCCAATTTAAATGTTTATCAATACAAAATCCTAAGAATTTTACACTGTTTTCTGAATTAAGGTGAGAGGTATCATGGTCAACAGATCTTAATCCAAATAGAATATTTTGAGTTTTTGATTCATTTAAATGGAAACCATTGCTCTTAAACCAATTTGATGCTTCTGAGATGGTATTTTGGGTGATACTATTCAATTTGTTTAAGTCTTTGCCAATATTAATAAATGTTGTATCATCAGCATACATAATGGTTGTAGCTGTGACTGAACATGGCAAGTCATTAATACAAATAAGAAATAATAATGGACCTAGTATGGATCCCTGAGGGACACCGAACTTTACCATTGCTTCTTGAGACCAATTCTCACCAACGCACACTTTTTGCTTTCTATTTAAAAGATAAGATTTTAGAAATGAAATCGGCTTGTTTCCAAGACCGTAGTGTGTCAACTTTCTTATAAGGTCATTCATATCGACACAGTCGAAAGCCTTACTCAGGTCACACAGAGTGGCCTGAGCAAAAGCTTTCGTCTCAAATGCTCCACAGACGTCTCTCACAAGGTTATCCAAAGCTTGAAAAGTAGATCTATTTTTTCTGAAGCCAAACTGCATGGGATATAGTAAATTATTTGATTCAAAAAAATTACAGATTTGTTTGTGTACCAGTGCCTCTAATAATTTACCTAAAGCAGGTATGATCGAGATCGGTCGATAGCTGCCAGGCTCATTTTTGGGCCCTTTTTTGAAAACTGGGCAAACTCTTGATATTTTCAATTCTTCAGGAAAATAACTATCTCTTAGACAGAGGTTAAAACAAAATAAAAGAGGGGAAATTATGTGAGGGACTATTTTCTTTAAAAAATTGTTTGACATACCATATATGTCAGTGCTGTCTGAATTATTAAGATTTTTAACTGCTTTTTGAATGTCAGTACAAGTAATTGCTGCCCACTCAAAGGTTTCAAGTGGTCGATTGATATTAGATCTTTCTAACCACTCTTGAGATTTGGTAGCTGGGTTTTCTAAGTTAGTTTTGATTTTTGAGACGGATTCAATAAAAAAGTGGTTGAAGGAGTCTGGACTAATACTGGTTTGTTTTTGTTTGTGGTTGGGAATGGAGTTATTAGTGTTAATAATTTCCCATGCTGCTCTGCATCTATTTTTTCTACTTTTAATATAATTTTCATTGTATGTGTGCTTAGCCGAGATTATGGCTTGTCTGTAGTCTTTTAAGTTTTGTGAATTCTTGTTTCAGTTTAAAATCAGTTTTTGCTACATTATAAAGATTAATTAGATTATTCTTCATTTTGGCTAAGTCTGGGTTATACCAATTATTCTTGTTTTGCTTAAGTTGTTTTTTGATTCTTGTTGGAATTTGGAAAAGTATTACAAAATTGTTGATAGTGGAAAAAATTTTTTTGAAGAAGACCGATGCGTTAAAATGTCCATATTGATCAATAATTTTATCCCAATTGTATGAGGCTATTGCCATGTTAAGATTGTCTAATGATTTTTTTGGTAAGACCATTTTTAATTGATTAACGGTTGTAAGTTGGTCATTTTGAATATAGTATTGAGATAGTTTTCCCAAGTCAATCAAAATACCGCCATGATCAGAGTAGGGGAATTCCAAAATGTTGCAAGAAAATAAACCACTAGAGCTTTTATTATTGTTTATAAAGACATTATCAAGGCAATTTTTTGTTCAGATAGTAAAAATTGTACTGCCTTAAAAAATTTTGGAGGTCGTTAGCCGGTTTATTGGTATGGTATAGTGAATCCAATTGGCAAAATACAGCAATAGGTTGTCCACAAATTTTCAAAAAAAATCTTTGGATCACCTGCTGGTGAGTGATATACAGAAACAACTATGATGTTTAATTCGTCAATAAAAACTGCAGACCCTTCAAAATGGAACTCCGAACAAAAGCGTTTGATGTCACATGCCCTTGTCTGGAGTGAGTTATGCACCAATATTAGTGAGCCCCCCCTAATGTGTTCAGTCCTACTACTTGAATCTGCACAATGATAACCATTTGGAAAGGAAAAAAGTACTTCATTGCTACACAGCCAATGTTCAGTTAAACAAATAATTGAAGAGCTAAGTGGATGAAGGGGGTATGTGACGAAATCTAAGTTTTGAGATATCAGCGCTTAAAGTTTTTAACTGTCTACTTTTACCGTAGGCAAATATTTCATATTTTTTAGTTATATTTCTTTTACTACAAGTACATAGTTTTAACTAATAATAGTATTAATTTTTTAAAATTTTATTTAGTACATAATTTTTAATAAAAAAAGTACATACCTCCTTCTTTCACAAATTATTGATTTAGACTTGATAATGAATAGAATGGATGAAGGGGTTATGTTAATCAAAATCACTGATTTTGCCAGTAATACACAATATTATTTATTTCAAACAACTCTTTTGCAACATAAAGCATCAAGTTACTGATAGTCACTCAAGATTTGCTGATACCACCACTTATGATGGTCTGGAATGAAGATCAGCTGCTCTTTCAGGTTTTCTACTTTAGGTTGCTTCAAAGAACCTGTTTTTCTCATCAATCGTGGTATGGTGATCGGTTCCTCCAGTTTTGGCTCTTCATGCAATTTGTGGTAGATGTTCACCTTCTGGAAAGGTGTGTATTCATCGTAGTTGGTTTTGAACAGATAAGATCCGTATTCCTCAACCCGTATCCATTTGATACTGTCACGAAAGTAAACTTTGTTCTTGTTTTCATCTTTCTTTCTGTTGTACAATTTCATGTCACGCTCAAGAGAATCAGTTGCTCTAAAATGCTGAGTCATGTCAATGATTTTGTTTTTGGAACATGATGTGACAATGATCTCTCGATACTCATCAGGGGAGTATATGTTTTGATGTTTGCGCAGGTTTTTTTCAATACGGCCAAAATCCCGATCTGAATCAAGGTAGGTGTGGCCAACCTCTGGGAATTTATGGTCTATCACCTTGAAAACTCCTTTTTGAATAAGGTATTGGTACAAGCAAACCAAAAGGAAGTTTTTGTTCTGACCAGAACATGAGTCTGACCAGATGATGAGGTGGTCTTTCTCTTTTACAGCTTCTTCTAGCTCTAAAAATGTAAGAAGGCAGCTTAATATTTCTGAGCTTCCTCTTGAAGCTTGATCTTCAGTCCAGCAACAAAAAACTGCTTTGTCTCCTTTTTTGGTAGTTAAATGAACACCAAAATTGTACATCCACAGTTGCCGCAAGTAAAATGCTTTAGACGTGCTCAGCCTAGGTAGTGGCATCGTCTGTTGCAAATCCATTGTCATGTAAGCCAAATTTTCCGAACTTTTGGCCTTCTCCCGATCAGCTTTTAACGCATCATACGCTTCCTGATAGTTTGCAACATGCTCATCATTAGAATCTCCAGCATCACACGTGCTGCACGTGTCGCTTTTAGGGTAGCCGAATGACAGATTGAATTCAGAAACAAACACGTTTCTATATGTACATTCTTTGATATGGAAGTTGGGAGCAACATTGTCTTGGGTACACTTTTCCAAATACAGTTTATGCATTTTTGCAATCGATAACAAAGGTGAAAGGTACTTTTTGTTAATATTTTTGGTTCGAGAGTAGTGCGACTCTTCGGCTGGAAATTGGGCAATGTGTTGTTTGACATACTCTCTGACTTGATCAGGAAGCTTATGTGGCCTGTTCTTGTGTTTGCCTCTTTTATCCAACTCAGGGGCAGATCGCCCAGCCTTTATAGACTTTTGGATTAAATCTATCTTTTTCAAACTTATACAATAGAGATTAGCAAAAGCAGTTTTGCAAACAAATGTCTGTTTTCCATCAAAGGTTATTACATATTTAAACGATGCTGATTTGTGTTTTATGGCACCTTTCCTTGATCTGCTAACAGGGTGTATCTTAATGGAACCAAACAACAATGAATTCTTTGCATTTATGTCCAACTTGTAAAATTGATTAAAAATGCTTTTTCGATCAGCAACTGTAAACGCTTCATTACATTTTAATCGACATTTCTTCTTACATAATATTTCTTGTGTATGAAAAGACTTAGCTTGCACTTCTCTTCCTTTGTAGTCTGTATACGCTTCTCCTTTCTGCCTTGCGATTGCAGCTTTACGTTTTGCCCACTCATCAGGATTTCTTTTCCGCTTTCTTGACGACTTGTCTCTCGGTGAAAAGTGTTTCTTCTTTGTAGCAGGCCTAAATGTTTGGCTTGGTATCGGCTGCCTTGGTCCCTGGTTAAAGGGGATGGCATTCATTCTTATTCTATTGCTATTGTTTTCATCGTCATCACTCGGTCCCACAAAATCGTCTTCTTCTTCAGAGTTGTTTGAAGTCTCAGCTCCAGCACTTGGAACTTCATCTTCATCACTTGGACCGATTACTAGTTCATTTCCAGAATTGCCATTATTTACCCTTAATGGTGAAGATTCTGGAAATCCGGGGTCAGAATCGCTTAGATCCTCAAAATCAGGCTGGTACTCGTCACTTGAAGGATCCCCGAACAAGCAGCTGGTATCTAACTCACTCTCGGATCCAGACGCTGAAAACAAACCATCACATGTAGCCTAGTTATAGGAAATAAAACAAATTGGTCAAAACTAATAGGTATAGGTCAAAACGATATAGGTTTTGGGTTAGGTAATCTTTAATAGGTTAGTGAATAGGTTTGAGTACGGTAAAGGCTTGGGCTCGTGAAGTTAGGTTAAGATTGTTAGGCTATCGTTTAATTTGGTAGCCTATTTTAAGAATATGTGGTGTGCTAACTATACCGTTCAGGGTATGAGAGGTAAAAAAACCTTGATCAGTACACTTGAAAACTTTATTTCCATTCATGCAACTTTTTAGAATACAATCTAGGCTAGCCTTAATTGCCCTATGTTAATTTCACTTTTACAGTGTTTTTTTCAATCTAGTCTAGGGCATTGTTTAAAATTTGTCATTATAAACTTAAAGGAGATAGTACACTCAGTATTACAGAAGTGATTTGCTTCAAATGTCACAAAGTTAAGCTTAATATTACAGGTTTATAGCACTATGATATAACCAAACATTTTTAGGTTAGGTTACAAAAACACTAATAACAAGGTTTTAGCTTACCTTTGTTTTCATTATCTTCATGTTTTGCAGCTTGCAAAGCTATATTCAAAATCCTCTTCCCTATTGACTCCATTTTAATAACAAATCATCATGTTTACACAGAACTATAATCAAAAATAGTAGGAACACAAACACTCTATGCTTCTCTGTTTGTTACAGCTATTTAATGGATGAAGGTAGTATGTTACACTTTTTGTTAGGTTTTGAATGGAAGATGGTGGTATGTGCACATACTTACGTCATACCTCCTTCTTCCATTTGATACACTGTTTCTAATTGTACATACCTCCTTCATCAACTAAAAATATCAGTTGTTAAGCATGTTAGGCATTCAGAATAAATGCCATTACTTAAATTAGCACATACCACCTTCTTCCATGATGAAATCTGAAAATTTTCAAAAATGTCACATACCTCCTTCATCCACTTAGCTCTTCAATTTTAACATTGGCTAGATCATATAAAAAACTTTCTAGGATTGAAACTTTATTTCTAAGGCCCTGGATATTTAGAACAAGTATTTGCAAATTATTTCTTTTTACAGGGGTTATCCTATTTAAATTATATATATGAGAGACTAGGTTACATTTACTAAATTTCCCCTTAAGTCTAAAAAATCTGATTCATTGTTAGGTTGAGAAACTATCTGACTGTCATTTTCTACAAAATTTAAATGCTCAATTAATGTATTATTTACAACACTATTATCAACAGAACAATCTTCTTTAAAGGAAGAACAATCTTCTTTAAAGGAAAAGGAGACTTCTTCCCTACTGCTAACATCTATTGGATTTACCACAGCACTGACACATTTACTCTGCTATAGCGCCTCACTAAATGTGAGGACGCCGGGAGTCACTTTAACTGCATCACATTCAACAGGTGTCATTATGGTCATCAGTTGATCGTTTACTGGTTGTGGTTCAGCAGTGATGGATGAGAGGTTCTGTGAATGTGTAACCTCCTGAGACACCAAGTCAGCAGTCGCCAGAGTAATGACATCTGCCATATCTCTATCAATTACATCAATGTTTTTGTTGATAGCCAGTTGGTTAGAATTATGAGACAAGTTAACATTGTCTTTCAGGATGGCATCATTTGCTTCCTGTATCCTTTGATCATAAGAACATTGAACAAAGTCAATAATCTTGAATGCAAGCTTTTTTTTGCCTCTAATGTTCAAGTGCATGCCTTGATGTGAAAAATGCTGCCTGTTAAACATGTCGAGGTCAATAATATTGACATTGTTCATTCTAGAAATGAGCTCTCGGATGTAGTTATTGATTAGAGCAATGTCATAGTGTATCACATCATTAGGTTGGACATCGTAGCGAGGAGGGATGGTTGTAATACAAATGGGTCTTTAGGCACTAAGAGGCTGTAGCTCGCTTTCCAATTTTTTGTAGATTATTTCTGGAGATTTCTTGGACATATCATTTGTTCCAGCTATTAAAACTATCGGCCGATGCTGTGACTTACTTGCGTGACTGTAGACATGCTGGATACCAGCACCCGGTTTCACCAGCCCATCCATAGAGACCTTACCCCCTACTGCACAGACCAACAATTTCAGGAAGTCCTCTCCCTTGACTGTCCGCATAAAGTTCAGCTTTTAAACGTATTTCATCAGGACAGCTTCCAGTTATACAATTTGCTTTTATTTTATTTCTAGTATTAGTTTTCATATTTCTTGTTCCATGTTTATCCAACTTGTCTGTTTTTTGCTCTTGGTTTTGATGGTTATCTGACAGTACATCAAATTTGTTTGAGATACTGACACCTTGTACATTGTTATTATTAGCGTTTCTATGCTTAACATTTCTTTTATTTTTAGCTATTTGCCAGTTCTTGTCTATCAGCATGTTTTCCACACACTGTGTCAGTGGGGTTTCAACCTGGACTGTTGTCTGTTGGACTTTTAATGTGAGAGCGTTGTTCGTCTGTTTTAGGTCATTATTTTCATCTTGTAGTGACTTACACATTTTGTTATAATTATTACTAAACATTAAATCCCGTACTATGTTTTTTTCAAGTAACAAATACTGATTATTATGAATCAACATTGCCAACTGAGCTCTTTTATTTATAACATCCGACTCCTTTATTTTTGGAAACACGTCCTTAAAAACATTTGAGGACAATGCACAAGTTGTTTCTGTTAGTTTTGAGACAATTAAGTCAGTCACTAGGATCATGTATATACCACAATCGTAACTATTGTTTTGTTGCGGTGTAGCTACGTTTACCATGGCTGCATTTTTTGCTGCACTAACAAAGTGTTTTAACTTTTGTGAGAATGTCTGTGCGTATTGGATATTCATATCTTTTAAGGAATCAAAGGTGTAGAAGGTTTCATTTTTAACGTCAAATAGTAACAGACTCCAGTGAGTTCCTATTCCTCCTACTTCTTGTATGGTTGGGGAGTTGTTAATGGGAACTATTAAAAAATCCTTATCTTGTATGTTTAATGGCTCAACTATGTCTTTGATATCCAACAGATTTATTATTGCTACTGCTATGACTGGATTCATGAGATGTATCTTAGATGTTAAGATGTTTGAATTTAGTATATCAAAATATATTTTGATCACCTCATCTGGGATCCATTTAAATTCTATAAGTGATTCACATGCTATCTGTTCTGCACTCTTTGAAGTTATTGGAACAACTTCAACTTGATTTGTTCCAACTTCCCTATTAGTTGGCAATGGTTGACTATGTTTTAGACTATTTACAGATGAAGTTGGAGTTGAGTCGGTTGCTTTGCAACGAGGAGTACTACTAATTGAGTTGGGTGTGCTTGTTAGTGATCCAACTGTTTTAGAGGGTTTTCCTGAGTTTACTGTAGTGTTTCGCTTTAAGTTCTTTGGTGATAAATAACCACTACCGTTTGAGGTTGTTTCTTTTATTTCAGTAATAACCTTTTTAGTGTGTTTTGGAGTTTGACCCCCATTTTTATTTAGACCGATACATTTTTCTATTTCTTTCAAAGCTAAGTTGAATTTTTCATCCCTTCTTGGGACTCCAAGGATACCTTTGTTCTCATGGAAAGAGCGCACATTAGCCTGAGTGCATTTTGCTGTTTCATTAGTTGCATAAAATGTAACATGGTAGTATTTTGAAGATTTTTTATGCTCAACATTATTTATTATAGCTGGCCACGGTGGATATCCACGTACGGTAACAAAAACGTGATCACCTTCATTAAGTTCTGGACTTTTATCATTAACCATTTTTTCTTGTTTTGTTCAACAAAACATTCAGTTAAAGACGGTTAAAATTAATACTGTGGTGCAGTTTTTATTCCATTTAGCCAATTAATTAAAATGCTAAAATAGGTGAACTTTTTAAAGTAATAATAAAGTTAAACTTCTTTCAACAGTTTTAATTTTTCATTGTACAACATAATTTTTTTTCCAAAAAAAGATTTAAAAGAAGCGGAAAAAAAATAATTTGCAATATTATAATCCTTGAAGGCAATTGTAACCACAGTTACTTGTCCTTACTGATAGTGAAGAGTTCAAGGTCACAGTATTCAGGCTTCACAGTATATCCACCAGTTGACACCTGTAGCTCCAAGGATAAACAGTATTTACTTGTTGTTGCAAATTAATCTTATTTCCTACATGTATCTTTATTCCAGTCACTTATTATTATTATTTCTAAATATACTGTTTAACATGTACAAAATACCAAGTTTAATGATAAAAGTTTTGTTTACTTGTGTATTGTTGATACCTTGTTAAAAATTATGTCTAACTCCCTTTATTCTTCTGACTCCAATGGTAAGCACAGTTTTGTTAGGCAAGTTAACACTTTATTTTCATCTTGTTTTAATTAATTCTTCACACACTATAATCTCAAAATTATATAATTTAAGGTTAAATCAAACTCTTCAAAGCGTAGGTCAAGGAGAGTGAAAGTCACACTGCACCCCTGGTTGGCAGTCACCCTTCTGGAGTCGACTAGTGAGATCTCCCAGCAGTCCCCCCCCACACCCGCAGTCGAACTTCTCCACCTTCAACCTCCACCAGACTCTTCTCAGCCAGCCCCAGGCTTCTCTATTTATACCTCAGCTCCAAGTTTACTAAACAACTCCCAAGCCACTGCTAATTGCCTAATGACCTACTTCTTATTTCTTAATACTACCTACTCCTATATCTACTACACATTTTTATATTATTAAACCTTATCTTATATACATTATTACATTATCCATTACTACACTAATAAACATAATACTTATAATATACCTATTCTTTATCCTGAACTCCTCACAACTACTTTCAGAATTGCAGGTACTTGAAAGCAAGAACTGGCCTCCTGAAAAATCTGTTAGATACAGTGGAAAAAGAAATAGAACAGCTCTGTGCAGGATTCAAGTTGAATTCAAACAAAATTTAAAACAGATTCAGAGATTATTTGGGAAACAGTTACCCCAACATGTATAGTGGTATTGACTCACCCGCCCACCCATTCACGTAGTGTTATTGACCCACCTGTACACCCATGTACGACAAGTGGTACTTACCAAACATCCCAACCTTACACATACAGTGATATTGACCGACCTGCCTACCCATGCACATACAGTGGAGTCTTGGTAATCCGAAATAATTGGGACCGAACCCATTTCGGATTACCGAATTTTTCAGATTAAACAGATTTTCTTAAATGTTCTTATGATAAAAAAATAACATAAATAATATGTCTAACATTAAGTACAATACATTAATAGCTTATGATTATAAAAAGGAGAATGAATCCTTTAATAGAAGAATACATTCAACTGAGACGTAAAATCAAACACCGTTTTTCAATACAATAAGTTGGAGTCACTAACGGAAATCGATCCTGGCCCTAACGCTTCTTGATTCCATTGCATTCGCCACTAGGCCACGTAATCAACTGACAGAAGTCGTGAGCATCTTTTTGGTGTTCTCACACTACATCAGACAGCACTTTTTCCAATTTCCACCGTCAGTCAAAAAAATCGAACTTGTATGTTTACGTATCTCAGTTTTGTTGTAACTCATACAGACGCTCCGGCTGTGTTTAATCTCATACTACGCTACGTAGAGCAACACCACAATACGACCCCAGTGGCTACCATGTTTTGAGATGCTGACGTAATTTTGTTTCGAGGGATAGGAATTCTTTATTTAAAGCAAAGAAATTTGACTGATATTTCTAAAGCAAAGTAAAATTTGAAAAGTTTATTAACAGTTAAATACTTGAAATAATATTTTCTTGTAAATATTAGTTATAAGTAGTGTTTATTACAGTAACCGCATTTTAATTTTTGCAAAATCTGTTGTCAATTTTTGTTTCGGATTAAGCGGATTTTCGGATTACCGAAGTTTGGATTAGCGGGACTCTACGTATTTAATCCAAAGGATTTAAACCCACTTATCAATTGCTCCAAGCTCATTCCTTGCAGTTTATCAGAGTGTAAGCGGGGGTCTAGTAATATGAACATAGTATTATCATCAACTAGAACGAAACTCACCATCAAGCACATGTCAGCGCTAATGTTTATCAAGTTGAATGGCCTAAATATCTGGACATAGGAACCAGAGGACTAGGTCAGGACAAAGCTATGATGACACCGCTAGAACTCGATGAGCTAAACATCAATCTTATAATAAAACTCGATGAGCTAAACGTCAATCTGAAAAGGACTCATTTTTTTCCTCAAGTAGAAGAAGACTCATTTGCTGATTATTTATAAACAGTTGGTTATATTTTTGTTTTATTAATTTCTGTCTTTGGGATTTTTGGAATAAATGTTTAATTTCAAGAATGACTGTAAAGTTAGTGAACTCTCCATAAGAATCCATAATAACTTTGTATGATGTATTCTAAAATAGTAAATTAGATTTATAAAAATAGAGTTATTAAATGTTTATTTTATTTTTCCCTTAATATTTTATATCATTCTGAAATTTAAATTCCTGATGACCCAGCGACCTTAAGTAAGATAAACTGGTGTGTGCCGGTTTATGGTAGGCGCGCTGGCTATATGTTATACCCTGGTTGGGCTCGTACTGCCGCTCATGCTAACTCCTTTCTAAATTTTACAATCATATTATTTAATTCCATAGCTGGTGGTGTAGATGTGGACATGTCACTGGCAGTATTCAGAGCAACATGTAAAGACTTGATACGTTGAAGGGTTGCTGGAACAACTAGGTTTCTCAACCTAAATTAATTAATTTAGTTATTCAAATTCATTTCTTGGATTGTTTTTTTAATTTTTACTTATTTTTTTATTTTTATTAATGTATTCAAATAAGCATTGTTTGGAAAAGTAAAGAGTTTTTAATCCTAAAATTTTAAAAATTAAGTATTGTTATTTTTGTACAGGCATGGAGGTCTTAATTATTAATATTTTTTTTCATGCGGCCCCCATAATTGGGCCCTTGGTCTGTTGGGGTCGCAGTTGTTTTTCGCAGGTTTCAGTATTTATGTTTTCTTTTGTTTGTTTTGGTTTTTGAATATATCTGTTTGATTACAAATTAATCTTATGTTTAATAATTTAGCTTATCTCTGGTTGTATTTAAACTGTATTTATATTATTGTATTATAACCAAGAATGTATTATATAATTTAGAGTATTTATTTGGGCGCATAAGTTATAATTGTGTTTCTTTAGTTATTTAAGTTTTTTTTATTTTTCATCAAATGTACCTTTTTATTGTGATTAATAATTTTGCCTGTGAAACAAATCTGTACCTGTGAAAACAATAAATACATTTATTATTATTATTATTAAATACTTAGTGTTATTCAGTGAACTCAGATACATTCAATTCTACGCTCTTAGCTACTGTAGGCATTCTTGGAAATCATATTGGCCAAATACAATTTTCTTTATAATTTGTCAACTATATTTAGCGTTCCCATACTGGAAAATTTGCCACTAGAATAGAAATAGAATAGAATATAGAATAGAAATAGAACCACTATATGTTTACGGGTGGGCGGGTGAGTTAGTACCACTGTACGTGTACAGGTGGGCGGGTGAGTTAGTAACACTATATGTTTACGGGTGGGCGGGTGAGTTAGTACCACTGTACGTGTACGGGTGGATTAGTAATACTGTACGTGTACGTGTGGGCGGGTGAGTTAGTACCACTATATGTTTATACACTACACCACTGTTTACGATGAATGCAGACAAATGTACTGTGATTTATTTTCATGTCCTTCTCGACTACTGCTTTTTGATAATTCCTTTAAATAATGGCATGAATTGGCACTTGGCCTGTGTGTGAGGGAATAATACTAGGAGTAGAGGGTAGTGCAGTCCCCTACTGTCATACCCCTCCAAGTTACTGATCACTTATTACCCGTTTTGCCCGTTGAGCTGTGCTTGCATCACCTCTGAGTAGAAAAGTATTTCTTTTCGTCTCTTTACATTAATTATTTATGGCCAATCAGACAGGTTGTTTTCATTTTTTATTTGCACTAAAACCTCTTATTGCTAAAATAAACACCCTATGCTGTCCTAGCAAAGTCTGCTTTAGTAATCTGCACTTTAATTTGCTAAAATGCTTATACATGAATAAATCAAATCATAATATAATCAATAACTCTATAAACAAAAAAAAAAAAAAAAATTTAAACAGGTGATTTATTAATTAGTAATAATTGTTACAATAATCAAAAAATACAACCAAAGTAAAAAAGTTTTAAATTGCACTAGTGGAAAAACGAAAAATAATAACAAGGTTAAGTCAAGTTATAAACATAAATTGAATATCAGATGGTTTTATTTTCTATTTTTTTTATTTTCCATGTGGCAAACATTGGTTTGGCGGCTTCTCCCACTCCTTTTAATGACAGTCTATCATGTAGCCAAGTGGCATGGTAAGCTGTGTGAGTTATAAGTTGGTTCAGTTCTGTAGAACAACTATAGAAGTTTCCTCAACATTTTATTGTTGTAAGTAAAATTGAAGCAAATTGAGGTTAATTTCCAAGCTATTCCAATAATATAATTAAAACTTCATTAATTTTATGTTTAATTATTTCTGAATAGCAATTATTTTCAGGTACAGTTGATTTAAAAATGAGTGTGATCATTAATTTGCAAAAAGGAAAAACAGTTATGAGCTAAATGAAACATGAAATAATAGCAGCAATAAATAACATAATAAAATAATTTTAATTATTAAAGAAAGCTATAAATATGTGTATGGTTTTACAATTTAGGAGAAATACTTTTTTTGATCATTGAATCCATATGTGACAAAAATCAGATTATGAAAAGATACAAAAGTAAAAAGTAAATATGACAGCAAAAACTCCTTGCTCTGAGTTTGCAAATGATACCAATACATCAGCAAATAAGGCGGAATCTTACATTGAAAATAATGATTCAACATGCCAGACTCTTATTGAGCCTCAAAATGTAGAAGATGCTATCTTGAAACATGATAATTTAGCTGTAAGGGAGATGAAAATGGAGGTTGAAGTCACACAAGACCTAATTCAAATTGAAAGTTCCACGCAATCTGGCACGTTTAAATACCCTTCACTTGTTTTTGAAAATATTAAAATGTTGACTGGTGCTTGGAGTGAGTTTTATCCAAAGAAGGGTCAAATTGGTGAATTGCCAGTCTTCCTGAAAGGTTGTAAATGGTAAGTGAACTGAAAAAATTTATTATTTTATAAATAAGGTATTTCTCGTAATTTAAACTAAATCAAATAGTTTTAGTACAAAATGTAAATAGGTCAATATAGCTTGCTATTTCCAAATTTAATCTCTTCTTCTGGAAAATGAGCCTACATAAAATGTCTAAATGATAGTTTGGACGGTGGGAATTCATGTTTGGTGAGTGTCTTTAGTCTTGTCATACAGATAATAATAAACTTTGACTGTAAATCTCTCCTATTTACATTACTAGTAGCTGCTGTTCATACATATTGCCACATCCTCTTTATAGAAAAATTAGTGCGGAGAAAGGTAAATGCAATGTCAGACAAGAGGCACACATACAAACACGCTCACTTACTCACTCTCATGCCATCCATTACTGTTCCCTTATTTTTTATAGGTTATTATGTTATTTTTTGCATGTGTATGAGCATAAGTAAACACATGTAAGTGTGTGGTGTATAACTACTGCAAGGGTACCTTACACTACGCAAAGAACGAAAACCATATGTTTGATTTGCTCACTTTAATAGCAGAAACAAGCATCTATCCAATAAAGTACTCCTGTGGCCACTCAGATCATAGTTGAATTTTTGCTGTAACTAGTTGCCTTTATATTCTCCTCTACTGTGCCATCTCCATGTTAACACCCTTATTTTACATCACCCGCCACTTGATCATCCCATCTTAATCCTTTCAGTTCCAACATCCTGTTAAGCTGGTTGTTTAAACATGTGTTAGGAATTCAAAATCCTATAGAGCCGGATGTTTAAAAATGTTGCAAAAGTCCGGATAAGATTTTGAGACAAACTGTTCTTTTATTTAAATTATATTCTAGATCATAAAAACATGTAAGAATCATAATGAAAGCATTACTATTGTCGCGGTCGCCGACGAATGCACGAGTTCGCGCCAACAGCTGATGAGTTCCTGCCAAATGCTAGCTCATTACTATATTTTATTTTTGTATTTATTCTTGTTTACTTTTGATTTATATTGTTTGTTGACTCTTTCACAATAAAAAAATAAATGCAGTACTGATGTATCAAATCTACAATATGGACCAAACATCTCGAAGTGTAGTGTATTTTAATAAAAAAGTATAACTTCTTGGTTTATGAAGATAGAAACATCAAATTTTACATGTATTTAGAAAATTAAATTTTGTTTTGAATGATATGTAAAGATGTATGGCAAAAAGTTTTTTTATGTGAAAAAACATGCCAGAACTATAAAAAAATTTTGGCGAGTACTTAAAAATAATTATTTATAAGAGCAAAACAAATAGAATATTTATAATGCATGTTGATCCTTGGTTTTTAGCTATAACATGGCGTAAAAATGTTTATTCTGGCCCATCAAATAAAAAAGTTATTTTGTTTTCTCAAACCTTTACAAATCTAGCAAAAATGCTATGGCACTTTTGGATATACTGAAAGTAAAAATGAGTGGCACTTCTTTAATACCCTGTAATAAATTACCAGCACTGATAGGGTTAATTTTGGTCTTTTCAGAGGGTGTTTTCCCTCCTGTTTTCCACTTGATACACTTAACAGTTTATAACAAATAGGCCAAGGCAATGCATTTGCTACAGACGCACACATATGCTGCCATCTGAAAGTGTTCGGTTCTAAACAAGCGCTTTGACAAATATTTGGCTTACTGTTAGCTCAGTTATTAATTAGTTACTTCAATGTGTGCTGGAAATTAGGAGAGAGGGAGACTGCTGGCTCTACTTGTGAAAACCGAACAACCATTAATTTTATCTAACAAGAAAATGGGCTTCACAGGACCCAATACAGTCTTCTTATTTCTATAGTCAATAGTTCTTTTCTCTTGTCTCTTTGACATGACTTATCCATTTTATTTTTCAACTCATAATTACAGCTACAATGTAATTACAGCTTGTCTCCTGTAATGTCCAACTCCTGTCTCACACGTTGGTTCACACATTCTTCTCAATATTCTATTTTCAAAGGTTATCAGCTTTTATGGTTGTTTTTTTGTTAATGTCTAGACTTCTGGCCCATACAAGAAAACGAGTTGTAGAATTGTTGCATATATTTTGTAGCGATCTTAGACAACAGGTTACTCTTGAATAATACAGACAGACCCCAGTAACATCTGTTGGCCGCATTGATTCTAATTTGTATTTCCTGATCAATCTTGTTTATGTTATAAATCACTCTTAAATATTTGAATATTCTTCTGTTATTGAAAATTTATAACTCTTCACTTTTAGCACTGAGCTAATTGGCTTTGCTTTTCTACCAGTTTTTATTTACCGTATTTAGTTTTGTCTTAGTTTACATGTAAAACTACTTCATCAGCTTCCTTTAGAAATAATTCTGCTAGGGTTAAGTATTTTTTTTATTTTCCTCCAATTAAACAACATCATCAGGGAATGCTAGAATTTTATTGATTCTGCCTTCTGTATTTGCACTCTGAAACAGACTTTGTTGTCTTCAGAACTTCTTCAAGAGCAAAGTTGCACAAGAAAGGAGACAAATCATCTCCTTGTATAACTCCTGTATTCATATCAAAAATGTCTGTGTACTCCCGTTCTATTTTAACATTTTCTTTTGTTTTAACACCTAGCCCAGTTTATATAGTCTTAAAATATTTTCAAGAATATTATTTTGGCTTGTTATTTTCTATAATTATGATCTTATTATACTATTTTGAGCCATTTTAAAATCAACAAATAATATGTAGTTTTTGTGTACTCCCATTGTTTGTATGCTAGTTTGTTCATGTATTGTTCAATTATTTGACAAGTTGATTTATCTCTCATGAAATTAGCTTGGTATTTCTTCAAGTCTATGGCCTTCTAATCTAATTAATATATATCTATCTATATATATATATATATCTCAAGTATCCATTTAAATACATAAAGTACCAGGAAAGTCGATCTCCGATCGGGTTCATATCATCTAATCGCTGACTTCCAATACTGTATTTAAATGAATCCCAAGATACTGAAACATGCTATGAAGCTGAAATTGAAAATACAGATCTTGATTCAAACAATGAAACAAATCTTATGACTTGTAATAATACTTTGCAAACAACTTCTACAAATAATTCTGGAAACCCCTTACAAACTTCTAGCAACATTCTTAATTACGATTTACCATCAACCTCAGTGTTACCCCCGAGGTTGATGGCAAATCGTAATTAAGAAAGTTGCTAGAAGTTTGTAAGGTATTTCCAGAATTATTTGTAGAAGTTGTTTGCAAAGTATTATTCCAAGTCATAAGATTTGTTTCATTGTTTGAATCAAGATCTGTATTTTCAATTTTAGCTTCATAGCATGTTTCAGTATCTTGGGATTCATTTAAATTCGGTATTGGTGGCTCATTTTTATTAAAATTAAACTTACGTCGTTTTTGGAGGACGTCCGCCTGGCATCTAAGAAAAAGTTAAATTACACTGAACTGAAGTTATCAATGAACTGTAAATTTATCTTACTTGTTGTACTCCGGCTCAAAGGACCATAAATATGCGTTGTGGTGCGTTGAAATTATAATAAAAATGAAATAAAGTTCGAGAATAACTGAATTGTGTATATTAGACATAGGTAAGAAAAATACAATAATATTTGGTTTGTTTACATTTTAACAGATTCAGAAAAACGTGTTATTTAAAAAAATAAATTAAAATCATAACTCACATGTTGAAATAGTAAATAGTAAACATTAAACAGTGGTTTTGACCCACCCGCCCACCCATTTACTTTTGGAATCGTGAAAACTCATAGAAAATGAGTTTTCTCAAAATTGTCACCAAATCCATTGGATTCCTGAGGTAGAAAACCTTTTTATAGACAAAGTACGAAGAAAATCGGTAAAGCCGTTTTTGAAATAAAATGACTGGAAATAGGTACATATACATACAATTCCTTGCTTGTTTTATAGTATAAGATAAGTGTAGCTTGTCAAATTAAATACATAACTTCTTATTCTCTTTTCCAACTCTTCATTCTACTCCCTTTTACCTTGTCAATTATCACTATAATTGGTAGGGATGATGATATATTTGCAACAAAAAATTGTTTCCCTTTTTTACAAAGAAACACATTTATTTGCAACTTTTCTAACTTTAATCTAGGATCTCTCTGTAAAGATACATTTCAGGTTTTTAAATAGGAACTTTGCAAGGATAGTGTTTTTTTACTAATTTGCCTGTAGCAAAATATTTTTTATTTAAAAGTCTGTCAATTTAAAAGGGAAAAATGTATTTGTTTGGAGTAATTATTTTAGTTAAGTTGAAGTTTCATTAGTTATACATAGATTAGTTTCAAGTAATTTTGTACTATCTACTTCCAGAATAACAAATTAAATTATTACTTAGTGTTCTTACTTAAGAATCATAATATTCCGCAGCTGTTAGAGTTTATTGTAGACGTTAATTTTGCTTCCAGGTCACCTGATGGCACATGTCTTCTGACTAACAGTGAGGATTCCACCATGAGGCTGTTTGACTTGCCCTTGGAACTCTACAACTGTCAATGCCTTCCTCAGCTTGACTTCCCAGAACTGAGGCCATCGCTCAGAACCAAGATAGGAGGTCTGGTGTATGACTATTGCTGGTACCCATTGATGACTTCAATAAACCCAGACACTTGTTGGTATGATGTTTATATACATTTTAAAATCATTATAGTTTGGTTATTATGCTTCCAAAAGATAACTAGATAAAATATATTTTAACTGTACCCGATATAAAAGTTAATTATATTGCTACGCTACTGTTATTGCTAATCCTCATATATATCATTACTCAGGGTACACATGTCGTATTAGTTAGTTTTTTAACCCTTCAAGCGACAAAGCCTTGAATATGAACTAATGCTTATTTAGGTTTAAAAATTCAAATTTTACTGTTGATATTTTTGTTTGTATATGAAATAAATAAATGTACAAAACACTTACCTCTGGTATATTTATTATTTTTTAATGTTGTGTATTGTTTTTGGATAGTTTCTTACACAATGAATTATCAAAAGGACAAAATGTCGGCTTAGTTCGTAATATGGAGGCTTCAAAGCAGTCATTTCATGTGTAGATCAGGTTTGTATGTTACTAGTCCATACATACAAGTACGGTGGTAGTGATCTTCTTGCCCACCCATACATGTTCTGTCAACTAACCACACTAGACCCATCTTCCTACTAATTCACTTTCGATGGTATTTACCTACCCACCCATCCATCATGCACATTGGTATTGACCCACCCGCCCACTCATACATGTACAGTGATACTGACCCACCTGCCCATCCATACATGTACATTATTATTGACCCACCCATCCACGTATGGTAGTATTGACCTACCCATATACCACTTTTTAGTCCTTCTCATACATTGATAATAAGAAATTTGTGAGAACATTGTTTCTGTCAACAACCCCCCATCTGTTAGGTGCAATTCAATTCACCATTTTGTTTGAGTATTGGGCGCTGATTGGGCTTTTTACTTGGTACTTTACAATTACAGATTTTCTCCTTTGCTGAACGTACTTAGAATTGAAATAACCCTCTTATATTTCTATGAAATGAATATGATTTCATCTTCTTTTTAATAGGAAATCACTTTTTTTTTTAATTTCGTTGTTGAATATTTCCAATTGAGAGGCATTCCACTAGGGTAGGCATTACTGTACCATTAATGAAGGCAATTCATTTGTAACTTTCTTTAGCCAATTCAGGGCATGTGTAACAATGGTCCATGAAAACATGTAAACCTGAAGTTTGTCAGAGCGTTAGCATCTGTTAAACCACAGTTTCACATAATTCCATAGTAATTTGGGCGATTGTTAGTAATGTTACTTGAATTTGGTCGGTAGCGTAGTTGGTTCAATGCTTCCTGTGCTAAAGGTTCTCAGTTCGATCCCAATCAGTGTCAATACATTTTGAGAAGGAACAGCTGATAATCACCGGCTGTTCATTTGTCATTGGGCTATTAATTAATGACACTCTAAGGAATAGTTGGCCTTAGTTTGTAACAATGACTACATTCGCTCATCTACACTCATCACACTCATTCGAAATCCATATTCGCCCATATCTTGACGATCGGCGTCTTATGAATAAATAAATAAATAAAAAATATAAAAGTTCTTGTCAAGTTGAAGATGGAGCTGTATTGGTTTTTATATAGTATTATAAAATCAAATACAATTTCAAACCAAAATTCAATAATTTACATGTGAGGCCTTTCGATAGCAATGCTATCATCATCAGACTCGTCACAAAACATTTTCTTGCTTCCATAAAAATCAGACATGTACCCACCCATCAAGGCAGTCACACCAAAACAACAATTTTCAGGCTGAATTTTTGATCCTGAAGGAATCATTTCTCTGGAAAGAAATGGTGCTTTCATATACTGCTAGATTTTTGCTACTATTATAAAATATAACTCTCTCTGACATCTCAACTAAAGGTTGAATATGGAAACCCTTTGGACTTAGACAGACACAGTTTTTTATTTATCAATTATTTATTTACCGATAACATCAGTGGAATGACGAAGTATATTGGTAGTCACACGCTGGACGAATAATAAATGACTGATTTATTTCTATGCTCGGTTTCGTTAAATAATCTGATTAGAAGAAAAAAACACCATGGCTCTAGGTTTAACATCCTCATGACCTTGTACATGAATGAAATGAATATTCCTAAAAATATTCAAGATATCATTTTTTAAAGATTATAGAGCAATTAAAATGATTTCAGCTTTCTCATATGTTTGAGAAATATTTCTTATGTACTTCCATATACTCATTCCACTTCCATATACTCATTCTAAAATGTGAAACTGAATTTAATTTTTTCTTGAACTAGCAAATTATTAGTGTAAGATTATATCTTTATATTTCGTGTCTGTATTCACATCTGTTTGTACAGTTTTTCCAAGAATAAAATAGATTTGTATCATTGCAAATGACATCATTATTGAAGAACAATTTGAAATAATTAATTGGTAATTTTCATCATGAAAACATTGGGTAATATGGCTCCTTGGTTGATGTTATGGATAAGAATAGTCTGGGTCTACAATCATTGTCAGTTACTTCAATCCATAAAGAAGGTAATTACCTGATATTTGTAGGTCTACCTGCATTATGTTGTTGATTAATTGGATGGCCATCATCATCGTTTTTATAACAACTTAATATTTGTAAAAGAAAATCATCAACGCTTCTCAAAACTACACTATCGTCAATAGCTATTTAAAAAGTTGCATCATAACACCAATGAAAAATAAAAATCAAAGTCTGGTCCATAAGGATTAGTAATGATAAATGTAGTAAAACCATGTATCTACAACCTAACTATGTATTTACTTACTAAAACTACTTACTAAAATAACTTACTTACTTAAAATTACTTACTTATTAAAATGATAAACGAGTTAAAACTAAAATGAAACGGCTAATTTAATGAGAAATGAGTGTAATCATCCTATAAAAAACCAAATATGTCAACAGTCGAGACTGTAAAGTTATGCAGCAGACAGCAACAGTAAATCAGTTGTTTGCATGGCAAATATATTTAATTTCAGCACACCATTTACTGATGGTACTGCACAGCAACAAATAAAACATCTTCAATTTAATAATAATGTCATAGCCGATTAAGTCCACTACACAAATACTCTAGATTACCTAACAAACAAAAGTTTATATATTATAGGTTGTATTTAAAGGACTTTCTGTGTTGCTGTAGGTATGTTTGTTTACATCATTTTATATAATGATGAAATGGCAGGTATGTTTTTTAATGAGGATAACGGTTAAATGAGACATACTCAGAGGTAATTTATAAAGAACTTCTACCTAAAAAATGGGCAGTATTTGAATGAAGCTTTGAAAGATAAACATTCCGATACTTATGTGTTGGTTTTTATTATATTCATATAAAAGTGTTTCTAGATTAATTATGATTAATAATTAATTATTTGTTAAAACTGTTTCTGTCCATTTGAAAAAAAATGTTATTCTGTATTGCTTAAGTAATGCCATCTATGATTTTTAAATGGATTTATACCTATTTTATTACTTTAAATTAACAAATTTGTTAGTTAAATTACTTGGTTGTTTTAGTTTTATGACCACAAGCTCCAACACTCCAGTACAGTTATGGGACGCCTTCACAGGCTCGCTCCGGTGCTCCTACCGAGGATACAACATGTGAGTTTGAAAAATCGTACAAGTTTACATTCTCTAAATTATTACATAAACATGAGTTGTGATGTTGTTGTTAGTGATGAGCAATTGTGAATGGTAACAAACAAAAAGTTTTGAAAATTGGAACCATTGAATGCCTTTCAAATTAATATTTTGCATTCAACATTTTCAAAATGAGTGCACAATTATAACTTTAGGTAAAATAAATGGTTGAGATAGTTCTTAATTATTAATACAGGTCTAGATATTGTATTATGAAATAAATGACACAGCTACAGACAATACCTTTTGAAACTGGACATTTCGAAATTCGGAACATCTCTCAATCGCCCATCACTAGATATTGTCATCCTGAGCAAGATTAACAATGTCAGATACTTAAATTACTTATAAAAAATTAAACTAATTAGCTAAGAAAACCTTGAATTTTAAAGTTAACTATTTGTATTTGTTTAAATTGTGGAATTTACATGATATTTGCTAAAATCATTTTATAAAATATTTTGAATAAACAAACTCTAAGAACAATATAGAAACTGAATAATTGGGAAGGGTCCAATTATTTCCTATGGTTACCGTATGTAATTTGTTCATAATACAAACGTGACATTTTATAATTGTAGAAACAAATAAAAAATTACTCAATTAAAAATTTTATTTTGACCACAAAAAGTTAATATTTGGAATGAAGTGGAAATTCACCGTTTGAACAAGACATGTCAAGAACATTAAAAACCAAATGTAGAGAAAATTCCAGCTTTGAAGTTTTTTTTTAAGTTTAAATATTGTGGGATGTGACTTAAAAGTGTAAGTATATGTTCTTTTAAATTATCAGCATAAATATTGTTCTCTTGTGATATTATTTATAATAGTAGTAAACCTACAGGTTAATTTTACCTAGGCACTAGGCCTATGTTTTAAGTAGTAAATGAAAGGGAAGGAAAGGAGCATACCTGGTAAAGTGTAGGTAGAAATATTTCACTAACTAGTTCTGTTTTTGTGATGTGAACAGTTTACCAGGTATGCTCCTTTCCTTTCCTTTCATTTACTACTGAAATAATAACAGTAAAAAATAGACGCAAACATAGTAAACTTTTTTTTCACGATCACTTCACAACTCAAACTACCATAATAATAATGAAAACTATTTTACATCAAACATAGCTCATTTATCAATTACCTTACCTCCATGGCCTCTCAAAACGTAAAAGGTTTTTGGTCTTGCCAACAACATGTCTCAATCTATGTCGGTCTTACATGATGTCATCATTAGCGCCCAGTACCCTCATATCATATTGGTCTACCTATCTTAATCTTGGTCTGACGGGTCTGGCCTACTGTCTACCCTATACTACTCGTTGGTCTCCCACACTTTACTATTTTCAACAGGGAATTTTCTTCTTTCCTACTAGCATGACCATTACATCTCAGTCTTCTGGCCTTCACCTCCCCCATTATGTCTGCCTCTGTGAAGAGATTTCTCAGTTCCTTCGTTTTCTTTAGTTTTACATAGGAGATTTATTGTCCTGAGTGTCTCAACTTGTAACAACGTAAGATCTAGGGTTCATTGTGTTAATTTTGCTTTTGTATTGCCAGTCATATATCCTATACTCATATCAACAGTCCACCAAATAATTCTTTGTTTTTTTTTTTCTTCTATGACTGACAAAAAGTGTCAATCCGTCACTATGGATTGTAAAGTTGTGCTTACTGAAATATTAATGTCAACATCGAAAATTAGAAACAGATTACATGTCCAGAGGAATGCAAGCATGATGAAAGCGGTGGGGTTAGGTGTAAGTGAGTTGAATGATGAATGTGGAGAGCCAGTCATCAAGCGGTCTAAGGCGTTAAGACTTTGTACCTGGGACATAGCGCAAGTGCTTTGACTGTTAGTTTTTATCAGAAATATTCACATTTTACTGTTCTGGTTCTCAACTGAACTCTGTCTGAAAGTTTCTCGCATAGATCTATGAAAAATGGCCAGAGTAAGGTTAAAGATGAGATCAACCTTTACTTAAAAAATTTAAAAAAATAAATGTCAGGTGTTTTTCAGAAAGACGAGAAAATAAGAAAAAAATAAATATAACTTAAAACTTAAATATAAGTAAAATGCAAAAATAATATAAACTCACCAAGCTGTGGTCAGTACGTACATCATTCACCTGAATATACTCTTATCACCTATTGTATTAATGGTAATTAAACTTGTTTAGTTAATTCTGTGATCTTTAATTTTTTATATTTAGTTTGAATCAAATTGGTCAGTGAAATATTTCTTTGAGATTATTTTAGCTCCCTCTAGTATTTTTATTTTTTTGGATCTGGCACTCCCAAAGCTTTTATAGTTACATACTGTAGAGACTTTTAGGCCAAATGGAAAATTATTTGCTTATAATATTTTTGAGGGGTGTGATTTACTCATAAGCATATTTATTTACATGTGTTAGTAATTACTGTAGATTAGGGAGTGTAGACTGATTTCTTACCGTGGCTGTGAGTTTTTTGTTGTTGTGTTTATCCTTTGATTACATGTCAGGGGTGTGCAGTTTCCACATTACGATTGTCTTCCTCGGACAGTTCAGTCTTTCTCTCTGTGTTCATTTAGTTTTAGTGTCTTTGTTTTCATTTTCGTGTTCCGTGATTTTGTTTTCTTTGTTCCATTGACGGCAAGCTCGCCTTCTAACTAGGCAGCCGACTACAACATGTTTTGTGGCTAGAAACGTTTAGGTAAGTGTTAGTAAAATTGTTTACTTTCATGACGGTTTGGTTAAAAATATTGTTTATTAAGATTTATTTGTTGTCTAATGTGTGTTGTTTCAGTAATAAAAAAAAAAGCTGTTGACTGTAAAAATGTTTGTATTTTCAGCAGGCCTAGGTTAGGCCCATGTGAAGACGTATTGTGATAATGTATTTCTATTTATTATATTCTTTTGTCTTGTTAAAATTGATTTTTAGATGTAATTAAATTTTGTATTTTAATTGTTTTATAGTAAAGTCAGTATTCATTTTCACTTTTTTTTAACTATTTCACTTGATAGGTCTAACAAAAGGTTTTATGTTGTTGCCGGACACGGCAGGATTTTAGTTATGTAATGCTGAGTCATGTAAAATTGTTAACTGTTCATTTTTACTTTTGCTTAATTTAATTTGGTAAACAGTTGTGTTTAGTCTTACTAACAGTTGCTCTAAACTCTGTAAGCGTCATGGGTTATGGCCGGTGGCTCATCAGAAATACATTGTGCTGCTCCTGACCTTTTGTTGGACTGACAATCACTACGAGACTGCTTTTTGTCTGGCAGTGTAGATTTCTGCTGTGCCTCCCAACGCCATAAGCGCATATACACGCAGCTACTGTCGAACCGATGGCAGTTGTCATTGTCCGCCACCTCACCTCTGAAACTGTGTATTTAGTTGTTTTTATAATTACTTTAGTTTAATATATGTCAGTAATTTATTAGTTTTAAGTGTCAATGTGAATAATCCAGTTGATTCTGATTTAGACGATTTTGTGCAAGATGTACTAAATACATTATATTCAAGTGCTATATGTATTTACTTGTTTTTTTATTATATGTGTTATGTGCAGGTCCTTAAGTAAATGGACTCAATTATACATATTTTATTAATAGTAAAAATATTTTGTATTGATTCATACTGTATAAGTGATCTATGCCTGAGGCTTTATTTCAAGTAAAAGTTTGCTTATTTTCATATTAATATATAAGAAAAAAGGTAAAGTAAGCTAATAAAAGTTTCAAAATGTTATCATATCTTTTATTTTCCTGTACATAACAAGAAAAAAATGAGCAACTAGAAAGTATCATTTTAATTTTTTTACAATAAATTAGTGCTTAATGGAAAATGGGCATTGTATAAGGGTTAAAGAACGGGGTTCTTGGGTAATTCTTCACTTTGTTGTTCCCATCAGTAGTCGCCCAGTTTAGCCTGCTGGATTTTGGCATGGTTATTATTTTAATTATTTTGTTTTTTTTTTTAACTTTTCCAAACTGGCCAAAACCTTCCAAATTTCTTTTGCACTCGAGGCCCCGTAAGTTCAGCTGCATAAGTAGATTTAAGTTTTGTCTTTGTAATTTTTATAGTGATGTGTATATTTATTTGTTATTATATATTTAGATGTTTATGCCATGTGTTGTTTTTGCTGTACATTTATTCTTGTTACATTTTTTCTGAGATATATTTATGATGCTATAAAAATGTCATTAGGCCTAACCTATATTTAGATATAGCCTACGTTTAGTTGGATATTTTTTTTTTTATGTTTATTTTGATGCTTTGTACTGTTGATATTTATCTATCTTGTTTCCTTTCTTTATTTATTTCTATTGCCTCAAGGCCAAAATATATTTATAAATATTTCTGTAAGCCTTTATAAATATCGTAACTTTTCACAAACGGTCAACAGCCCGTTTTGTCTTTAAATATTTTAATTTTTTGTTCTGTCACTTAATATTTTTTAATACTTTTGATTTGAATGTTTTTTTAATTTTCATTTAATAAACAGTATTTTTGCCATTCAACTTTTTTTGTTCTTTGTTTTTTTTGTTCTGTGTTGTCCTCATGAGTCCGATGCCTTCGCACCCACCCTGAATGGGTCCAGCGATGTTTTGATAGTACGAGGGTGGGTCTCAGGGGGTATGTTAAGGTGCCAGGTAGACCCAGCCTGGTTAAGGTTTCCTTTCCATTAATTTTAAATGCCATTGTACATGTATGGATGGGCGGGTGGTGGGTCAATGCCATTTTACGTGTATGAGTGGGCGGGTGGGTCGATACCACTGTACTTGTATGGGTAGGCGGATGGGTCAATGCCATTTTACGTGTATGGGTTGGCGGGTGGGTCAATGCCCCTGTACGTGTATGGGTGGGCGGGTCAGTCAAAACCACTGTGGGTCAAAATCACTTGTCTGTGGTTATATAGGTTTAATCTATAGTGTAAACACTTTCCAAAATTGTTTGTCAAAAATTGATATTTTGTGGGGGGGGGGGGGATTCCTTCGCATTACAGTTGTGAGATTACTTATATTGATTACTTAAAATAAATCATGAAATTATCTTCATGTTTGGACTGACGTTTCATTGAGATAATTTTTATTTTGTACTAGTATATTTGATGCACCACTCAACAGTTTGTGTATGTCAGGGAAAGTTTTTAACTTTGCAATCTGGGATGTCACCCAAAACCAATAAAGGAATATCTTCATTGGTTCTCTTCAAAAAAGAAGTGAAAAAGATAATTTTGCTTGATTCCTGTTAGTTAACTCTGTGTTAAAAGTTTAATGTAAGAGTGATAGGAGTTTGTAATGTATTTACATTTCAATATAGTCTATCTGGCTTTTAACACTTTTCTTAGTCCTTCCTCTCTAATTTGCACCCTTCTCTAAAAAAATCATTTCCCTGTAAGCTCCCAGGGTAATCAATGAATGAGTTTTATTCAGATATATGAAATACTTATTTTTTTTTTGTTCTCAAAGTATTGAGACATTTCTATTGCTTCTTACTCACAAACAAGCCACTTTCTAATTTAATGTCTGGACTTAATTTTAAGCCAAACCTAGGAATCTAATAAAATAAATGTAACTGTATTTAAATTCATCTAAGGTACTTCTATGCTGACGTAAAATCAAAGATTACTATTTGCAACAGGTAAACCATCTGGCATGTCAAATTGAGGTCATGATATGATCAAGTCGTTTGGAAAGTTCAAAATCAAATCAAAACCTTTATTTGCTCATAACTTTGAACAATTATTTACATGAAATAATCAAACTGGTACATTGTCAAAAATTACTCTAAATATTTTCATTCAAAATTAAAATATATAACCTACGTTAAAAAATAACATTCATAAACTGTCGTGTAGTATTTAATAATTACAGTACTATAATAATTTACTATTGAACTTGAGACACTATAAAATATTTTATTACACTAAAGATTGATCATTGATGATGGTTACTGAATACTGGAAATGCATTAAAATCATCAGAAAGGTATTAGTTTAAATTATAATAAGATTTTTGTAGCAACATAATTTTAAGTTTAGGGAGAATTTTGTTGTTTGACAGATGTTTAATTGGTAATGGTAATTTGTTGAATATTTTTAAACCCATATATTTTGACATCTTTCATATAGTGAAGTTTTATGAACAGGGTAGCTGAAAGCGTCATTATTTCTTGTTTTGTATGAATGATCAACTTTAAAATTTCCAAATGTGTTAGGTCATTTATTATCATATTTACAATTTCGAAAAATATACAAACTTGGTAGCGTTAGAATTCCTAACTTTTTGAATAAAGGTTTGCAACTATCTCACCTCTTAACTTGAAAAATTGAAATCAGCTCTGTTGAAGCACCCCGCACAGTGATCCCAAATTTTAAAATAGAATTTATACATACAAAATAAACTCCTTTACAAACATTAACTGATGTGGAAGCAGATAAAATTGACATAGAAAATCTAAAAGAGTAATTTTTTTGAAAAAAAGCTTATATGATGCTTCCAACTAAAATTGTTATCATAATGAGTGCCCAAAAGTGTATAAGTCTCAACGGAATCAATATTACTATTTTCAAGATTATTTGATGGAAATTTTCTAGCTATGAAATGGATAATTCTAGTTTTATTCTTATTTAGAAGCAACCCATTATCATTAAACCACTTGCCCATTGATTGAATACTTGAACCAAGATCATGCAAGTTTTTTTTTTCTGTTATAATAGCGGAAATATCGTCTGCATAAAAAGTTAAAGGTATTGGAATTTGCTGTGGTAATGGATTAATACAAATCAAGAATAAAAGAGGGTCTAAAACTGATCCTTATGGAACACCATATTTCACAGTTTGCCATTTTGAATAACATTTATGTTGTTATTGGAAATAACTGTTTTCTGTTTCTTAAAAATGACCTTATCAGATTACTAGCTGTGCCACATACACCCAACTCAATCAATCTTGTGGCAATAAGCCCGTGAGTCAAATGCCTTGGACAAGTCACAGAACACACCTGCCGTGTTCCATGACCAAGGCCTCAACAGCAAAATTTACAAATTACGGAGAGCAGACTCAGTATTTAACTTTTTCAAGAAACCAAACTGTTCTTTACATAGTAGGTTATTAAATTCAAGATAACTATTATTCTACAATGAATTACTTTTTCAAAAACTTTTATTAAATTGCTGAGAATTGATATTGGTCTTTAATTATTAATATCTTTACGTAATCATGCTTTAAAAATTGTTTTTATTAAATATTAAATGAGTAGGTATACTATCATAACCGGAAGTTGCAATGTTTTTAAGTCCAAGAATAGTTTTTTTATTTCAGAAATTGTTGCTGGTTGAAAATTACAATGAACAACATTACTAGCAATCTGTGGTGGTTCTTCTACTATTTTTTTTTTTTTTTTATAGGAATATTTAAAGTATCAGTTATATCTAAAAAATGTGTGTTAAATAATTCAGCAACCTCGTCTGGTGCATTATTTCTTTATCATTGACCTCAAGTATAACCCTTTCTGTACTTTTATGTTTAGTTGATGTGCCAAGTTCTTTTTTTACAACTGACCATGTTGCTCTGGATTTATTAGTGGATTTTAATGTAATAATTGAATTTACTAGTTGTTTAGCTTTATTAACAGTTTTTTTTTTAAATCTTGTATTTTTTTTACAAAACTGATAAAATTTTTATCATTGCTATATTTAGCCTCGTGGTGAAGCTCACATTTTCTTTTTGATCATGTTTGAATTCCTTGTAACCCATTTAATACTATTATTTTTACATTCATTGGCATATTTGAAAGGAAAAAACCTCATCCATAATGGACTTAAATATGTAAATAAACCTATCGAGACTAGTATCAATTTCACTGGATAGTTTAAAATTTGATAACTCTTCGAATAATCTCTTTGAGAACAGAGGAAAGTTACTTTTATTGAAAATCCTTTTTCTTAGTTTATTGTTTTTTAAGGGTTGTTTACTTGAGGAGGCAAGTTTATAATCAGAGCATTATGGTCAGATAAATGAATATCATTATTCCTAAAATCTGTTATTTCAAAACCATGACTGACAGCAATGTTGTCTGTACAAGTGGCTGAGTTTTTTTTTTAGTAATTCTTTTGAGTTTAGAAAAAACCAACTTGTATCCTTGACTTTCAAAACATACCATGAAATTGTGATATGTTATTATTTTACAGAATATTTACATTAAAATCTGAAGCGATGACAATTTTTTTTATTTCAACTCTTTACTCAGCTTATTTAGAAGATCATAGAGAATTTTTATAAACTTAAGGGATGCTGTTTTATCTGGAATTCTGTAAACAGATATAATAATAACGTTGTATTCTACTAATTCTATATAAGATCCTTCAATTTGAAGATCTTGATTAAAATTTTGCAGATCTGACCTAATTTTAAAGTCTACAGATTTATGAACAAGGATACATGATCCTCCACTTGAAGTTGAGCAAAAATAACCATCCTCTAATTTGAAATAGTTTATTTTGTTGAGGAGGTTTCTTCTATCGGCACTAATTTTATGTTCATTCAAACAAATAATCTGCATATTAACCATTAAAAATAAATTGAAATCATCCAATTTTGAATTTATGTCCTGAATATTAAGATGAAGCAAACTGTCTCCTTTAAAAATGTAAACTTCATTTCCTTTACAATTAAAAGACAAATGACTCTTTTTGTCAGAAAACACTAATTTAAACATTTAGATATAGTTTTGAAACATTTATAGGCTCGTTATTTATACAACAATTGCTGTCAGCAAAAGAGGATAAGATATTTTGAGAGTGTACAATTGAGTCATTACTAAAACCATTAAATTCACCACAGTTCATGGAGTCTATAAAGTTATTGCTTCCATATGAAGTGTTGTCTTCTTCCCCTAGAGTTGCAATGGCCACAGGCCCGTTCGCTGGCAGAGATCTCAGTTGACAAGGCGTTGTAGTAGGTAGAGTCACAGTGTAAGTTGTGCAAACTTTAATCGTTTGATTTATATTTAAAAAATCTTTAGTCCTTATGAAGAGTTGTTTGCAACTGCTACTTCTACCCATAAAGCCAAATGACCTCCTTGGCTGGAGTGTGACTATTTTGTGTTTCAAGGCCCTTAAGAGAAGAAAAATAGAACAGGTTCAAAAGGGCCTGATTCCCCCCCCCATGTCCATTATAACAGTTTGACATTACATAACCGTACTGAAGATTCAAAATAATTTGATTCTTTGCCTAAAGAATCGTTTATAGACAGTTAAGCAACTTAAAAAAAACACAAGCAAATAAAGTGCTCTAAAGTGATTGAACAAGAAATAAAAAAAATGAAACTACATGACTAACCATAACTCAAACTGTTTATTAAACTAAAAAAAATCAGCATCAATCTATTCATAACATTTTAACAATGAAACATAATAATAACAAGAAAAAAATAAATAACTGTATTAAAGCAACAATGCAAACAGTACAAAATATATAACAAAATAAGAACAATAAACAATAACTAACAAAGACATGTTCAGACAGGATGAGTTGCATGCTGCGTTAAGTGTTGCATTTGACCTCTCGGGTGATATGGTGCTTTGCGGCTACAAGGATAGTGTGAAAATCTTCCATACAGATGTACCTGGCAGAGATTGTACAATACTCTCCACCAAAGGTAATTGGTAATGTGTTTATTTTAATTGTGCGACTTGCAATTATTTATTTAAGTAGTAAAAAAACATCAAAACTGGTGGCTTATGTAACATCCAACAGTTTAACTCTGATCATGCTTAATAATTAAAAATGCTGGGTTGATCTTTACAGTTTTTTAAGAAAAAAGCTATAATATTATTTTAAATAAATCAGATGTAAGTATTTTCCTTGTGTTAGATTCTTTAAAACTGTTTAATTGAGGTATTTTAATCTTTCACAATCTGCTTGCCGAACGTACTAAAAAGGCTTATTTTGACATTTTTAGGTTAGGTTAAAGGGCACTAGGCCAGGAATTAGTATATTAGAGAGATAGGACATCAGCAAATTTACCTTAAAAGACAAGTTCACTAACATCAGAGTAGTAGTCACAAACACAAAATAGACACAATCTCACAAATTTTCAACACCACAGGCATTTTCTTCAGGTGAGTAGAGAGAGAGAGAGATAGGCCATAGTGTTTTGTGTTAACCAGAAACTGCTGTCTTCATTTAGTTAACATTGTTGAACAGTGACTAAGTTTCTCTCCAACTAACTGTTCCTAAATTTTTTTGACCTTAATCGACTGTTATTGAAAAATCTTTCTATATATTCAACGTGCTTATATATAGGAGTTCATATTTTTCTTTCATTATACAATTAATTTAATACACTAAAATAAGATTGTACTAAAAATACGTAATTGGTGACTGCAAATATTCACTCAGTTCATTCCTAGTAATAAATATTAGTCTAACTAAATCACTAGAATAATACTATTTGATTTGGTAATTTGTATGAACATTGTTTACTTAGTTTGAATATATATTGTTGAAAAAAAAAACAAATTACTTTGAGGTTAACCTAAGATTATATAAGTCGATGTCATGCACGATTTGTATATTTGTATACAAATTTATTCTAAACATGCAATTAATTTTAAAATAAATGTTAATGAACATTTTTTGTGCAGTAGCATTGAGTCCTCTGCTAAAAGTAAAGAATTTTACAGTATTTTCTGTCCTAAGTAATACTTCATTACTATTTAAATCAAATTTAAATATGAAGTACCCAATAGAATAGATAATTTTTTATTTGCAGTGAAAACATAATGAAAAATATACAATATAAAATAATAAAACAAAATACTATCAAATTGTTAGTTAGTTTCAGCAAATTTTGTTGTAGACAATAAACTATTTATATTTCCTATACATAAATGTACAATGTTAATATCCAACATGTTATTTCTGGAACAGATTTATGTGGACAGAGAGGTCTCGTCTCCTGCATCACAGTCAACCCCAACATGCCAAACATTTTTGCTGCTGGCACTTATTCAAAATCTGTTGGTAAGTTTATGTAAATAACAGATGTTATATACCAAAGCTACTGCAAGATAAAGTGTTCTCATTGTTGGGTTTAATGTTTTACACAAATAGCGTTTTTATTAGAGTCATCTGTATTCTCTCTAACAAACTAATAACAGAGCTTTGCTATTCAATAGTTTAGTTATTAACTATATCAGATCAGAATTCTACTGAGCCCTCTGTTACACCTAACTGAAAATTGAGAAAACAAAAGACATAATGATCTATGTACTAAACTGAAACTATAATAAAAACTATGTTATTATCATACGGTATAATGCGAACGTTAACAAAAATAAGTGCACTGTAGATGCCTCTCAACACATCAATCACGTGCAGTAGAGGAAATAACTTTAGGTGATAAAATATTAAACAGCTGATATATTTACTTCATTACCTCACTCATTCTAAATACAACTTCTCTTTATGGACTCACAATTTACGTTATTCTATAATGTGCTATTTAAGGTGTTCCAAAAAAGTTAATCTTAAGTTGTTTTATACATCAGCATTATTATCTCATGTCAACTTATAATTTTACTTATTAACTTAATATTATACTTGTAAACTATACGATTTACAGATGTGACCGCAGCACAACAAACAATCATGTAATCAGCAATCACAGCCAATAAATATTATTTATTGGAAATAATTACAGAACATAATATAATGTAATGTATAATATGTTTGTATATAATAAGATAGACTGTAATAATGTTATGAAATAACAGTAATTATGCATGTTAATAATTTCAAAATATTGAACAAATGTTATTGTTAAATGTGAAATATTCAACAGCTGATCTATGTGTGGTGTGGAGGGGAACAATGGAATAACTGTAGGAGGAATGGGGAGACTTTTTATTAAAAATTTAAAATGTCGTAAATTTTCAATTAAAAGCACTAACTTATCTGTTATGCACTTCCTTAATTGTGGACATCCATCACAGGGCGAACATGCAAAGGATATATCTATGAAAACTATATTAATTTTGCTATTTATAAATGTAAATCAAATTAAAATTCCTTTATTGTTATAAAGCATTTTTTAGTACTGTGTAATAGCACCATTAATTATATATTAAATTATAACTGATTATTTGAACAAATGAAACAAAATACAATTCTAAAGCACTAATTTTTCTGAAGTACGAATATTTGACAACACCGTAGAAGGCATGAGATAAAAGGTAAACTTAGGATTTTCTAAAAAAAACCTGCTCACATCACTTTCACATTTTATTGAGTTGGGCATTGTGTTGAAGAGTTAAGGGTAGTTAAATTGTTGTTTCTCAAAAATACAGTTTTGTGAGGAAGTAGATTAAGGTTATTGTTTAGATTTTACTCATGTTTTGGTAGATTTTTAGGTGACAATTTTTATGGACGTACAAAAAGTCACAGTGAGTGAATTTACACAAAAAGGCAGAGTAACTTGTGTTCCTTGAAAAGTATATATTGTATGGCTTTCAAATGCATTACCGAACTAATAACAATTTTAAACACCAATAAACAATGTCTAAATAAAATAAAATCTTAAGTACAAAGTACTTGTGTCTTAGAGTTTAAATATCAATCTCCTGTCACAGAGCCAAATCCAGGTTACATAACCATTCAACAGTTCTTCACCAATTGAATGAAGAGCAGCTAATCTCTCCTGAAAGGAACACAGTGGGCACTCATTAACTATGTGATCCATAGTTTGAACTTTGACTCTGCAATCACTTGACTGATTATTTGCCATTCGCCATTTATATTTCCGATAGTTGCATCTTCCCACACCTGTGCGAAGATGACAACATAGTCCATTCCTTACGAGGATTGTTCATTCCACTGATAACAGCCATAGGATCTTATACAGAAACTTGATTCGACTGTCAAACATATCTCAAGTTAATGCCCAATTGGTTTTTTAATAGTAGCACTATATTACTTTTTAATAGTACTGCCCACGTCCTTAAAAAGTAACAGTACTAAGTTAAAGAATAAATCATTAGGTATTTAATTGTTTATTATTAAGATGCTGATCATTAAGATTTGGACGAATATAGAATTCAAATAAGTGTAGATGAGTGATTGTAGTCATTGTTAAAACTAAAGCAGATTCCTTAGCCGATGATTCCAGCTTATCAGTTCATTTTTGTTATGAGTTTTAAAATAAAGGATAATTTCTATAGGCTGCAACTGTATGATCCGAACCGGTTCCTTGAAGGTCCCTATGTATATTAACCTTTTGAACCCCATTTATTTTGCCAAATGGTGGCCTGCCAGATCCATTTATTTTTTTTTTCAATTTTGCATATGTTTCTTATATATATATATATATATAAAATTAAAATTACCTATTATGTAAGCAGGTTCTAAGTCTTATATACCAAATTATTCAGTAAAATCTGGTGAATATTTTTATGTAATTTATGTACCTTTTACTCAGATATAAAATATAAAAAATTCAAAAATATTTATACAAATTTCTTATGTTATGATAAATTTTAAAAATAAGTTCTAGCATAAATTATAATTTTTTTATTTTGGTTTGGCATCAACATCATTAAAATAGGCATTTAATTCTAGGCAGAAAAACACTAATTTCGTTTCTAAAATATATTATAATTTTCATATGCTACTTTATAAAACATTACAATTTGTTTTTCACTTGCCAGATTATCATTTTGAAGAATACTAAAGATTCATGTCATGTATTGTGTCATGTAATTTTCTGTTTATATACTTTTATATTTACTTTTACATATGATTCTGAATAAGAACAATATTTTTTAGGCTCTCTGAGCAAAATTTGATCGTGGCTAATAATGTATGCATTTTTTGTTTACTTCCTAATCAGCTGGCGAATAAAGATGAGAGTTTAGTAGAGATTATTCTATCTGGTTGTTGTGTTCATTTTTGTTTTACAGTTTTAAGTATTTTATAAGTTTATTCTATGTCATTTTTGTGTTAAGAGAGAAATATTTTATATTAGTTATAGCCACCCTGCCCACTCCTTACGCCCTTCTCCACTGAGCTAGACTATCATTATTGCTAGCCCTCGAGTCGAGGTGGCAGTATATCACAATTTTTTAATTGCTGCAGTTCTGTTTTGTAGACACACTTGACACATATGCAAATAGTACTGATACTGGTAACAGTATTTTTTTCAAACACAAATGAATATATAAAAGCGTAAACATTCGTCAAACATAGCTTAAAAATTTGTGTCATCTAAATTATCTCTACTTGTAGATGCCATAATACTAGCTGTACACGAACATAGTACATAAATTTACACTATAAGCATTTTGATATATTTTAAAAATTAATAATAGTAACTAACAAAACATAATATAAAAACAAAAAGAATTTAAATATTGTTTACAAACACAACCTAAATGTGTAACAGTGAACGTTCAATATGAAGACGACAGCTAGAGCTGACTTAAGCTGATTGGTTTTAAAACGAAAAACAAAAAAAAATACTACAAAGTTCAAATCAAACACTGAGTGACTCATAAGACAAGTAAATATCACCATGGCAACTATAGACATTTTAAACAATATCTGGAATAACTGGAAATTAAATAAAAGATTGATAACTGCGGACCGAGTCCGCCTATGGAGTGGAACGTGAAAATAGTGGTGTTGGCTTCAGTTTGCCTGTGGAGTGCAAAAGGTTAAAAGTGCCTAACATCAATTTTCTGCTATTACTAAATACTAGTAAACCAATTCAATGTCTTTTTCTGTATAGTTTTTACAGTTTTCTAGACAAGAGAAGATACAAAATACCTATGATTTCTATAAAATATTTGTTAAAAAAAATCAAATAGAGCCTTGAGATCTAAATAGGTATTCATGTAACAGTCAATCATGCTAGATTTTTCTTTCTCTAAATACACAGAAAATATTGATTGTCCATCTTCATTTTGTTTTTGTTTATGGTCTGCTTACACTTATTATATTAAATAAATACTAAATCCAAAAATTGTTATTTAAAATAAAAAGATCATGATCTGAAATATAGTCTTCTATAAACTTAATTCGGAAAACATCTTTCAACAGATTTACTAAGTATTGTCTAGACAAGAGATGTTCCTTGTGGGGTATGATTAGTTACAAATAGGTTTAGAGAATGGACAATGTTTGAAAAATAAATAGTTTCTGGATCATTATCTATCTGAAATGGAATATTAAAATCTCCAGAGACTACCAATATAGTTGTTGTATATTGCAGACTATTATGACAGCTTTTTCAAAACTGAAAAAAACTTTTTGTTTACCCCAAGTGGAGTCAGGTAGGCAGAAACAATGTCACGTTAAAATCTTTGATTTCAGTACCAGAAATTTCAAAATGTTGTTCTGAGTTATCATCCCCACATCCCTTTAACAGTTGGTTTTATCCATAACCATGGCCCTAAACCATTAACACTTGACAGGCAGAAACTGTAAATGATTTACTGAAAGTGGAAGATCTATAGACAGGAATTAACAGCAGTGAAGCTCCATGTCAAATGTTTCAATTGCTGGGCTTGGAATTAAAAAGAAACTTCAGACAAAATGCAGGAGAACCATTGTTTTCTAAAATGTATTGTATGAAGAATGTAGAATTTACAGAGTTGATTTAATTTCAAGAAACGTAACTTATTGATAATTTAACTTGATCAAACTGCCTAAGGTTGATCATCACATAAGCCAGTAGCCTTGACCTGAGACAAGCTACATCGAGCATGGCTGTCTCTTGGATGGGTGACAGTCTGAGCAATCACCTCCTTGCTCAGACCAGCTCATTGCCGCTTGGTCACTGGTGATAGTTTGGAAGTCACCGTTAAGCCGTTGGTCCCCAGGTTAAGTGTTAAAGAGGGCTATTTAGCCCTAACTTCGCTTGTTAAAATAAGACGATCTTTAACTTTAAGGTTGAAAACGAAGCAAATACAATAATTTGATACTCTTAATTTGTCCGAAAGCTTAACCATTGTGTTTTTTACAGCAATGATGCAATAATTGAAGTGAAAAAAAGAAAATCAAGGGCCGCTGATATTGTGTGTGTAATATGAAGACTGAAAACAGAACGTAATACCTTCAATATTCACTTTTCTTCGTATCTAAGTTGATGAACTACAGCATTGCATCCAGTTTTTTTGTTTATATCCTATACATTAATATGCTTACTTACACAACTCCATTATCATCAAAGACTACCACCTAAAAATCAACCCTGTATACATTTATAAAATGCATGATGCCCCAAACTTGCATGGATAACTGTACTGACTGTATTAATTACATTGAGTGTAACTAAAAACAAAAACAAACTACAGTATAACAAACAGTTCCATAAAGGTAGTAATTTCACATTGATTGCATCAAGTTCCTTGTTTTTCAGGTCTATACAGTGTAGATGGACATGGGATGTGTCTACTGGAGGGTCAGTCAGGTGGAGTAACACAGTTAATTTTCACTGCTGATGGTTCTCAGCTACTAGCTGCTGGCCGCAAGGACTCAGAAATCCTTTGCTGGGATATGCGTCAACTGGGCCAAGTGCTTGCTGTCATGAAACGGCCTCACACTACAAATCAACGAGTTTACATGGATATCTCTACAGACAATCGATTTTTGCTGTCTGGTCAGTGTTTTAACATCATTAAATTGGTTTCCTTAATGATTTGATGTGTTGGAAAGTAGCTTGTGTACTACATAATTAGCTATCAATACCTAGATCCTTGTTGCAAATCCAACTTGATTTATGAGTTTGCTTGTACTTGATGTTTCTTCTCTCGAGGACAAATAATTTACATATCATGCAGGATACTGTAAATACTTTGTTTTCTTAATGAACCAAATGGTAATATCCCATAATTATTTTTTATAATTTCCAGTACATTAGTAATATTAACTATCACAAATTTGTCTGATGATTAAAAACACACCGGTTAAGTAATAACCCAAGAAACAAAATATGTCAATTTTAACATAAAAATTATCATCCATTTTATATGAAAGCATATACCACATTTTGTCACTTCATTCTACAATTCTATTATGATAAATGTAGTCAGTAAACAATAAATGATGTAAAAATTATTTCTTTTTAGAATCAAAGCTTATCTAAATTTGACAAATTGATAAGATAAACCAGAACAGTATTGTTGTTATTAAATTCAAAATTTCAACCTACTTGAGTTGGCCAAGCGATCCACCAAGGCCTCAGGACTTTGTGTGTGTGATAACACAGTTCTCAATTTAATCTAACTGAAAGTATTTATCAGTAGTTTTCATCTTGTACTGAATTTTTCAAGGGCTTTTTTAAAGCAATTAAAAAAACTCTTTCTTGCAGTGTCTGAATAAGTTCCCCGCACAGATCAATAGTCTGTAGGAAGTCGGCAGAGTAAAGCCAAGAAGGAGCTCTCTCTTTTAAAAAAATAGTTATGCAGTCTATTGCTGCATGACTTGCGAACATCACAATTAATACTAATTTTAGCCCTGATTCACACAAATTTTTAGTATACTGTAATTAAAATACATTAACGTTGCTATAGGGATTATAAAGTTACTGGCTATTAAATCTTGAAGCTAAAGATGAAAATGTGTTGTTCTATAAAGTACAAAATAAAACTGCAGTTTCACTGCTATGTAGCAAAAGTTTTATGTTCAGTTAATTTTTTTACACGTTGACTGCCAGCGTAGATAATTTCTTGTGTCATTCTGAGGCCGCCGTAGTAAAACTGTATGTCCGCCTGACGCCATGAGGGCCACCGGTAGCCCACGTCATACGTGCCGCTGTGCGCCATGTGGGCCACCGGTGGCCCCCGCGTCTTTTATAAATCAAACACAAATTGTAGCGCCATTTTTAGTATTACGTAATTTTTAATGATGTATTCTGAAGGCTCATGAAATATGATAGAAAACAGTCCTCTGGTTTTTAAATAAAGCAACCCTAAATACGTTTTTATATATTTGAACTAGTTTTTACGACATTTAGACAGACTAGTTTCTGTCACAAAAAGAATCAATGTCACTTACTAAACACCTAATCGCAAAAGCTGATCAGTGCGCGGGAAGAAAATATAAAAATCACAACAAAACAACTGAAACATAATATCATATGGCATATGTAAAGTTTTGCCCCCACGCCATGATGGCCACCGGTGTACCTCATCAATAACTTCACAAAATGGCGGCAAAAGACCGGATGTCGGCTATTTCTATACTCTTGGGGTCATTTGCGGTTGCATGGAACATAGAACTCGGAACAATGAATATTGAACTTTACCGTAGAAACAGCTGTGGCACCAGGCTGAAATCTAGTGAGGGCCACCGGTGTGCCATGAGGGCCCTCATGGCGTGAGCTAAAATTGTTGTGTGGGCCACCGGTGGCCCTCATGGCAGTCAATGTGTTATGAGAGAAAAATAATTTAATAATTTACAGTAAAGATAAAAGCAACTACAATTTAAATTACAAAAAATGAACATATTAAAAAGAGTCAAAATCTTCTGTAATCACAAACTGTACGGTATTGTTATACTTAAATTTAATGGTATTCTAGTATATATAATGTATATAGATGCAAGAATGCCTATGTTTTTAATTGCATTTGTCATGTTGTATATGAAGTAATGTAATTAATGTTGTTTAAAAACTGTCATATATCAAACTGTAGGAAAATATGTTTATAGTTTTTTTTAAATGACTTGAAGATACGGAGAGGAAGAAATGGACTTTTAAAATTAGTCCCAAAGCTGTTAGTTCCAGTGTTTGTTATGAGGTTTTGCTATTGAAGTTGTACCTTATCAGTTGTCTTACAATAAACCTATGGGGGATTTAAGGTATAATTTTGGCCATCTGCCTCCTGGGACGTCAAGCTCTGAAGGCGAGTAGTGTACACCGGTCCCTGATATGTATTAACTAAGTTTGAATTAATTTATGGTGAAGGTTTTTATTATTTTTTACGATTTATTATAACAGTTATTATAAATAGAATAAAAAAAATATTTTTTTGTGATATATGGAATTGCAGTTTTAATTTTTGTATATTCTAGTATAAAATGCTGAGGGAAATCAATTTTTTAGGTACTGTTTTTTAAAACTTTAGCAACTATTGTAACTTATCATTAAGCATTTTTGTAAGGTGAGTAGATTTCATAGTAAAGTACTTTTATTGTGTTGTTTCACACACTGGACTGAAATACTATTTTAATTTTCCTGTTGTAGTATTAATTTTTCCTGCCAGATTATTTGCAGGTGTGGCAATACTGATTTCAAGTGTTCGGTTTTATAGTTTGTTCAAAAATTGTTTTTAAAGTGGAATAAAATTATTCAATATATCATCATTTAATCGTGTTATTAGTTAGTCTTAGTTCAAATAATAATAATAATGTCTTTCTTTAGCAAGCTTTCTTCAAAGTTACATGCTTTGATTTACAAGACAACTCTTGTCAATAAGTTAACTAATTATATTGTTTTACAGGTAATAACATTTTCTTAAAATAAACAAAATAAAAGTCAAGCCTCTCAACTAAACAAACTTCTTTTGGCATATGTCTGAAACAATGGGTAACTTTTTTTTTAAAGGCGAGGCCGACCTCCTTCTTAACCTTACTCTGCCCATTCCTTATAGACTATTGATCTGTGCGAGGAACTTATTCAGACAGAGTAAGGGAGCAAACTAGTACAGTAGAAGATGAATATTACTGATAAATCTTCCAGTCTAGGCCGGATTGGAACCAGCGTTATCTGTAACCCAAGCCCAAAGTCTTTAGACTCTTGACACCTTAGACTGCTCAGCCACCGAGCTGGTAGAATCTATTCTGCAACTTAAGAGAGCCGCCCAAAGGCCTATACTAAAGCTCTTTATGGCAGGGGGCATTGCATTGAATCTCTGTGGTCAAAAATTTTACAATGGTACAACAAATTTAAAAACCTTTTTACCAATTTCTAAATGCAACTTTGGTAGGTGGAGTAGGTTACTCTGTCAAGTATTGCAAGCATTTGTTATATGCCGAAAACAAGCTTTTTCCTGAGATATTAAGACTTACTGGTCTGAATTTTGTGGATCAACTGAAGTTTGCAAGTCACAGAATCCCTTGATTGACAACACCCCAGACTTGGTCAAACTTTAAAATCAAGTCAAGCTTATTTACTTATGTGGTAACAGTTTTAATCACATGTTAATGCTCTATTCTGCGACCTAGAGAGCAATTGAGTGAACAATCTCCATCTCGTCAGCCTATGGCAATATTCTCTCAGCTTGACTGTAACACTTGTACACATAGATTTCACATGGACAGAAAAATAAAGCTGAGGATAAATATCATTAATCTGCATTTGTAATATATAAAATAAATTTTAGAAATAGAGAAGGTAGTTAGCCCTTCCCACACTGTACAGGAATTTAACATTTTTATAGGAAGCGCTTATTTAAATAAAAAATAAATGTTGTTATTTTCTTAAAGTTAATTTTACTTTTTAATACTTATGTGAAAATGGATTAAAAAAATATAAAAAATCTGTAGTTTATAATAATTATTTTAATTTTTTTTATTAATTGAAAAGCAATACAAGTTTGTATAAAATGACAGTTTACCATTATTGTCTCTCTTTGCTCCTTAAAAAGCCATTAATATGAATTATTATTTTAAAAAGGCGATTCATTATTTAAAACTGTATCACTAAAATAAACAAATACTGCTTTACAACATCATATACATATATTTAGAAATATTGTTGAGAACTGAAACTTCAAAGCAAACATTGTGATGGAGTGGCGGACTTGTTGTGCAGGTCCTGCAAAAGTATAATGTTTCATTTTTCAAAAGATAGAAAACTAAGATCAAAAGATAAAAACGATTTATATACAGTACAGAAAATACGATTGACCGCACTTGAAGAATGACTCCATGAGACAATGGATATATCCTCTAGCCTTGTACGTGACTCCCACTAATGGAGCCGACTGTGCGTGCCCGCCACTATTAGGCCATGCCCCTCCACTGGCGTAAATGTAATTGCTGTTCACGTGAGTACTCTGTATCGAGAATACCCATTGAACATTCTCCTGCACTCTAGCGGACATTACCGACACTATAAAATTAGCTACTTGAGTCAGTACATAAAAATGGATACATCCATTAGCCGAGTACGAAGGGTTAATATCATATTCTGCTTTGTTCGTAGGATCCACTGACGGCCAGGTCTATGTCTGGGACTTACAGTCAACCATGATAGATTCCGTCCTGCAGACATTAACTTGCTGGAGAGCCCACAATGACTGTGTCAATGGCGTGAGGTAGGTAGGCATTATTAGTGTGATATTTGTCATATAGCTTTAGATTGAAGAGATAAAACGTAATTTCACATTGTTAATATACCAAGTATACACATTGTGCGTTAGGTGTCCTGTATACTTTGTCTTTATAAGTTTGCCTGTCATATTTTACCCTAGATCTGTGGGTTCAGGGTACTTACCTACTTCAAACCCGTGAACATGAATTTAATGTAAATTTATGGACAAAGCTTTGTTCAGTTATCAACATGAAAATGATGACTGTACTGAACAAATTTACTTTTTTGCATAATCTTTTTTATAGTTAACAAAAAGTTGAGAAATAACATTTGCATAATAGAAAATGCTATCTTACACTTTAACTAAACAAAAAATAAATTTAAAATCAATTGAGATGAGTACAGATATTTAGCATTACTTCAAAATCTAATTGTACTGTGTCATTAGTTAATGAATTCTTCCAGATGTATTTGAAATTAATTAAACAATACTGTACTGTAGTGTTCACAGACACATTCCAGTAGTGGCGACAGCGTCAGGCCAACGCTATGTCCCTGATATTGAAGAAGGAGATAACGATGATTCAGTGTTTGCGACAAAACGTCCCAAGGATAAGTTTGAGGAAAGTGTTAAGCTGTGGTGGACTGGTAGTGTTAAAGTAAGTATAACATTATTTATATTGTACTTGCTTTAATCTTTAATGTAAATTACTGAATTATTTTTCTCTTTTTAAAAATGAATTGAACCTTAAACTTTTCCTATATAACAGTGAAACTCTAGTTTTATTTAAAAATAATACATATGAATATTTTGTGAAAAGACAAGTCCACCAATACAATATAAGAAAAAAGATACACGCACAATACAACACACATGTTCAGAATTACTGATGCTTTATTCACGTTAGAAGAGAGAGAAATTAATACCTGACCTGGTGCACTAAAGCCTATCCTAAAATCAATAAATCTGAGTTTTTCAATAGTAATAATTATATTGTATAGCATAAAATAAATTAATATATTAGACATAGGACATCAGTAGACTTACCGAAGAAGACAAGTCCTCTGACACTGTAGTAAACAAGTACAGGAATAAAACCTTTTTTTGGCTGTTTTTTAAGTTTGAAACTAAAGATCATGAAAAATGAAAATTTATGTTTATATAAAGTACAAAAGTAAAAAATTAAACCACGGTTTCACTGTTATGTCAGGCCTGTGCTGGGCTGCCGGGACACCGGGATGTATCCCGGGAGCTCACTCACGTAGTGTCACTGTACGTGTATGGGCGGGCGGATGGGTCAATGCCACTGTACGTGTATGGGCGGGCAGGTGGTTCAATGCCACTGTACGTGTATGGGCGGGCGGGTGGGTCAGTGACACTGTACATGTATAGGCGGGCGGGTGGGTCAATGCCACTGTACGTCTATGGGCGGGCGGGTGGGCCAATACCACTGTACATGTATGGGCGGGCGGGTGGGTCAATGTCACTGTACGTGTATGGGCGGGCGGGTGAGTCAATGCTACAGTACGTGTACGGGCGGGCGGATGGGTCAATACCAAAGTAAGAAGTCAACTAGAGGGTACTTGTTCGCTAGGTCACCGCCGAGATTCACCCGGAATATATGAAATAGAAAAAAAATGAAACGTAGTTTTTTGTTGTTGTAATATTTTGTGAAATTGTAACGTCATTAAAGAAATATTTGGCCCCCAGCCTGGACATTTTTGGCGCCCTCCTGTTCTGTAACTGGCAAAGTGTACAGTCAGAATACTAACATTGAGAGGAGTTAACTTGTTTCACTGATAACAGCATAGTTAACACCGTCTACAAAACCGTCTACAAGTAAACAAAACAATAATTTAAACTAATATAATTCAATCTGGATCATTATGAGACGAGGCTAAGGTCATTTAAATACATGGCAGTTTTTGCCGTCACAGCAAAATTGTTGTCACTGCCTTCTCAACAGTGGCGCACACAGAACATTGACGTGATTGGCAGTAATTTTGCTCTCTGCGGTTGATGTGCAGCAGCTGTTCACTACTTTCGACAGCGGTTTTGCCATCCCGCCCAAGTACTAGCGTATGGGAATTAAAATGTCTTTAAAGTCCAACGTTTTTAACACATTATTCTCTAGCGAAAAAATAGCCAAAGCATTTACTTTGTCCTGTCTCATCGTAGATCGAAGATATGTATTGATAAATTTCAACGTGCTCCAACTTCAATCAGCACTCCCCACAATCCAGTGGATGGCCAGCATTGTTCTCAATGTAACTCACAAATTAGTTAATATGTATTTTTGGTCATGATATTTAATAATTTTTAGCACCTTGATGAGATGAATTTATTTGTCATCTTCATCGTAGAAGATACTTTTAATATGAGTAATTTCATACTTACTTAACATACTTTTAACAAGTATTTTACCTTCAAGTCACTTATATTTTAAAATATTAAAAAATCTGGAAGATTTGGGGAATACAGAAAAGTTGGAAGTCCTCTTTTTCTGGGAACTTGCTCATGTTATACAGAAATCCCCTTAAAGAATGGGATTTGTTTTACTGTTTCGATTGTTCCCTAAAAGATGTAGTCACACAATCAACCGAAGGCAAAACAAACCTCTATAAAAATTTGCCATCGCCAGCCGTACACTTATGTAGTTTGCAATGCGCATAACAGGATAATTGTACAGACGGTTTCCGTTCACTGTGTAATAAGTACCAGCACGTGAGATATGAACAACTTTCATAAATGAAATTGAATTTATGCCTACATTACTGTTTTGAGTATTAAATGATCATTTATGTATAAAGCCAAAGTTATAGAAAGATTTATTTTTAGATTATTCATTCTCTTTCATTATAGGTTTACGATTGAGTTTTTCCATGAAATATTTGTGTTCCCATAACCAGCTATATTCTTTATTTTTTACACAAACGGCCACGGCACACTTTTGACCGCGGCACCCATATTTCTGTTAGTTACCTATTAATATTAACTTTTGTAAATAATGTTATTTGTGAGTTACATTGATAATGATATGTTAATATCCTTGATTCTGTAAAGTTTTCTAGGTTGTTGTTGATGACTAAAATGAAAGATAGTTGTTAATTTACTTTCTTTTTACATCAACTCATATTTTTTAAATTATGACAAGTTTCATATTTGTCTTGGGTTACAAAAGTTCATATTTTTCAATTCAAATAGGAAAGAATTATTCAGTGATATCTCAATTATATTTCTCAGTTATAAATAATAACTCCTTAAATGTTGTATACTATTTCCACTATGGATTTAATCCAACATCGTTTCAAATAGTAAATGCAAATTGTGCTTAGTAATATTTTGTACAATTATAACTAATGTATAACATAAAAATATTTTACATGCTAGAATAATTATATAGTATATAAGAGGAAGTTAGGTATGTTATTATGTTAAGTAAAACACTTAAAAATCATAAAGATTATTTTGACAAAGAAATAATAATAATTATCACAACAGCTTTTACCATATTTTGTTGCCTCAAATGGAAATATATTTATGTAATTGAAGAAAAAAGATTATGTGGCAAACAACAAACGTTGAGTACATGATCTAATCTAAATTCTTTTATTTTATTGTTAAATCTCATGTACCACACATGAGGAGCAGATTTGTTTTCATCTATTATTGTGGCATCTTCTAAAACCGCATAGCTAGAATCTATTGTATATTCAAAGTACACTAATTACTGATTTAGACATTTAAAAAATATTTCAACACCAAAGTTATACTTGAAGCAACTGCTTTACTTAACAACTGTCTGTATTTCTAAACAATAATTTTTGACATTGTATTCTTGTCAATGTTCAAAATCACTACCATGCCACTATCCAATTATCTCCAAACAAAGAATTTAGACTATGCAAGGACGAACATTGATTCTTCTCTTAGTAAATTAAGATGCCAACGAGACAAGTTTGCTGAAACTTAAAAAGCTTTGTTTTGAAAATGACTTAGAAACTTGAAGACTGATGATACTCTTAGTGACATCGTTATTGGTAAAAATATAACTGAGAAAAGATAAGAAAGTTAGGAAAATGACAGGAGAACTTGCTGAAGACAACAGTGTCTGAACTTCTCCTGAAGAAGAATTTCAAATAAACATCTTCATTGCAATTATGGATGGAGCTGTCCAAGCTATGGAAAGCTGTTTTTTGCAGCTCAAATAGCTCTATTTGGATCTGGCCTCTTTTGACCCAAAAAGTTTCCTATTCCTCCATTGCATTGAAGAAAATATGAGAATTACTTTTGTACATTGATGAAAAAAAAGCTGAAATGAGAACTTATCTTGTTAATGAATGGAACCATTTTAAATGCAAGTTTGAACAGCTGCAGTGATGATGACCAAAAAGAAGATGATGATGTTGAAGACCACAAGACCCAGTGCAAAGTGTTGGCATCATGCAACAGTTTTATCAAGTGTGCATATACAATTATATTATGTTACAGCATGTACTGTTTACAATACCCAGAATTTTCCAAGGTATATAAATTTCTTCTAAACATCCCATCAACTCAAGTACCTTGAGAACAAGCATTTTCTGAATTGAAACTTATCAAAACCTGATCGAGATCGTCTTTGACAGTAAACATTTCAGAATCTTTACTGTTAATGTAATCAGAAGTTGATATTTTGTACTCCAGACACCCTTATTGATTAATTTTGCCACTCCTGCTTGCTTCGCATTAAAATGAATTCTTCAGGTTTAATTTGTAAATTTACCTAAAGAAAATTACATTGTGAACATATTTGTTTTTGTTACTGTCCTTAAGAAATTTAAAAGTAAATGCTGGTAACATTTTTATAAATAAATGTAATGTAAAATTGTTTTGTCTTAATTTTCTGTGTGTTTACCAAAATTACACTAATTATGTTTCAACTATTATTTTGTATTTAATTTTGCCGTAAGACATTGCAAATATTTGAAATGGATCAAATGAACGTTAGAATTTATCAAACAATTAATGGTTAATTTGTTTGACAAATACCGATACGGAATGTGTAAGTGTGGTGGTCATTTCATAACCGTAACCAGCTGCCATAAAAGCATATTGAAACCAGTGTCATGTGCGATAACAGCATTGAAAAGCAAGAATTATGAGTGGAAGGGGGAGGTCCTTGTAGTATGAAGCTGTGATCTTGACTGGCCACCGCAAAATATAAGAAAGTAATTAATTTATTTAGTATTAATATTAAAATAAATTTTTTGTTGTTTCCTGAAGCATAAAATGAGTAAAAAGCGTCAACATTTGCAAGAATATAAAGTACATTTGGAACTACCAAATTGTTTAAAATGATTATTAGATGTTAAAGTTTAACTTAATTATTATATTCCATACTCCACGGTAGTACTCCATACCGCCCTAACAAGGAGTCTAGCATGGGACTGTTATGTAGCAAAGTTTAACGTTTAGTTAATTTTAAAAAAGACAAAATAATTTGGTAATTTTTATTAAAGATTAAAGCAAGTACTTCTGTAAACACAAACTTTATTAATGCACATAAATTTAGTGGCATGCGAGTTTGTTTACTACTATGTTAGTTGATTTGAATTCTTAGTATCTCTTTAACTATACTAATTCCTGGCCTGGTACCCTTTAACTTAATATAAAATAATTTAAGTGTTTTAAGCACATTACAGAATTAGTATGACTCAATAAAAACACTATAGCAAAATAAATTCCTTTATTGACATTAGAGGTTTATATTACTGATCGTCTGGTATTTCTATTACGGGAACATTATGGTAGTAGAGTGGTCTTGGGGGACGAGTGATCTTGGGGCGGATGAAGAAACGATGCGAGGTCGAGGGGATCAGGTGTGCACTGGCAGCGAGTTCCAAGGTTTCACTAACTGTTCGCAGGATAATGCGCAAGTAGGATCGATAAAAACTATGATCCTGTAACATTAGTACAAAGTCACAAATAGTATTTTAATATAAAAAAGTGTTATTTTTTAACCAGGCTTCCTTTTGAATTTATCTTGGTGCCATGTTGTTCAATTAATTGCTATTATTTAACAACTGATCACAAAACATATCAATTATGCTATAAAAAAACTTTAAATTATACAGAGAACATGCTATTGTATTTTGGAATAAAATGTTAATTTTCACAGAGTAAAGTACATTCAGTGGTTTACTTTGTGGTTACTGTTCATTAATAAGTCAATTTAGTTTAGGCAGAAAAGAATCTTTGCTCATCAAATCATTCATAGCCCATAACCACACTGTACTGAGAATCAATGTCCATCATAGAAGTTCAAGTCAAATCATTGTTAAATAATGAACATTTTGGCTTGATACGAGTAATGATGCCTACATACCTCTATGGGCTCTATCACCACTAAAAAAGTGTGGTGATTGAATTATGGACAAAGTAAAGAATGTTAACAAAAAAAAGGACTCCTCAAGCTTTTAGTTTTTTTCATATAAAACTTACGACTATAAGCAATGCATAAAATGAAGGTCAAATCAGACAATTTTGTTACAAAGCATGAAAAGTCCTCAATTATATTACTAAAATAAGCAACTTTAGTAATATATGCACTAAGGTTAAAAGCAGTATATCATTTAAGTTTAAAATACTTGCCAGTTTGAAGGCTTGAAAAATTCTTGTAGTACACAAAAACAAATAGGATACAATTGATAGTATCAAGGGTAGGAAATATTCCTGTATTGCACTATATAAATGCGATAGAATTGATAATATCGGGAGCTAGAAAATATCTGTAGTAGTTAAACTCAATAAAAACAACAGAATGAATGGTATTATTATTTTGGTTTCCATGGAATATGCAACAAATTGTTGTTTTTGAAGAGAAAATTAATATTTTGAACACAATTACTTATTTCAAAGCAAGGCATTATTTATTGTGTTTTTACAGAAATGGGAAGAATCAGTTGAAGAGATAAAGAATGGAAAGACTGAAGACCAACCAAAACATAACTAACAAGAGTCTGCATCTTAACATAAAGATATTATATATTTACTTTTGAATGAAGTAGTGGTTAACATTTCTGATATTAAAAAGAACATTACAACTTCTTTGAAGTGCTCACAGCAAAGTTATTTCTGATACAAGTTCTCTTTTGTAGTACATTAGACTCACAGCTCTCTGGCCTAAGGCAATGTGAACCTTCATAAAAATTGTATTCATTTCATAAATGAAATTTGGCATAGGCTGCCTCTGATTCTCTTATATACTAAGTATATATATGTGCAGCGAATGTCATTTGAGCAATTTGAGCCACATCACCAAATGAGTAATGAATCTAATGATGTCTTGGAATATCATACATGAGTAACATTATTGACAAAAACGGATATTACGTAAATGTTTTGTCATTTAATTAAGTATTTCAGTAATTAGAACTAGAACAATTAATTTTATAAATATCCAGATGTATGATTCATTAATGAAAAATGTTAAGGCTCATTTGATAAGTAACATTTTAACCCTTTGAATCCCGGGTATTTTTTCAAAAATATCTGCCAAAAATCCTAGCATTTTTATTGTGGTATCTGCCAAAAATCCCGGGTCTATTTTGCCAATTTCGCAGTATTTTACTAAACAATTAATTTTTCGCTTGTTTTTTAATAAAACCTCATGATTCTTTTACCACTTTATTCCAAATAAAGTGTACTACAAAACTACATAAATATAAAATAAGTATTCAAATAACAAACTTTTTGTAAAAAAAAAGTACTTACCGAAAAAAGTTTTTTGCCGAAAACTTTTCACTTTTTGTCCATGAAGGAAGTAGTAAAAAATTAGATATGACAAATATGATTGTATCAACTTGAAGCCCATTGTTTATTTAACAACTTCATAAAATTTCATCACTTTATCACAAAAAATAAAATAGACAATAATAGTTGTCAAGCTGTCAGCTGACCGCCATAGAGATCGACGCGAATTGCAATGCTCAGTTGATTATAGGTTATAAAATAATTCAGCGTGCTATATAAAGTTCAGAAATAATTTATACATAAACTATGATTCTTTACGGTCAGCTTAGTATAAAACATGTGTAATTTTATCATAATTTAATATTAGAAAAAAAATTTTTTTGCGAAGGTTCGTATATACGGACGTTGGGATTTCTTGCAGATACACTTCAGGTCCGTATATACAAACGCAGGGATTTCTTGCAAATACTTTTCAGGTTCGTATATACGAACCTCGGGATCGTAAGGGTTAAAACCAATTTTGACTCAGTTGGATCTTGCACGATAGATCCATCTTAATGTAGGCCTACTGATTTCCAGGTGCAACTAATATTTTGAGATAAAATGCTAGACAGCTATATTGACAAATGTGATAATTGGTGTAATAGTCTCTTTCTATTGTGGACAATAACGGGTGGTATCTTCCCCACACCAAAATACTTATAAACATTTTTTTGTTTTTTTAATTCATAAAAACATTAAAACGATTGCTTGATTTATGACACTCAGTAACTTTGTTACTACTTTGGTCTGTATCTGTTCTAAAACTTGATTATTATTTAAAAGTACTTTTTCATACCTTACTTCTTCTGAAAGTTTTTCACTTTTGAACTTATAGTGTATCAAGTTTGTTTCCCATCGAGCCAAATTGTCTAAACTAATTCCTGGCCAAACTAACCTAAAAAGGATATTAAGTTTGTCATTTTGTTGTTCATTTGATTTGAATAAAATTGTTACATATATTATTTTTACTAACACTAATGTATTATGGGTACATAACTATATTATGAAGAAATCAACATACTTTGTAAAAACAGTTGTTTATATTTCTGTAAATCTAATTTTTTTTAGACATGAATAAGGCAAAATTTTTTTAGCATAAATGGAAGCGATACAGAAAAAATATTAAAAGTGTAAATATTGTATAGCAAAGCAGTTGTAGCAAAGGCGCTGGCTTGCACAAAAGGAGAAGTTTATTAGGGTGTAATAGGGACATAAGAAAGGAGGCAAAGGCTGCGATAAACAGTGATTCAACAAACAACAAAGTTTAACAGTCAGATGTTTCAGTTCCTCCCCAATTCAGATGATTATTTGCACAGTTAACATTTGGAGTTTTCTCTCCACTCTGGATGTGCACATGTTTTTGTCCACCAATTTAAAAATACTAACATAACACTAGTGGTGCAATGCTTCAACTCAGCCACTTAAAGGAAAAAGTGGTGAGATTTTAGGTGATCTGTGCTCGGTGCTTTTAATAGTGATACAGCATCTGCTCAATGGTTGCCATTAATGTGGACACTACAGAGAAGTCTAGGTTGTCCATGTTGGATGGTAGTGAGGGTTCAGATGTTGTCTACGGAAGAGAACTGAGCTTATCAGTTATCTGAAAATCAGACCAACACTACGTGGTTCAGATTCCACGTAATGCTGTAGGTCTCTTAGTTGTCCTGACTATTAGGCTGCCAATAAATAGCTCTGAGGAACAGTCGACCTTAGTTAGTAACAATGACTATTGGCCCATATCTTGATGTATGGCATCTTACTAATGAATAATGAGCTTCTATTTATATTGTAAATACTAAAAACACAATTTTTTTTGCAACAAACCAGTACAATAAGAAATAATCATGTATTCAGGTGCGATACGTCTGACTTCTATTGAACTAAATAAGTTGTTTTTTTGTCTACGCCAATGGCATTTTTAACTTATTCTAAAAAATTTGGTATTGGGAAACAGTCCAAACCCATCAAGCAAATTTTAAGTGGACCTCCTGGGATTTGAATTCGTGACCCTCTGCGTATGAAGCAGAAGTTCTAAACACTAAGTTAGTAAGAGGCCTATTTTATTTTATCTTTTGTTTCAGAGTTAAAAATCAATCTTGATTTGGAAAAATATTGTCATTGAATACACCCTTCATTAAATTATCAACAGAAAAGAGTTTTTCTTGCAGCCAGATTCTGGATGTAAGGCCTGATTGTCTTTCAGTTTGCAAGTTAAAGCTATTTAGTCACGGTAATAAATTAACTAATATTAATCTCATTTGGGAATAGACTAGTAGATTAATATTAGTCAAGTCGCAGAAAGATTAATACTAATATAAAATTAGTTGGGCCCCAGACAGTAATTTGACCATTTGTCTATTGCACTTCTTAGGCTCAATGTCTTGCTACACCTGCTCTGCTGTATATGTTAGCTATAAAACTAAGAACATCAGATTGAATAGTTTCTCACATACATACAACCGTTTTACCATTTTTGTCCTTAAATAATATCGTTTTGAAAATGATTATGTCCAAGGTAATGCTTTACGCATAATATGTGCTTTTTAAGTGAAATAGGTTGGTAAACATCCTCTGTGATTGAGGCATGGATTTAGTATTTGATGGGATAATACTAAAACTAGTTTGCTCATATGTTCTTTTTCATAAGTAAGCCAATATTGTTTTTATAGCCTTGTTGTATTAAAACATTAAAAAAACTTCTTTAGTGTGTTATTTCTTTACCATGATTTTCTAATTAGCTTTGTCACAAACAGCCTATTTGCATGACCAATAAATTTGGCAACTTGTGTAGTTCCCAACTTAGGCATTTCACCTAGATATTTTCAGGTGTTGATGAGTTCCTAACTTACCTCGGGGGGCCACTAAATTTCATACATTAAGACTGACACTACTACTCAAGAGTGAATGTATGAATGAATGTTGAACTGATGCAAGTTTGAGGGTTGAATGAATGAGAGTACAAGTTACTAATGCAATTCAGGGTAAAAGTTGTCTACTGCAATAAAGATTATTATTATATCATATAATATTTTCTGTGTAATTTGCATAGAGAAAAATATATCCTATACATTCCAAATTGTTATTTTCAAGTTATGTATCATTTAAAGAAAATTTAATTCTTGATGTACAAACTCAGGCATGTGCCAGTCTTGAATGTTATACATACACTACAAATGTAGTGTAAATGTACATTACACTCATGTTCAAATATGCCTAGATACAGGCTTACAATCGATAGAGCTAGGATTGAGCTAGACTACAGAGAAAAAAGAAACACAGTTCTCTTTCTTATGGTCACAGCAAACACCTAAATGACATTTATAAATATATTGCAACTAATGTACATATTTATACATCTGTCGTAATAATTACTAAGGTTATCCCAGATGATTTGAAGGGAATAAGGGAGGGACTGACGAAGTGCCGGCCCTGCCATGACATGCCAAACTGGAGAAATAACTACACAACACACATTTAGTGCACTATTGGATGTAACGTCCGTTTCTTTCTTCTCTGTGGCTACATATAATCCCATAGTTTTTAAAATAAAAATTGTATCTAAATCATATCTCTATTTTTAAACATATGCCTAAAGTAACAACGGAAAAAAGGTTACTATAAAGTGATCACAATATTTAACTCAAGTAACAGAGAAAGAATACAAACCAGAGTTAACAAATCAAATTCTTCAAAAAGAGAACACTAGTTAAAAAACTGTTGTCTTACATTGGAATGTAGACAATAGTCCCGCCATTGTCTACATTCCACGGGACAAACCATACTTCGTTTGTAAAACTAACTGAGTTAATTTAATCGTTAGTGAATTTGTTAACTAGTTAAAGTTAAAAGTTAAACATCCCCAAAACTAACGAATAAGTTGAAAAGTTAACAGAAAAACTAACGATTGAACTTAATCGTTAATTATTTTTAATCATTAGTCCCAAGCCTGATATTTGGTTAGTCATAAATTGTTTCGTTTTTATTTCGTTTCCTATTATTGTATTATATAACTATACTGTTAGGGTTAGGATAACATTAAATTTAGAGTTAAGGTTTAAGCTATTTATGTTTTTATATTAGTGTTTATATTTTGAAGAATTGGGATTTTTTATTTTAAATTAATATTATTTGCTCATGCGCATATTAAGATTTATTTGAAAAGAAGGAACCTCTAAAAACAGGAAAATACACAACACAGAAAACAAAACAATAAACACAAATAATTTAGTGCAACGAGGTTGTGAACGCAACTTCCTTCTTAAATCAATAAAACCTACAGAGTTACCATTAGTGGTTATAAATAAGTCCAAGCATTGCAGATTTGTACATTGATGCTTGAATTCATCAGTGATGTACCTGAAGATGGAGGGAATCATTCCATCAGTGAAATACCTGAAGATGGAGGGTATCTTTCTAATCCACTCAATGATCTGAAGATTGGAGGCAAACAAAACACTGGTAAAAATATCTTATAAAAATACACAATACATTAATTTACCTGGTAATAATAATAAAAAACCAAAGAAAAATATTATGAATACTTTCTTAACTAAATATGATTAATAATTAAAATTCAGCTAAATGCATAAATGTAAGTTGATATTAAGTTTAGATAAATCAACTGAGAAGCTATCCGATTCTAGTAAACAATATTAGAGTACGTATTTTGTGTAGTATTTTTATAAAACATTGGCACTGTTAACATTACATGAGATACTATCTTGAATATATAATAGAATCTTTTATTTTAACAAGAAAGATGAATTAAAATTTCGCTTAAATTCATTCAATATTTAGGCTGGATTTATGTAGTATTTTAACCCTTTCAGGAGTGTGTTATATTATCTAAAATGAGTAAAGGTGTCACCTGATGTCTTTTTGTAAATTGGCCTAAATGAGTAAGGGTGTCATGTGACATCTTGTGTAATGGTCCAATTATTTAATTTATTAAATTAATTGAGCTTATTGTTAACACATTACACCAGTACTATCTGTCAAAGGTAAACATAACTTTAGATGTGCACACCTTTTGGCAGTCTAATTTTAGTTGTAACCTTCATTTGTCTTCTAGTTCTAAACTGATTTGGTTCCCCTTGCGATGTTATCAGCTGGCATGCAGCTGATATAACGTTTGGCGTGCTTTTCACTCATATTCTCTCAGTTGTTTGTCAGCTACACAGCTACGACATGGACACAAAATGCTCCCATTGCTGAATCCCACTATGCATATACCCCTGCTTCGAGGAGTTCCACACACACAAAAATTACTGAAAAATCACTGTAATTTCAAATAATAAGAAATATAATATAAAAATGTACTGTAATAAACAAGTTTGAAACGTTTTTCAAAATGTTATTTTTTACTCCTCTACAACATTTGTACTTTCAAACCTAATACTCCTCTCAGTCACGACATTTGGGACGTCATATGACATCTTTACACCTGAAAGGGTTAAAAATATCTCAGTCTTATCAATAAATAGTTGAATATGACATACTTTGGAGCGTCCACTCTGTGTAGTCCTCATCACAGAATAATAACGTATAATCAATGTTACCATTACCACAACATAAATAGGAGTTTCCTATCTGATTCTACCAACAAAGTCAGTACAGAGTTTCAGGAACATTCAGTTAATTTCCTATTAAAGAATGAAATAATATGCATAAGGTCCCACTAGTACAAAAGAGCGAATTTTTTAGATCATTAGACCTAACAAACACAAATATCGTGGATAACCCATGCAATATACCCTAAACATATGAAAAAGTAAAACATACAAGTAAATAATTGAAATAATTTCTGTAAATTAAACTAATGCAGCTGCGATTATATAATTTGTGAATAGATAAGTGAATATGTAAAAAGGAAATAAAATATTTAGCTTTTTAAACTTGGGTTGGTAACCTAAACTACATTCTCAAAATATATGATAAGAACCTTGTGTTGTAAAACAAGGCTAATGGGTGCATTTTCAAGCACACCTGCGGTATCACATGAAGTGCTGCTTAATTTACTGCCACTTGACCTTATCCTTGGTAGAGGCTAAGAAGACAGCTTACAAACTGAATAGTAAAGGCAAGCTCAAGAGGAGCAGATCTTAATCTGTCCACTTGCGAGCCATTGAAAATGAACTACTCAGCAGAACAATGGACATAGTACCAGATGTCATGGACGCAAAAATTGCATTCGCTAGACCTTACCTGAACGACATCGAAGCCAGAGAGGACTGGAAAAAGGATAGCTACAATCCTGCTACCAAAAGAAATCATTTGGTACACGGATGGTTCTGTCATACAGGGTGTAGCTGAGTATGGGGTCTACGGTCCTTCTATTGGGACTCACTTGTGGGGCTGTCTAGGGAAGTACTGTACGATCTACCAGGCAGAGATCTTTGCCATCCTTGTCAAGCCAATCTCAAAGCATTTGACTCCTGCCAATTTACCTCAGACTCATTTTTTTTCAAACTTTATGTGCCTTGGCATGCCTTAATAATGTTCAATTGAGGTGTGTTCAAGGGCACAGGCATTGAAGAGGCTGATCTCCTAGTTAAGATGGAGGCAAGGACTCCAATCTTAGGGCCTGAACGAGACTTATATGACACCGGCCTTACCACTGCCAAGACTCAAATACTGAACTTGGTGAGAAATTGCTACAAAAGCAGATGGCAGCGAGCGGACAAGTCTTTGCATAGACAATAGACAACCTTTATTTTTCACAAAACGTTTACATGAATCAGCATAGCTGGAGAAACAGGTGAAATTGTCAACATTACAAGTAAAAAACTACAATCTAATAACTACATATACAAAAATATTGTTAAAAATAATTAAAATGCATAATTTAAAAAATCATTAATATTATAGTAGGCTTTGCTTATGAGTAATATCTCTTTTAAAAATTTCAACTCTCCCAATTGTTTTCAAAGTATTTGGTAATTTATTATAAATTTTTTTGCCTATGTACTGTGGTAGTTTTTCTAGTGAAGTTAATCTGTGGATTCCAACTGTGTGTTGATGGTTTTCAGTCATGAAAAAAAATTTAAATTTCTTTTTATAAACAACAAACATTGTAAAATATAAAGTGATGGCAAAGTTAATAATTTTAAATCTTTAAATATTTCTTTACATGAGCAACGGTAGTTTGAGAAAGTCATAATTCTAAGAATTTTTTCTGTATTTTAAAATTTGATTCAGCATTGGAGGAGTTACTCCAAAATTCTATACCATGTTGAGCAATGGAGATAAATAAAGCATAATATACAATAATTTTAGTTTTTAAGTCAGTGACATTTTGCAAAACTGTTATTTGAAAACAGACAGTATTTAGTCTTTTAGACAAAATGTCTATGTTCGCATCCCATTTTAAGTTGTTTTGCACTTGGATGCCCAGAAATGTTGTCATGTTTACCAGATCCACAATTTGTCCATCGAAATTGATCAATAACTCAACATTTTCCGTATTTTGATTGGTTTTAAAATAAATTATTTGAGTTTTGGAGCAGTTTATTTTTAAACCATTTGCACTGAACCAATGATTTAGCTCTTCAAACGCACAATTTATTGAATTTTGTAAATGAGTTGGACTGTTTGCTTTTAATATGGCTGCTGTGCCGTCAGCATAAAGAATCAATTTTGAATTTAGATTGAAAGGCAAATCATTAATGTAAATTAAAAACAAAATTGGTCCCATTATTGATCCCTGGGGCACACCCAAATATTGTTTGTTCCAATTAGAAAAGTTGTGAGTATTATTTTTGAAAACAACTGTTCTATGAAAACGATCCACTAAATATGATTTTATCCATTTTAAAGAAATTTGAGAGAGATTGTAAAATGTAAGTTTAGAAAATAGAATTTCATGAACCACACAGTCAAATGCTTTGGACAAATCACAGAATAGACCAGCTACCTTCTGTGACCTGTCCAATCCGTGGTTGACTTCCCATAGAAAGTCAGACAGGGCATGAACCGTGCTTCGCCCAGATCTAAAACCATATCGTTCCCCCACAAAAATATTGTTGCTCTCAAAGAAAGAATACAATTGTTCTGAAGCTATTTTTTCAAAAACTTTAGAAAAGGCTGGTAAAATTGATATTGGGCAGTAATTATCGGGATCAGTTTTACTGCCCTTTTTAAAAAGTGGTTTGATTTCAGCATCTTTTAGCTGGTATGGAGAAATCCCACTCTGGAAAGATTGATTTATTATCAAAGATAAAGGACCAGCGACAATATCACTTGTTCTTTTAAGCAGCTTAACTGGAATTTCATCCCATCCTGCTGACATTTTATTTTTTCATGATGAAATAGCATTAATAGTTTTTTGTCTTGTTATCAGTTGAAATTCAAAAGAAGGTATGTTATTTTCTAAATTGAAATTACTTATGAGACTATGTGCAACAGATTTATTATATTTTGCCAAGTTAACATCCGAAAATTTCTTATTGAAGTATTCTGCTATCTTCAAACCATCAGAAATAATAAAATCCCGGTCATTAATATTGCAAAAATTGTGTTTATTTTTTTCTCCTCCAAGCTCCGAGTTTACAACTGCCCATACAGCTTTACTTTTGTCATCAGATTTATGAATAGAATTACAAAGGGCATTTCTCCTAGTCAAATTACAAACAGATTAAAAAACCTTCCTATATCTTTTAAAATAGTTAATAAAATCTTGATCAGTGCTATGTTTTGCTATTTTACCCAGTTCCCGTTTCCTAACACTAGATGTTTTGATACCTAGAGTAATAATCTCTGGTCAGGAGACCCAACCCTACACTGACCAAATCACTCACCATCATAAATCGGAATGACATCAGGATGTTGATTGCGTATATTGCTCGACACAGTCAATTCAGGAAATATCTGTTAAATACTGGTATCTGCAAAGAAGTTACCAGTTGCCGGCTTTGTGGTTAGGCTCGTGAGTCTGCCAAATACATATTAACTGAGTGCAAAGCTCTGGAGTTCAAGAGGAGGAGATATTCAGGGACGAGTTCTCAGGGGTATGAATGGACGTTCTCAGGGACGAGTTCTCAGGGGTATGAATGGACGAGTTCTCAGTAATGAATGGATGGTGCTAACGCATGGCCCATCGGAAGACGATTTAGGTTAAATCTTTCCCTCTTGTAGTACAAGCCCATAAAAATCTTGGTGTCGTCAGATATAGCAAGTTGGTAAAAACCACTCTTGAGATCAATTTTGATAACAGGGGAGTGTACAGGGATGTTGCGAAGAGCCTTTGCAACTGTTAATAAGCTAAAATGTGGAATTACAATGTATTTGGTCCATAATGAAAGGTCGTATATTGCTCTGACCGAGTCATCAGGTTTAGGAATTAAGAAGAGAGGAAAAGCACATTTGATATTGTTGATAAGAGATATAAAGTTACAGTCGAGCCATTTTCGGATCAATTCAGACATTATAGGTGAAGGGGAAGTTTTTCTAAAAATGAACGGGGCGCCTCAGGGTCTAGGAAGCGAGACACCTCTGGTCGTAATATCCAATAACCATTCCCTGTCTGGAATTGGGAGATCAATGGGTGGTAACAAAGGTACATATGGGTCAGGTACATGAGAAGCGGAATTAATTCTAGGTCTATCTACATTTAAAATATTCTCGGCGGTCAAGCGAAGCTGTAGGCGTGGCACCGATGGTTGGTTGAAGTCTGGTTCCTCCGGTTCCACGTCATCACGCAGGGAGTCATCTGAGAGGTCACTATGGGTTACACTGGCACTGCCACTTTGGTCGTCTTGCGCTGGGTCATCCCTGGTTGGCGTTGGAGGACGGTCTTCATCACGTTCCCAGTCATCGAAGCCCCACGGCGCTGTGTGAAGTCGAAGATCTTGAAAGAGTTCTTGCAGCAGGTCCTGGGGGTTTTGTGGGTCAGCATCCTCCTCATCATCCATCGGTTCAGGATTGAAGGTCGACCAGAAGTCGGTTAGGGACGTCTGCACCGCCTTGTGGAGTGTGATATAGACAGTGTCTGGGTCTGATGGCAAACCCTTTCCCACCGCCGGGGTGCCGGCACGAGAGATAGTGGGGAGTTGTGGTGTAACTGCAGTGGATCCAGTGAGCTTAGTCCACGTGGCTTGATATGCATGTAGATCGATGTCGCCCAATCTGCGGCGTCTATGCTTGTATCCCATTGTTGGTTGTTGTGTTGTTGTGTCTTGCCCGCTCCGATGTTTACACCAAATATTTCCCAGTCCAGAACGGATTCGAACTCAGGCTCAAATCCGTCTCAAGTCTGCCACTGACTTGCCAATTTGATGGTTATTATTAGTATAAGCCAGTATATTTTAGAAATATTTTTATATTTTCTACTTTTTTATTCAATATACTTAAAAGCTAATAAAAATATTTAAAAGTTGTATTTGTTGAAAAAGAAAAGAAGATAACACATTCATATACTGAATGAGAAATCCTATTATTCATTTGCATCACTGTTTCAAAATTAACACATCTTATATAACAATAGAATGATATTCATTTTCTTATTTTTATGATTAGATTTCCTCATTAATAATAATTTAGCTATAGAGGGTGGAAAAAAATATGGGAACACTTACTACTTTTGTATGACTTCACTTGTAAAAGTAACATTTTGTACATGATCATGGTTACTAAGAACACACTTTTTGACGCCATTAGCAATATTTAATTTTTTCTGGGGGACGGCCCACAGTATCAAATGAAAGGTCTATTAAACAAAAATTAATTGCCGCAAACCGGATTTCAAAAGGTTTATCCTTTCCAAAGTAGCGGTCATTTGAATTTCAAAGTAACTAATTTGAACAATATTAATTCTCCATTATTTAACGGTTTTAAGTAAATTATTCTGATAAAAAGTTATATTTTATGGAACACGATTATTTAAAAACATTAAATTATCAAAGAGGAAAAATAATGTGAAAAAAACGTCTTCACTGACAAAGCGTTTTGAACTAGAGCATTGTCCTGGTGGAGGATCCATGCCTTTTTTTCCACAAATCATTCCGCTTTCTCCGTACTCGCTCGTGTAGGGTTGTCAGGACGTTAATGTAGTAATTTTGGTTGAATATTTGCCCCTCTGGTACCTAATCAATGTGCATAATACCTTTAATATAACAAATACAATCATTATGGCCTTATATTTTGATCTTGTCAGTCATGCTTATTTGGCCGTGGAGAAGCAGGGGATTTGACATTAAAGCACTTGTTGTAACATTATGTCTGACAACAGTTTTCCGACAAATAGACAAAAGGTTATATGTTTATATCTGACGCTACAGGTGGAATGAGTGCGGGAGAGAGACAAAACTCAAGCAGTGGGTGGAGGGGGAGTCACTTGACCAGCCGCATGATATTTAGCCTTATTGCATTCGTTCTGTGGCTACAAGACTACTAATTCGGTTTCTTTCTAGTGAAACCTTGTATATATTTTTACTTATAGAGGAAAAATGATTACCAGTATTAGCAATGTATAATTTTATATTTTGTCCAATTCTGTGGTGTTGTGTTCATATGAATTTTCCAAATTAATTTTCCTGGACTCACAAGACTTTAAAGTACAGCTTCAGTACTATAAATTAAAAAAAAGTAAAAACTTTAAAACCCATATAAATTAACAATTTTAAACTCTTATAACGTGGGTACCCACGCAGGCAACAAGTGTAGCCTACAACAGTTTGGACGCAAATATATAACGAACTGCCACTCCCAAAAATGTGCCAAAACACTCAAAACAATTAAAGCATTTGTTAATTGGAAGGTACCTAGGAGCTGACTATTCCTTACCCTCAATTATCTGTGAAAAATGGTGAAATACAACTGTTTGGCAACACCTGTAGCCCGAGTGAGTACTGCAGGGTTAAATAGGTCTCAATAGAAATAGATTATTTTTTGCAAAGGACTAAAGTGTATTCTTCTTCTTCTTTGTCTTTGCCTTTTCCCACGTCACGTAGGGTCGGCATTACAACTCCGGATCCTCCTCCTCCACAGCTGTCTATCCAGGGCTTCTTCCTTCCTCCATCCCTTTTCCCTCAAGTCACATGACACCTTGTCCTTCCATCTCATTTCTGGTCTCCCTCTCTTCCTCCGCCCCTCGACCTCCAAGTCTCCAACCCTTCTCCCCACATAGTTCTCCCCTCTTCTACGTATGTGCCCATACCACCTCAGTCTACCTTCTTGAATTTTCTTCCCTAAGGGTCCCACTCCAACTGTTCCTCTGATGTAATCATTTTTTATTCTATCCTTCCTTGTAACTCCACTCATCCACCTCAGCATTCTCATTTCCGCCACTTCCATCCTTCTCTCTTGCGCCTTCTTTATCGGCCAAGTCTCTGCACTATACAGCATTGCAGGCCTCACCACAGATTTATACAACTTTCCTTTCCTCCTGGCACCAACCCTCCTATCACACAACACTCCACTCATTTTCTTCCAATTCATCCATCCACTATTAATCCTATGCTGTATTTCCGCCTCCAGTCCTCCATCACTCTGGATGTACGAACCCAGGTATTTGAACTTCCCTACCCGTGGCAGCTCTTCCCCTTGTATGTCCACCCTTAGCCCCTGTGTTTCTTCCATACTCATGTATTCCGTTTTCGCTCTGCTGATCCTCATTCCTCTTTCTTCCAACACCTTCCTCCACTCTTCCAGTCTCACTTGAAGTATCTCCTGGGTTCTCTCACAGATCACCACATCATCTGCAAACATCATGCTCCATGGCGCTTCTCTCTTTACTCCATTTACCATACAGTCCATTACCAGGTCAAAGAGGTACGGACTGAGAACCGACCCTTGGTGTAGCCCTACTCTCACTGGGAAGTCTTTAGTGGTACCCACACTGGTCCTTACTTGCGTCATTACTCCTTCATACATCCCCTTTACCACTCTCACATACTTCTCGGGTATGCCTTTACATCTCATACTTCTCCATACCTCCTGCCTGGGCACTCTATCATAAGCCTTTTCTAAGTCAATAAAAGTCATATGAAGGTTAGCCCGCACCTCTCTGTGCCTTTCCATCAATTGTCGCAGTGCAAATATTGCGTCCGTTGTTCCCCTTCCTGGCATAAATCCAAACTGTTCTTCACACACTTCACTCTCCTCACGCAATCTACCCTCAATGATCCTCTCCCATATCTTCATTGTGTGGGACATCAACTTTATCCCTCTATAATTTCCACAATCTTGGATATCGCCTTTTCCCTTGTATATGGGAATAAGTATACTCTTTGTCCACTCATGTGGTATTTTTTCCCTTTGCCAAATCTTCCTCATCAGATCCCAAAGCACATCAATGCCCCGTTCACCCAGACACTTCCATGCTTCCACTGGTATTTGGTCTGCACCAACTGTCTTTCCATTTTTCATCTTCCTAATCGCCCACTCCACCTCTTCTCTACTTATCATCACAGTCATTCCCTCATTTGCTTCTCCGTCCTCATACTTCTCCCTCTGATTTTCCTCATTTAGTAGTTTCTCAAAGTATTCCAACCACCTTCCTAGTATTTTTTCCTGATCATAAAGTACCACTCCTGAACCATCCTTCATCTGTTTAATCGATGTCATGTCCTTACGTGATTTGTCCTTTGCTTTCGCAATCCTTATTAGTTGCCTGTCATCTTGGTTTCTTTCCAGATCTTCGTATGCCTCCTCCATGGCCCTCGCTTTTGCCTTCGCAACAGCCCGCTTTGCCTTCTTCTTTGCAATCTTAAAGGCTTCCTTTTCTTCCTGTCCTCCCCTCAGATCCCATTGCTTCTTTGCCTCCCTCTTCAGTTTTACCCTTCTCTGAACCTCCTCGCTCCACCACCACGCTTCCTTGTCCTGTGGTGGTCCCTTTCCAGACGTTCTGCCTAGCACTTCTTCTCCATATCTCCTTATAACCTCTCCATTTATGTTCCACCACTCTTGTACATCCTCCGGCAATCTCAGCTCACGCAGCACCTTTTCCCTAAATTCTTCCTGAAGACTCTCCTCTTTGAGCTTCCACCACTTAATCCTTCTTTCTCCATACCTTTTGAATTTCCTGACTTTCCTTACCCCCATCTCACAGTCAGCTACTACCAGCCTATGTTGGGCTGCTACACTTTCGTTTGGTATGACCTTGGTGTTCTTTATTTCCTTTCTATGTCTCCTCCTACACAGGATGTAATCTATCTGGCTTCTCTGTTCACCACTCTTAAAAGTTACGAGTTGTTCTCTTCTTCGTTCGAAAATGGTATTTGAAATTACCATATCAAAAGCCACTGCATACTCCACAATCCTCTCTCCTTCTGCATTCCTTTCGCCATAGCTCCATCCCCCATGTACTCCATCCTCCCCACTTCTTCTCCCGCCTACATGTCCATTCAAATCTCCCCCAATTATGACCCTTTCGTTGTCTGGTATCTCCATTGTTGCTCCATCCAGCAATCTCCAGAAATTGTCCTTTTCTTCCTCAGAACACCCCGTTTGGGGTGTATACACACTCAGCACCGTGACTAGCTCATCCCCCACGACCAACTTTACACTCATGATCCTATCGCTTATCCTTTTAACCTCACACACTTCCTCCTTGAGGTCCCTATTCACGATAATCCCCACTCCATTTCTAGAATCCCTATCTGCACTACTATAGAAAAGTTTGTATCCCTCTGCCAACACTCTAGCCTTGTCCCCTCTCCATCTAGTCTCCTGCAGACACAGAACATCCACTCTCCTCCTCTGCATTACCTCCACAATCTCCCTGCTCTTTCCATTTAATGTGCCCACATTTAGAGTTCCAAATCTTATCCTATACTTTGGATTCTTCACAGAACGTCTCCCCCGGAGATCCGATTGGGAGACTATTACTCCGGACCATTTATTTTGGGAAGTATCCATCGTTGTCTTGGCTTTGGCACCAGTTTTTACGACCGGATGCCCTTCCTGACGTCAACCCTCCTCCTTTATCCGGGCTTGGGACCGGCAACAACAGACACTGGGCTACTCAATCCACCCATGCCTGTTGCAGGCGGAGTTAAAGGACTAAAGTGTATAATATAATTATATTTCTCACATACATTTGTAGTGAAAAAAAATAACAAGAAAGTTTGATAAAATTGTAATTGTTAAAACAAAAATTTTTAACATTTAAATTATCAAATTATTAGAGTAAAAAATATAATTAAATGGACTTAATTCACATAGAGGCATGCATTTTTTTGAAACAATAGCATTTTTAATTTTATTTACCCATATAAAATATTAGTATAAATATTATTTAGTCAACAAATAATAAAACTATAGTGGTTTCATAAAAACTGGGCATTGTGAAGACTTGCATTATTTTTAATTGTTATGATGCATTTTGTTAAAAATACATTACAACTATATTTTACAGATTGTAAATTATAAGGATTATTTCCCCTCCTAACTATTGTTCGGCTTCAATACTCTACTAGAAAATACAGCAAGTTTTTTATGATTAAGACTAAAATATATAAATGTAGTACAGCAATGTTAATAATGCTGCAAGTTTAAATTTCAAACTTTTCCGCCAACGTGCTTACCGCACTATTCCACTGTTCCTAAAATGGTTGCCGTTTCAGCTTCAGCTACTGACTACCCTTCAACTACACCAACTGACAGAACAAGTAATTTTATATTGCGAAATGATATATTTAAATTGTTTCTTTAATTACAAAACCTACAAATCATAAATCTAAGATAGTTTAATTTAATATATCAGTAGTTTTATTTCCAAAATGTTACTGTACTCTTTTAGGAAATTTGTTTTTAAAAGTAGAGTATGTTCACAAGAGAGCTGTACATTAGGTTCAATTTTGCAGGAAATACAAAGATTCCCTTTTCGCGCCATTTCGATTTGATGCTACTGGCTGGCTGGATAAAGCGAAGCGACGAAGCAGCTGCTGCAGATGGCTGCAACAAGCTTAGTTTAGGCGTTCGAAAGTGTCGACGTTGTGTGGCAAAAGCGTCCTCAAATTAACCAGCTTTTGTTTTCAATATCTTGCTAGTGATGTGCATCAGAGTATCATTTTTCTCTATTCATCATACTGAATAATAATCTTTAATTTTGTTTTAACTGTAAGCTTCCTAATTATGCGGTGACGGTGGCTTGCTAAGTCAATTCAAACAATAGACTACCCTACTAAATACGTTCAATGTCGGCATCATTGGGGGAAAGGTGAACATGTTGCACCTTTCGGAATATCATCTGAAGGTGTAGAGAGCCTGTACTTTCCTTCAAAGCGTAAGTTTACTCTACTCTAAAACTTCAAACTGTTGTTTAAAGGAAGAAGGTTAAGAAGTGTTCTCACTATGTTGAAAGATCTGAATCGACCTCACAGGACGTGATGCGTCGTTATTTTTGACGACCATTAGTAAAAGAAAAGAAAAATCGTTTTTAATTAAATTCAGTAGTGAAAGAGTAAACAATTCGTTAATTCCGATGATGTAGTACAATTAAATACCTAATGTTTAGTTGTGTGTTTTGCAAGTTGGTTGTAGCATGTGAAATTCTGCATACCAAGGTATACCAACATTTAATTTTTGTTAGTCAAATATAAAGTATTCTGAGTGTATAAATACCGAGATTTTTAGTTGAAAGGACTGTTTCTCAAAGGAGTGTCTTATTTTATTGAATATTTCACACCAAACAAGTCCTCAATTTTATTGGGAGGATTGAGACTAGGCCCACACAAAAATGATAGCCACAAGGTTTTGGTTTTATTGAGGAGTTGCAGTAGAGGAATATAAGTCTACAATAAGTGCACAAATAATTTTAAAAATGAATATTTCATTAATTGCAATAGGGTTATAGCCTAGCCTTTGTTTATTAAGGAGGCTAACAGAGCAAATTTTGGGTAGCCTAATAATCTAGTTTTGCAGCTCACATTTTTGCTTAAAGGTTGTTGAGACAGGTTATGCCTACATTGCTATATGAATGTTGCATGTTAGTATACTAAACAAATTAGTTGGACACATTGATAGGCTAAGGTGCAGTTTTACAAAGTGGACTTAGGCTTAGGTAGGCTAATTGGAAATTGTCTTATTAAATAGTAGACCTAGGCCTAAGTGATGACATTTGTTGATATATGATTTGTAAATACATTTTGTATATCTTCGTTTTAATCCTCGAACTGGGCAATAGATTTCCTATATCGCCAGGTCATTTGTTGTGCATTTGCAGACATTTATTTCAAGATTCACAAGAAATAGTTAAATTATGTAAACCTAGGCCTACTTGTATTTGGTATTATTTTTACTTATAATGAATCGGGCTTTGTCATAATAATACAGTAAGTTAATACTGTTTTGGGGGTACATTTTTTTTTTATGTCACCTGATATCTTGGAAAATGTTTCATATTGAAAAAAAAGTCTAGAGCTAAATTCAGAATTCCAAGATAGACAAAACATGCAATTTTTAATATAGTTTTAAGGTATTGTACATTATTTGGGAGTGAGAGTCATGTTAAAATAACTTTATGTAGCTCAATGTACCTATTCAACAATCGCAGTATAGGCTAACAATATTTATTTCCTTAAATTTTCAGAAAAACAAGCTGAATAAAATTACAGTAAGTTATTTTTAATGGTTGTTTCTAATTTAGGCCTAAATATTGAGTTTTTAAAATTTGGCCTTTAATTAAACTTTACTTATGAACGCATCATTTTTCAATTTCCAAACATAAACAACACTAAGTTACATTGTCCTTAACTAGGCACATTCTAGATGCCTCTGAAAATACAATTTCCTGTTGAAAAAGTGGTGAAATATAAGTTTAAAATTCTTGAGGGTAAGGGATAGTGAAAAATCAACTATTTTAAACATTTTTCATTTTACTTATTTTTACCGGGGTCTCGTGTCGTATGCTAGGGGTCTCGTTATAATTAATGCATTGTTGCAGGAGTTGAACTCTATGGGATCATTTTTCTTTGTGAATTTAATAGTAACGTAAATCTTACATGAGGTCTATAGCTTACGTGCCGCATCAAAGTAATGACGTTTTAGTTATATTCGGTAGAGAATTATAGACCTTGTCGATCACATGGTAGATTAAATATCAATATTAGCAAACAGATTGCCAGCTAGTGTTTGAAAAGGCGGAAGAGTTGTGCCATGTGATTTCCAAGTCATCTGTTTATATACTACATAACCTCAATACAGTACTTCCTTATATGCGACACGAGATCCTGTGTCCTCGTGCTTGTATGCTATATCCACACCCTGCATAGCACTTATGACGTCAGAAATTTGATAGTTCTAAAACAATAACCTAGAGTGCTCTATCTTCAATTGATGACATGATATTGTACGATGTACTTCTGTTGCGCAATGAGACGCAGTGTTCTTGTGACGCACAGGATGAATGGCCTAGAAATTATAATAGGTACTGTGTCCGCAGTGAACATGTTACTGCTGTACAAGGATATATAATTGCTTTTTAATAAAATTAATTTTTCGGCCCGAAAAAAACACTACTTTCTTAACCAAACGTGACTTAATTTATCCCAATCGTCCATATACTCAAAAAAATTCATAATTTGCATTAAATTCGAGTTCCTGTCCTGCAAATTTGTTTTTGGTGGCCAGTCATAGCTCCTATTAACATTGTGCATGTGGGCATAATAGGTGACTTGCCGCAAACATATTTTTTTCATGATATCTTGAGAAATAATTGTCGTAGTCCAAAATAATTTTTTATTCGTGTTCAGCAAGTAAAACTACATCAAAATTAAAAAAAATTCGAAAAATAATGGAGATAATTTAGAATTTTGGTTTTTAAAAAATATTAAACGTTATTTCCGCAGAATAAAAAGTGTATTTTTAAAATTATAGACCTGATTCTACCCACTGGTGATAAAAAAGTCAAGATTGGCAAGGTGTCTAGAAAGCGCATAAATACCTTCTCACATAAAAATTCGAGGAGCTGTGAAAAATTTGTTTTTTTTACGAAAAATCGAATAACTAGTTTTTATGTAATGGTGAAAAATCCAACTTAAAAAAAAATTTGAATTTTTCAACAATATATTTTTCATTTTACTTAGCTTTTGATGCTGAACACTAATAAACTAAGTTTGTAATTTGTTTTTTAATCAAATTATTTTTGGCCCAAAAATTACACTTTTTACTTATACCTAACCAAACATAACGTAAGTTTTTGAATTAATCCTAATTGTCAATGAACAAAAAAAAATCTTAAATTGCATTAAATTCAGGTGCCTGTTCTCTGTGACTCCAGAAGGAATATACGTGAAATAGTTTTTAGTGGCTAGACATAGCTCCTATTAATATAGTGTTTCCACAAGAAATAATTGTCGTAGACCAAAATAGTTTTCAAATTCGTGTCCAGCACGAAAAACTACAAGTTTAAATCAGATGAAAAATCAAAACATGAGATAAATCGAAAAATAACCTTTTTAAAAATTTAGAATTTTAAATTTTTTGTGAATAAAATTTTATTTCCGTGGAATAGAAAAGTGTTTTCTCATAAAATATAGACCTGATTCTATCCACGTTTGATATATTATCAAGATTGGCGAGGCGCCTTGAAAGTGCATAAATAGCCTAGACTTTTAAAGTTTATTTGTAATTCGCTTTTTTAACCGATAATAATTATAGATAATTATTTAAAACATAATAGCATTAAAACATACCATAATTATGTATTAATAAAAAAATACCAAAATTTTTTTTATTTTAGATAAATAAATCTAGATATTTTTATACTTGTTTTCTACAATTCCTTTCGCTCTAGAACCAAAACAAATAATATATGTTTAGAAATAGGAACTCTCCTGTTTCCAAAGACGTTTGGAGAATCATGCCGCTGTTGTTAATGGGTGTATTACAGTATAATAAGTGAATAAGCTGACAGGTACAAACTGTCAAAGATTTTGCCATATGGCAGTATGGCAGCGCTGTAACCAGCGGAAAGTCCGCCGGGTTGCAGTTTGAGGGTTACAGTCATGGTGACAATTCTTGTAAGTTTTTTTTTTTTTTTTATCAACAGACTTTTCTATAGAATTTTACATTTTATGACATTCATTAATTGGTATTTTAGTGCGTTTCTAGACACTTTGCAAATTTAGATTTTCTACTACCAATGGGTAGAATCAGGTCTATATTTTCTTGGAAAATACATTTTACTCTGCAAAAAACATGTTTTATTAGAAAAATGAAAAATCCAAATTGTTGAAATTGTTTTTCTGTTACAGTATGACTTTTTCATCTTTTTTATTAAATTAGGGGGTGGCATGTAAAGTGTGCAGGGGTGTCCCTTAGTACTATATTAAAGTTACTGTTGTGTAATAAAAAGAAAGCTTGTTCTTACTATAACTCGGGATTGTCGTTTGATATATTCATGGATTCCCCTAACCTTCAAAGTGCTGGATTATAACGTTTTTAGTACTAGCCTTTTTTAACTCCCTCACAGGTAGGCCTATGTTGTAATAAACATAAAAATATATGAACAAATACCTGAAATGCAACATAACTTATCATACAGAAAAATTGTCATAGTGAAATTCTAAACATTATTCTATAAATTGTATAAAGACTTAGCTACATTTATCTTTGAGATAGTTTTATAAATAATAATATGAAATCAGTTTTAAAAATAATAATTTTTCATGCTATTATGTCACTTTAGGAAAATGAAGGCTAACTCCAAAATTCCAAAATAAACAAAATTTTTAAAATTTTGTACTGAATTAAATAATAAGGCGTATACTTATTTCATTGAACCAGCCTATATTTTTGGTTTGGCAAAATATAGACATAGCGACCACAAACCTAACACTTGTGTTCCTATTAAGAAAAAAATGTCCAGTTTAGATTATAATAATTAGCTCACTTATTTTATTATAATAATATTACACTTATAAAGAAACATACAATCTAATTAAGTGTTATGTAAGCATTGCGGTGCGTTGAAATTATTATAAAAATGAAATGAATTTTGAGAATAACTGAATTGTATGTATTAGATATAGGTAAGACAATTACAATACAATATTTGGTTTGTTTACATTTTAACATTCAGTAAAACGTGTTATTTAAAAAAATAAATTAAAATCATAACTTACATGTTGAAATAGTAAATAGTAAACATTAAACATTCTCCCGCCTGTGAAAACTCAATGGTTTCACACAAAAAAAAAGCATAGGACGGAGAAACAGATAAGTAGTTAATGTTATTATTTTTCAACAGGCAAAAGAGATATTTTTGCTATTGGTCTGGACAGGATACCTCTTGATGTTTTGATTTTCACGGGACGTACCAGACCGTCAGGACGTCACTGAGATACGTCCCATTTTCCAGTATAAAGGACGTGAATTAGCTCAAAGTCTCCCACATTAACATAGTTTTCCATTTTCATTCTTTGTTGTAGGACATTTAAATAATCTGGCTCCATCGTTTCCAAATTTAATTGTGTGTCATAGATTGCACCAATTGCCATCTAGAAAGACGGTTAATTGGCGTGTTTCTCCAGTCGTGTTCAGGTACAGCTACCAGGAATCGGCCAATGACAAAGTGCCCTGGTGTAATATAGTCGATTTCTGACGGATCAGACGAGAGAGTGGAGAGATGGCTCTTGAGTTAAGAATCGCTTTGATTTTAGTTGACAATGTGATAAATTCCTCGAGAGTCAGAATTTGGTCACCTATGATTCTGTTCAAGTGATGTTTGATGCTTCGGACAGTTCTCTCCTAGAGACCTTCTTGATGTGGTTCTGCTGGTGGTAGGAAGTGAAAGTTTATTAATTTTTCACTGCAAAACTGTTCAATTGTGAACTTTGAACTTCTTCTTTCTTGAAAACTCTCTTAATAATACTGTCAACTTCTGAAGCCCCGCCTGTAAAATTAGTCCCACAATTGGAATAGATATTGTTGCAAAGACCACTCCGTGAAACGAATCGAGTTAGAGCTGCAATTTAGGCTCGGTGGTAAGATTGAACAGTGGATGGCTTTAACTGGAAAGCAAACAAAAACACATAAGTAAACTTTCATTTGAAGAATTTTTCTGAATGCGTGAGGCTTCACAGTAAAAGGTCCTAAAAAGTCAGTTCCACATTTGCTGAACACACTGCATGAAATGATGCCGTTTTGAGGTAAATCTCCCATCTTTTGGATTGGAAGAAAACCAACATTTCTTGGTTGGCATCTAAAACAACAAAGATATTTATACATTCTGCTTCTGATCAAACTGTGGGCATTTATTATCCAAAACTTTTGTGAAATTGTAGACTGTAAAAACTAGGGTCCACAATGCAAATATTTAAAATGATAGTAGTCAACAATCATTGAAGTAACTTAACTCTTTTTAGGTAGTAGTATAGGGTGTTTTGCATTGTAAGGTAGATGTGAATGTTTGATGCGACCTCCAACTTTGATTAAATTGTTTTCGTCAATAAAAGGTGAAAGGGAAAGCAACCGAGTTGTACATTTTTTCTGCTTTTAAAAGCTTCGGTAAAATGAACCTGTTGGATGACCTTGCAAATAATTGTTGTTGCTGTTTCTAGCTCACAAATTTTTAAGTGACCTATTTCCTTTTCTTGGTGTAAAGTGTTTTTCTTGAAACGCAGTATGTATGCAACAATCCTTACCAATTTAGTCCAAGAAGAAAATCTTTAAAACAGGTTTGGTTCTTCCATAGTAGTTAAAACTTGCAGTGGTTTTAATCTCAGATTATTCCTTTTCGTCAATTTGACTGAAACGTGGTACAATCTTATGAAGATTGTAGCCACGATGGACCATGCCACCATAAATCATGAATTCGAAGTGAATCTTGTAATATGCCTCTGCTAGAACAGTCTGTTAGGTTAAATTTTGTAGAAATATGCAACCAGGAGTGAGCTGGAACCTATTCTTGTATTTCAGCTTCGTCTATGTTTGCAACGTAGACTAAGTTTAAGGTGGAGTATGAATCCATAACAAGGCCACAGTTGAGTCACACCATGCTATTGAGGACTTTATTTGACAATGTTTTGTGATGACACTGGTGCAGTAGTAAGAAGTCTACAAGTAAGCTCCACAAATTCAAGTCGTGGTATGGATAATTTTTTTTACTGGAGACACTTTAGATTTTGCAAGCAGTAAGTGAGTCTAAATTTCATTGTCTGAATAGACTATGCGAATGTAAACAACTGTGCTGTAGCCAGCTTAAGAAGCGTCACAGAATCTGTGCAACTGAATGTCCTTTGAAGTTTTCAAGAAAACACAGGAATGTATAATTTCTCCACTTCTGGAAGTTGTGCAAGAAATCTCTTCCATTTATCTGCTATGTTTGATGAAACTGGTTCATCCCGTTGTAGACCTAAACTCCAAAGAAGTTGAATGTTACACTTTGTCCAAAAGGTTATTATTGATAACTATTCACATGGATCAAATATTCTTGCAATTGTGGACAAAATGTTTCGTTTTGTTATGTACTTTTCTTGAATATCTATATGAAAGGTAAAACTGTCTACTTCAGGTACCCATTTTATGCCTAAAAAACTGAATACTGCATTTTCTGTGTTCTGAAAATAAAAAGGTTTTTCTTTATGCTCTTCTGGTAATGGCTCCATTAGTTCAGGATAATTAGTTTTCCATTTATGCAGTTCAAACCCTCCTTTTTCTAATAAAGCCACAGTTTCTTATCTTATAATTTTACTCATTCAACAGAGGTTGCTCCCAATAACAGATCAACATATGATTGTTTTGCTATTGCTGTGGCTACCAATGGATACAACGCTGCTTCAAAGTCCGGATTGCTAAGTAGTAGGGAGATGAACTAAATCCAAAAACAACTCTTGTAAAATAATAGATACTTAAGGGATGTGTGGGATGTTCTCACCTTAAAAGTAACTGAAAGTTGCGGTCATCAGGATGAACTTTTATTTGATGAAACATCTTCTTGATATCACATGAAAATATTATTGGAAAACATAAAATATTTAGTAGAATATCACATATGTTTTGCAGTTTTGGCCCTGAATGAGGATGTTATTTAGGGACACTCCAGTGGAGGTTTTTGCACTGGCATCGAACACAATTCTCAGCTTTGTAGTAGAGGATTTTTCTTTCTGAACTGCATGATGAGGTAACAATTAGTGCTTTTTACCATCTAAATTCAATCCATCATGGCGTACTTTTTCCATAAACCCTTAGTGTAGATAATCATCCAAGCAAGCAGTATAGAAGGATTTAAGAGTTTTATCAGAATTTAGTTTTTCTAAACAGAAAAATCTTTTTCTTGCTATGTCAGCCGAGTTACCAAGCGGAGGATGAGAATTTTTGAATGGTAACCGAACAGTATAACACCCAGATATCTCTTGAATGATGTTCTTCAAAGTATTTTTGCTAAGTGTCGCATTATGGCCTAATTAGTTCACGTACAGCTGGTGTAGAGCTTGCCTCTGTCTGAGACACAAGCATTTAATGTGGGCGTAATGAGACATAAGCACTTGGAGGGTTAACATAATTATAAAAAAATTTTGAAGGATATCTTATTATATCAGTTGAAGTAAGGGTAAGAAGCCCTCTCTAACATTAATCTGGGTACCAATCGGCTTAAGGTTGACTTCCTAACCACGACAAGTGACCGGGCAGGCGGGCTGCGCGCAAGGAGAGGATCGTGCAGGAGAGGAACGGTCACCCATCCAAGGAACAGACAAGCTCGATGTTGCTTGACTCAATTTTGTTACGATAACATTGGAACCCTCCGGTCAAGGCCACTGGCAATTATATTACAAATCATACATAGTCTACCATTAAGCTTATTTATTTATTTCAATGGCAGAACCAATACATAATTGAAAAAGCAACTTAACTAAATACATAGTGATCTAAGATACTAACACAAGTGTAACAAGCTGACTATGTTGTACCTACAGTTAATTACACACTACTAATCATTGCATTATATAATTTTATTAATGCAATAGTGACTAATATAGTAATAATGAGAAAAATAAAGTGGAATAAGCTGAAGAGACTTAGATAATAATTTGTTTGAAACAACAACAATAATACAATGTAATAACAAATTAATTAAATAATACAAATTTTTTAAATAAATATGACTAACAATGAGAAAATGGATATCCAGGACTATAATATGGAGACAGGTGTATCATCCATCAAGTTGTAGGTAAGGAGTTGAGATTGCATGCGACACATTGAAAATGTCCAGCGTATCAGGAATGTTGTTGGCATACTGCTGGGCTCTCAGCACTGGACTATTTGCAGCATATGCTGTAGACATGGCGACCTTAGCAAAAGTAGTAGTGGATCTGGCTCCAGACGACGTCCTGAAGTAGATTTCACCAAGAAGGTCGAGACAGTCCAGCTCTGCATTGATTAGACAGAGAATAAAAAGGACATCTTGAGCAAGATGTCTTTTGCTGAGTAAAGGTATGTTTGAATCAATGTTTTGAGTAGGAACGTCAATATACCTAAACCCCAGACGAATGCCAGCCAGTCTCAAGAAACGTCTCTGGATCTTCTCCATGTCATCTTGTAGATAGAGTTGGTGAGGTGACCATACCACACTACAATAGTCAATATGTGGCCTAACAAGTGAGCAATAGAGAGTTCTAAGTGTGTAAAAAGTCAGATTATACTCAAAGAAAAAATACAAAAGACATGTATTCACAAAGAGAAATATATTAGTACATAAAAAGAGTTATACTGAGACTAAAAAATGGCTAGACATCAAATCTACATTTTACTCATTTCTCATTTTAACAATTCTAAATCACAAACAAAATAATTAAATAACAAAAAACATGTTTTGTTAAAATAATAGTTTTACTAAAAATATTAGTCAACCAGCTGTTATTGATTTTAGAAAAAAAAATGTTCTCCAATATTATGCTGTTTGATTTCTTACAAAGTGAGTTCAAATCATTGAAAGGTTTGGTAAGTCTGAGTACTAAGCCTAAGTTGCGTGCAGCCTTGTTACATACATTCTGGACATGAAGATCCCAAGATAGGCTAGATATGAAGGTAACACCGAGATCCTTACATAAGTACTTCTAGGTAGTGACACCCCTCCTATGGAATAGGAATAAATAACTGGAGACTTAATGCGGTGAAAAGTTATTCAACTAGAATTTTCAAGATTAAGGCTCATCAAGTTAGCCCCCGACCACTCAGCAACTCGGCTGAGATCATTCTGGAGAAGTGCTGCATCTTCAACATTACCTATCCTCCAAAACAACTTTAAATGGAAGCTAGTTCATTTTAATTACATTATATCAGGTGGACATACATGTAATTATAGATAGGCGTAGTCTACTTACATAAAAATGTACACTAAAAAGAATAAAATAAATCTGATACAAGATCTTCAAGGTATGACCAACTTATTCAGTCGTCCAAAATGGATTTGTGCAATATTTCAGCAATTCTAATTCATTGAAGAGTAGAATATCAGTCATGAAATTGTTTGTTGTTATTTAGAGAGGCTGTTTATTATTGAAGGTTCATATTATTATGCCTTTTCACTCTCCGCCCTCACAGCGATTGAAACTTCGCTGATTGTAGGTAGGTCGTTGAATAACCACGACCGTAACACTACTGCTCCAAAACATTTAAATCAAATTTAGATAAAAGATGAGGATAAAATTTATAATTGTATTAAAGTCTCATTCGTAATTTAGAAATAGGGCGCACCGAATTGGTGTTTGTGAAAACGGATATTAGTAGAATCTACTTCAGTGCCCAATTGGTAATTCCTCATTGGATTACTCATTTATCGTTGTAATGTAGTGGCTTGATGCCTATCTACATCTGAAGAGACTAAAATAAAGTCGAAACAACAGTATACACACTTCCACCCTGAAAGATGGGTTGGTCGTATTTCACTTAGCGCAGACTCAATCAATTTAGAATTTCAATACCTTGCCGTTGCAATAGACCGTCAACACACGAGTCGTAACTTGCGACAGCTAACTATTACCTTACCTTACCTCCTTGGTCATTGAAACCCAAGTTGGTTTTTGGCCTCGCCAACAATGCCTCTCCATTCTGCTCTGTACTTTGCTGTCTCAGGTGTCCCCAATTTGTGAATATACTTGAGGACCTGTTCTCTCCATCTAAATCTTGGGCTGCCAAGGGGTCTTCTACCTTCTGGATTAGATTGTTCAATATATTTAATAATGGAGGTATTTTCTCACCTCCACTCATGTCCAGCTCACAACAGTCTTCAACTTTTCACTAATGCTACTATATCTGGTTGAGTGTATATTTCTCTTAATTCTATGTTCTTTCTTATTCTCAAAACATCTCCTTCGCATACTGGACCAAACAAATTTATTAATACTCTTTTCAAAGAAAATAATCTTCTCATATTCCATTGTCAGTGCCCATGTTTCTGCTCCATATAGTAACACAGAGAGGATTATTGTATGGTAGATTTTGATCTTAGCTTTCCTAGACAAAATCTTGGATTTAAGTAATTTCTCCATGGCCCAATATGTTCTAGAGGCTAAGACTAGTCTATTTTGGATTTAGTTTTCCTCTTTTATGTGTTGTGCTAGTGTAATGCCAAGTTATTTAAACTCTTCAACTTTTTCAAATTCCCACTTGTCCACTTTAATATTTTGTATTCTATTCATTCCCTGTCTTCTGGTTATATGCATATATTTTGTCTTATCCTGGTTTATTTCTAATCCCACCTTTCTAGTTTCTTGAATGAGCACTTTTGATAATTTTCCAGATCTGTTATACTTTCAGTAAGAAGAGCAACATCATCCGCAAAAGCTAAGACATTACTTTTGATCCAACATAGATCCCAGCCCTTAAATCTTTTATCTTTCTGAGTGCATCTTATAAGACTAGATTGAAGAGTAGAGGGGATATTCCATCACCTTGACGAACTCCTGTATTAACTCTCCATTTACCTTCACTTTATATCTTGACTTATCAATACATATTTGTGTTAATTTAATAAGCTTGTCTGGGATGCCAAACATTTGGATTTTTTTATACACTTTCATCCTATTTATGCTGTCATATGCTTTTTGAAAATCTATAAATAATAGGTGAACATCCTTATTAAACTCCCAATAATTTGGGGAGAGAGCTTGTTTTATGGCAAATATTTGGTCTGTAATAAAGCGACCCTGAACAAATCATGATTGGTGGTCTTCAATATTTTCTTCTATATACTCTTTCAGTTTATTCAAGAGGATTTTTGATAATACTTTATATGCTGAACTTAAAATAGAAATACCTCAATAATTTTTTGTCTTATCACTCTTTCTGAAAATAGGTGTTATTAGTGCTTTGGGTATTGTTTCTTTTCTCCATATTTCTAATAGTAATCTATGCATACAACTTAATGCTCTCTTCCACCAATTTTGAATATTTCAGCCGGAATGCCATCATTTCTTGGGGCTTTATTGTTGTTTAATTGTGTTATGCTTTCTTCCACCTCTTTAAGCGATGGTTCATCCACTTTTGGTTGCACATGCTGGAAAATTAATTTATTTTCACCTTCTACTCCTTCTTCATCGTCAGGTCTTTTATCAGCATTCAGTAGTTGCTCAAAATATTGTTTCCATATGTTAAGAACATTTTTTCTGTCGCAAGTCAGGTTTCCATTTTTATCTTTGATGCTATCTGTTTTTGGGATGTATCCCTTCTTAAAAAATCTTATTGACCTGAAAAATTCCCTTGCGTTGTTATGAGTACTATCCTCTGCTTTTGTCAGTAGATCTATGATATACATGGCTTGTTTTTAAAGTAAGTACAGTTTTGGAATCCCGCCCCTCCCCCCCCATTTTGCTTCAAATGTAATGTTCTGAGAAACTTAAAAAGTTAATTCAAGCGTTCGGAGGTGAGGTAATGAAGAATAACCTAGTTTACGAATAGCACAAAATGTTCAATGTTATGAAGGTCGTATAAACATGGGAGATGACTCTCGTAGTCGACGCTCCTCATTATCAACTATCGTTACATTGATGACAAAGTTCAGCAAATTAACCACGCAAAAGAAGAATAATGATTGATGAAATTGCATAAGAGGTAAATTTATCACTTAGCAGTGTCTACACAAGAATTCTTAAGCACGAGACGCCACTAGGAGGAAACAGCCTGAAAAATGGGTGGAAAACAATTTGACTTTACTGCATGACAATACTTCTGCACATTGATCCCTGTTAGTACGTAACTACCTCATCAAGCTCCACGTTACCACGATAGACCTCGCCTGACCTCATGGCAGCCAATTTTTTCCTGATAAAACGGTAAAAACATCAAAAAAAGGAAAACAATTTTCAGGTGCTGAAGCTGTCAGAAAAAATACAAAAAAATCATTGAAATACCTGTGGAAAAATCAGAGCAAAAACTGTTTTTAACAACTGTATGATCGTTGGGACAAGTATGTTGATGCAGGAGGAGAGTATTTTGAAGAAAAATAGGTTTGCAAATTTTTATCTTTGCCCAGTAAATATATTTAAACCGATTCTGGGAACTTTTTGACTATACCTCGTATGTTGAACTACTAATTTGTATTACTTGTTAACATACCATAAAATATAAATGAACTTAATGGGCCTATCAATAATATACAGTTGAACACGATAATACTAATATGTCAATTTGAGGTAGAAGTAGTACCAGGTTGTTTGACTGGTACATTTTTATTTCTCTTCTCTTTCGTTTACGAGGCTGCCTGAGACCGCTCTTGCGCTCAAGCCTTGATCTGGTCCATGGTTCCGGCTTTTGGTTCGACGGTTTGCCTGGGTTTTGGTAGTGAGTTTCTGTCTACCTGTTAACATGGTTAGGTGCGGCTAGAAAGGCATTTAACATAAGTTGTTCAATTTTGTTTAATTTTGAATACCTAATCACTCTTTTGGTGAAAATATTTTTGTTTGAATAATAATAAGGTTTATTTGTTATTTTGAGTTTGTTAGATTGTTTGTGTTAAATATTATGAAAATATCAAAATTACCCACATTCATCAAATTAGGAACAAAGGTGCCAAGATACTTGGAAGCATAAATTAGTTGAAAAGGGTTAAAATTACATACCCATCAAAATGTTGAAAAAAATCCTAGAAATTTTAAAAGACAAGAAACAACCCAAGTCTTTTCTGAACAAACTTGAAGATTAGTTACACAGTCTAGTCCATATAATACCATAAATGAATTACAGTACTTTGCAGTTTTTAGTTCTTGGGTTAAAGAATAATTTGGCATTTTTTTAATTACATTAAAATGTAATTTTCTTTGTACAAAGTGATAATTTATTATAATATTTAGCCTATAATTCAAAATTACTTTTAAAAAAGGAGGTAACTTGCTTATTTTCTATAATAAAAAACAATTAACTGTAAAAAACATGAAATGGATTTTAAAAATTAATAAATTCATGTGCAATATACCAAAAGAAACCGTAACACACTACCAATGTGATAATGAAATAAAAATATAGCGCATCAATATAGTAGGCTAAAACACTAGAATAAATTCTAATTGCCCTAAAAATACGTATATTTAAATCTTCTCTATTAATTTAAGTTTTTAAAACTTGATTTACTGAAAGTGTTGTCGTACGCTATATAGGACTTGCAGAATGCCGTGGTCTGACATCAGATTATTAAAAAATTTTTGTCACCGGATATTGTGTCAATCCACCGTATGGTTGGTTCACTGTGCGGTCGCTAGTCCTCTCTCTGATCAGTAGCTGATCAAAGTGAACATGCCTTTACTTGTGACAGCATTATGGTGTTATTTATAAAAATATCACTTTGACATTTTTATAACTAGCACTATAAGATACAGCACTAGTGAAATATATTGTTAGTTTTTGAAAATATTCCGTTATTTTCCCATAATAAATACCTCAATTATAGGTAACATTAGTTGCATTATCTAATTAATGTGAGGAAACATGAACTTTTTTTGATTGCAATTTCACTAGAGGATAACTGTACTTATAATTTGACACCTTAATTGTTATTTTATGATGATGAAGCCATGAGTATCGTTCTTCCTAAGTTAACATTGTTCTTACGGGAAAAATGACATCTCAATTGTTATTTTATGATGATGGATCCATGTGTGACGTTGTTTCTAAGTTAACATTGTTCTTATGGGACAAAAATCCAATATGGCGCCAGGTTATGCAGACTCTTAAGACATTTTAACAAATAAATAACTTCTATATATTTTATGCTTTTCCCATGCCAGTTTACTGTCAATGTAGATGTCTAAAAACTTAATACTAGAGTTGAAATGTGTGGAATTTGAGTACCCCTTCTTTTAAATTAAATTGTAATGTTGGAGTTTTGAACCCATTATCCCTAAACCATCAGAAGCTTTTGTCATTGTATTGTCTACTAGAGTCTCTAGACTTTTTGTGCCATTGCTACAATTTAGGAAAGTTGTATCATCAGCATATATAACACTACTTGGGAACCTATTTTAGCTGGAAGGTCATTGATCATAATTAAAAATAGAGATGGACTGAGCACCAAACCCTGGGTACACCTGTATGTACTTCAGCCTTTCTAGACATGTTTTTGCAACAGGAACAACCTGCTGTCGGTTCTTTAAATAAGACTACTTGAGTTTTTAATCCTCTAATATTCCAACTTATTAACAGTGCCGGTAATTCATGTTAGATCATAAAAAGTGCCCCAAGCACTTGTTTTTGTCCTCAAAGAGTTTATAAATAACTTTTACCATATTGTCAATTGCATTGCGGGTCTATTCTTTTTGAAACCAAATTGTGAATCACTTAACACTTTATGATCATCAAGTACCTTTGTAATTTTAATATATAATTGCTTTGGATATTTGTGCAAAGACTGGAATAATAAAGATAGGTCTATATCCTAAAGGAGAGTCTCTATTTCACGTTTTAAATACAGGTACATCTCTGGATATTTTAAGTTTTGCTAGAAAAAATTCTTCATTTAATATTTATTAAACGAAAGGTCAAAGGGTAAACAATTATTGAGTGAATTATTTTCTTACTAGGTTACATGATAAGCCAAAGGCATCTACATTTTATAACAGCTTGAAATATTTTATAATAGATAAACTAAATCAGGGGTTACTTCTAAGAAACTAAACTTTTGCTTAAAACAGTTTTCTATAACAGTACAATTATTTATAAGTAACTGTAATTCATCAACTATCAATTCCTATCAATACTATCACTAAATTTCCTTGACAGAACTTATAAAATAATCATTAAAAGTATCAAGATCAACATTTATAGAGATTCTGTTTTTTATACTAGATTTGGCCACTTTATTGATTAGACCCCAAGCAGTTTAGCATATGTTTGTAATTAGATATTTCAATGGCTATTGAATTTTGCTGCTTCGTAACTTCTGCAATTGCTACTTTATACTGATTTCTATACTTAACTTAGTCAATTCTTTTAGCTTCAATTTTAAGCCTATTATGAATGGCCAACAGTTGCATTACAATATCTTTAATTCCTGCTAGTTGATGAGTGTTCCAGCCTATTATCTTTGCCTCTATTCTTAACTTTTTTATTGTCAACACAGACTTTACATTTTTTTAAAGGTATGCAATCATTAAAAATTGAAGAAAAAAGTGAAAGAACCTATCATACACAATTTTGGAATTTAAGTTACCTAAGTGATGAGGCGTATTCAAAAGTTTGAAACTGTCTACTGCTGCAAAAGGATATGTGAATTGTGCTGTTTTGTCTTTGTTCACTGCATCATTGGTCTAGTTTTAGTAAAAATTCAAATTCATTTATTTGCCAGGAAACAAAGCATTTATACAAAGTACAAAGTCTGCATTAGCATCGTCAAATTTAAAACTAAACTATTTTAGTACTTAAAAGCTATGGACAATAAATTACAAGAACATCACAAAATGTATGATGACTAAATAAAAACATATAAAAATAAATCTATAGAAGGAAACATTACACATAAAGCAAAGAGTAAGTCATATAGGGCGGTTTATTACTTAGGCTACCGTATACTACAAGATCAAAATGTACAAGATGTAGGCCTAACACATACTAAGTTAATTTAAGAATACATAAAAGTAAATAATTACACAACAAGTAAATAAGTGTATATGTAAAAACACAAGTTAAATTATTATTTATATGTACAAGATATAACACATAAAAACCTAGTCATTTATATAGCCTAAACTTAAATACTGTAACATTCTATAACATATTAATTTACAAGATACAAAAAATATATAGGCCCTACGTATTAATTAGATAATAACTAGCTTGCAAATTTATGTTCATAATACTCTTCAAGGCTATAAAAACCATTTTTTATCAAAATGTGTTTTATCTTAGTTTTAAATTTATTAGGATTTAGGTCTGCAATAGATTTGGGTAGTTTATTAAACAAATTTATAGAAGTGCAATGAAAGCTTTTTGTAGTTTTAGAATAATTATAATGAGACTTTCATATTACTTCACAATTTCTTGTGCCATAATTATGAATATCAGAGTTTAGCTGAAGTGTATTAATATTATCTTTAACATAAAGTAAACACTGAAAAATGTAAATACAGGGAAGGGACATTATATTAGATTCAATAAAAAGTTGTTTACAATGACTTCTGGAATTTACTTTAAAAAGTGCTCTCACTGCTTGTTTTTGTGCTGAAAATAAACTACAACAAGAAATGTTGTTTGCCCATACTAAAGTTCCATAATTCAGATGTGAGTGAATATATCCATAATAGACTTGCAACAAGACCTCTTTGGAAACTATGCTGTTCAATTTTCTTAATAAAAATACACCCCTGTTTAATTTAGGTAAAATGGTTTTAATGTGTGACTTCCAGCCAAGATCACCCTGAATTGTTATTCCCAGAAATTTTACTGGCTTGGATATATTAACTAACTGACGGTCATAAGAAACTACCAGTTCTTGAGTCTTATTTAGATTTATGGAAAGAGAATTAGCATTACACCAATCTGTAAGTACATCAGATGGGATACAAGATATGAAATTAGGGTCATGTGACACATAGCTAACACATAAATCATCAGCGTACAGGTAACAGCTTAAAGCGTCAGAGTCAAAAATATTTGGCAGATCATTAACATAAATTATAAAAAGAAGGGGGCCTAATATTGAGCCTTGAGGAACACCATGTGGGACAGTATTAAGCTTTGAAAATGAGTTATGTAACTCTAAATGTTGATTGGATTTTGCTGTTATTGCCAAAGCTCCTGGTAAATTTACTAGTAAAGTTAAATAGTACAGCATTGAAAAATTAATAAATAACATTTTTATTGTTAAGTTCATTATATACAAACAATAGACAACTAATGATACAAATAATGAAACATACAATATAACACATGAATATTAAAACATACATTAATAGACAATATAAATTTTACACATAATAATATATTACAGTATAAGGACCTAAATTCTATTAACTATAATAAAATTATTACACAAATAACAGATGTCACAAATAATTAATTATACATACACAATATGATAAATGACAGAATAAACATTTAAACAACAGTAAAACTTTTAAACATAATATTCAAACTTGTGATCAGAAAAAATGAAATCTTTAACACTTTTATTCGGATGAAAAGATTGAATTTGAAAAGACATTATTCAAACATATTGACCCTCGAGTGGGTATGAAATTTGTATTCTTCAAGTTAAACTGTCAGTTGTCATATCATACACAGAGTTTACATCACATCCAATTATAATGTTGTATTTACTAAAACTAGGCCTACTTAAATGGTTTAACAAGCTTTCTAGCTGGTCTAGAAATGTGTTATAATTTCCATCTGGTAAACTAAATAAGGACACTATAATTAACTTAAGACTAACAATAATAATATCAGACACTTAAAAAATTAGCTCCTCACACCATTGTTGTAAGTTTAGTTTATAAAACTTTACATAAAATGAATCGCTAATGTAAGCAGAAACCCCACCTCTTATGTGTTGTTTCCTAGTAAAGTTACTAATTAAAGTAAAATTTTCAATAAAAGCAAACGGGAACGTATGTTCAGCACATTAATATTCTCTCAAAAAAATAATGTCACAACAGTTTTCTAGAGCAGAGTCTCTCAGAGCTATGTTTAATACCCTGAAAATTCAAATAACATTTTTACGTTATGGTTTTTATTAGCAGACTGAGACAAATAAGTGCCACTTAGATTAGGCCTATTTTTACTTAAGAGTTCATTTGAGTTAATGATGTACCCTCTTCATTTGTATTAGGTCTAATTGCATGCTTATCTGCTAACCTAAAAAATTCGCATCCATAAGAAGTATTGGGTTAATATAATCATTTCTAATTAGCAGGATTATTTATTGATACATTTAAGTATCTGTATAATTGACACATTTTGTCCCTATTCTATTCAAATGAAAACTGAAAACTATTATTGACCTTAACTACTTAAACCTTTGACCTAAACTAGTTGTGTGTGTGTGTATATATATATATATATATATATATATATATACACACACACAAATATACAATTTTTGAATTATTTACAGATTATTTCAGTTACAATGTTTGTTTTACATATTTCTTCATTGATGCATGGCTGATATGGCAAATCATGGCATTGTGGCACTTAAAACAAAACTGAGTTTGTCAGCCAAAGTTCAACAATCTTTTTCCTAAGAGTCGAAAGAAGGTCTTTTGCAATGTCATTTGTGCTGCCCAAGATCACAACCACCAGGTCTTACAACAACCAGATGGTACAATATTTTTTAACTTAGCACTTAGCTTAACCAATGCAATGATCTTACCTATCTTATCTATTTGCTCCTTGAACATGTTTCCGTATATCTCTTGCCCGACTGTCCGAGTATATATATGCACTGATACAGAAGAAGTGTTTTTAAGTTTAACTAATGATATTTCATCTCCAGCATTTCCTATGACCTCTGATTCACTCTGACCTATATAATTGATGACCTATATAATTGAAAATGCTAAATCTATTTGATAATGGTAAGAAATCATACATGTGGTACTTACTGAGCTATCTTTGGGCCTAGTTTTTCTCGTAGGAATTGATACCCACTTCCTCTCCCTGCTGATTGTTTCTATCGTTATAACGACTGCCAATAAAGATATGCCTACCCTGCGTATCTCTTGAATCAGGAATATGATTGTCATCTGCAATGCTTTTACTAAGTTCATGATCACTTCTGGCACAGTTTTCCTTTAGTCTATCAATTTCCTTTAGCAACACACCATTCTTCTCTTTCAAAAAATAAATTACAGCTTGAAGGGTTTCAATGTCTGTATTTCCTTGATCTAAAGTCTCCACCATGTAGGTTAGTGTCATGAGACACAAATTGCTTTTCGATTCTGTATTTTCATCTGGAACATCTTTCACTGATAGTTCTGCACAACGAAAATGTAACCAAAGATCGGACTGATCATCCAAGATTCCATTTCTAACTACTTTATTGCATTTCAAACATTTTGTACTTGTCAGAGTTCTTTATTTTTACTACTGACGAATACACAACATTACCAGTTGACGCCATCTTAGATGCTTAACTTAGAGATACGATATTCATCAAATATTTGTACATACAAACAGTTTTACTCTTTGTGTTTTCATCACATTGTACAAAATCTTTGAGTTAAACTATCCACTCAATTTCACACACTGTTACCCGTCTTGCCACTTGCCTACAGCCTTCTTAATCGTCAGCAAGTGTGTGTCTATTATCTGCAAGACGTTAATGTTGTTTACTACTTGGTGCATAAAAAGGGATTGTTAGGGGTTTCTTGTGTAATTCAATGCTACTCTTGTTTTCTCCTTTTTTTTAATTTTTCTATTAATGTTGTCATGTTTATTGTATTTGTAATATTAAGGTACTAATTTCCCAAGATTTCCCTTCAGAAATATTCTGCAACTGTGCTTATTTATACCAATACTAGTTTTTATTATTATCCTTAGTTATAATCTACTAAAAAATGCAATACAATTTTATATTCTCAACTCGGACGTTGGTCTAAATTTTCCTCAACATATTATTTGACACTACAAAAGTGCCTACAAAATTATTATTCTAACATTGTCAGAATAATTTATTATTTTTCTCTTGCAAGTGTTTACAATTAAAAAATGCAAACAAGTGTAAATATAAGGACAGTACAACAATATTTTCTTTATCTGACATTAACAACTCCAAATGAATTCAAAGTCTACTTTAGGCTTAATATAATTTTCACTTATTGAAACAGTGTACACACATAATAAACCCCCTAAATACCAAATACTCATGAATAGCCTAAAACAACTAGATTATAATAGAAGCGCAGAAATTACTCTAGACTATCATTGTAAACAATAACACAAATAACAACACATAACAAGTGGCTGAATAAGCAGAAGCTAAGATCCGATCAGCTGTAAAATATTATTTAAAAACATTTGTACTGCATTATCAACATAATAGTAGGCCTAGTGATTGTTGGCATCAAATAGTTCTGTTTGTAGACAACAAATATAGCACACTGAGAGCGCTCAGGAACTGACTTATTGACATTATGGCACACTCTTTATGGACTGTTAATTTATAAGAGTCAGCTGTCAAAAAATATTCATTTATTTATTTTCCTACTAACCAACACCAATGTTGCCAACCCAAACTGTTACATTCAATTATTTGTGGTTGCAACACCAAAACATTCGTGGTTGCATACAGCTGATACCTAGTGAGAAAACAAACAAATTATTTGGTGTCTAGAATGAGTCGTCAAAGTAGGCCAGTAGGTTGTTCCTCACATGAACATAAATCATCATGTAATAAATTAATAAAAAAATTATCTTCATTACTTGAACAAATGTTGACTACCCTTTTTATCTTGTTTATATAAATTATATATATATATATCCTATCACTTTGTTAACTTATCAATCATGCCATTCATTTTGGATGGCATTTATTGATGGCATAGTGTGAATCGAATCCGCGACACAGGAGCGCCTCTTACCTGGCTGAGGGGTTGTCATAAATATTTTTCGCTAGGGGTGTGACTCAGGAGCGCCTCCGAAAAGGGGTGGGGAGGCGCTCCTGTGTCGCACCTAAAACTACCTGTCCTCGGCACTCTACCTGCTTCCTACCTGCTATCGAGCTCAGCTCGCGGGGCCTCCTGAATGCCTACCAATCAAATATCACAACGGCTACTATCATACTGACTTTGTTAAGTGCACTGCATATTTTGTAGAAGTAAGTGTAACATTGATTAATTTATTGTAGTTGATATGTCCCAGTAAGGGCTTATCTTAAAAGACCAATCAAAATTATTAATGTACTGTGATAAGTATACATACTTAATAATGTTTTATTTTATTTGAATTAACTAGCTGTACCCGCCCGCTTCGCCGGTCATAAATTGAGTTTTGATCGTATCATTGAAATGTGCAGCAACATTTCAGTTTACACAGTATCCAATTTACAACAGCTGATGTTTTGTGTAGTGTACTACTGTATTCAATTATTTTTAATTTTGAAAATTTTGCCTACCACAATTTTATTCTATTTGTTTTTATTTAACAGCTGTTAATCAAATAAATCAATCAATTAATATAGCTTCGCAAGAAATCAAAACATTAAAATATAAACAGTTTAAAAAATTAACACATGGTTTAATTTAATTTTGACATATTTAAAACCCACAGCTGATATTCTTTTTATATTTGACTTATTATACCTTCATGCATCCTGCTATTTGATTAACATTGAAACTTTAGAAGTCCAAGAGACGGAGCCCTGAGGGATTAAAGAAACGGGAATAGGGTAGAAACCTTCCCTGGGGTATATAGAACAACTTCCCCAAGTTTCATGGCGATCGGCTGGACGGTTTGGTAGCGCATAAAGGACAGACAAACATACATTGGATTTTATAGATATAGATAAGTGGTTAAACTATTGCAGACTTGTTTTAAAACAAGTTTGTAATCGTACAGATAAAATACATCCATGCTTGTTTATGCACACTAACTATCTTGGTCTTCGGATGTACCACATCAACTCCCGAATATTAAGATAATTATGTATACATAGTCATCTTTTAAAAAAAATTATAAACTTGATACTATTTAGTTTTATGTAAAAGGTACACGTAGACGCTCGTCCTTTGCTCATGACGCCACTTTAACCCATGAGTATTCATTATGAAATATTAACCATAGTTTATACAAATTCGTAAAAGCCAAGCAGTGTTTTTTTTTAAATTATATTTATTTTATTACTCGGCAAGTTGTTTCAAATAAATTGGAGAGTTACAAAAAAAGGCCAATAACTACAAATAGGCTTGTAAATAACAAATATGTATTTCTTAATTTTAACACTTAATAATTCGTATAACATTCTAAAATAATAAATATACATTTAAATTTAAACAAAATAATTTGGGTTACACTTACTAATATTTAAAACTTAACTATAAAATAAATACTATTTACACTCAATCTGTAGGCTACAATATTATAAAACAAAAAAATATGGAAATTCAAACAAAGAGATATCTCACTTATTGTGCAAGGCTTAAATTACAATCATTTATGTGAAGAAAATTCCCAAATTGTTATCAAATGGTGTTCAGAAAATAAATTAACAATTAATACAAAAAAAACATAAGCTATAGTATTTTCGTTGAATCAAAAAAATAAATAAATAAAAATAAAGAACTGAAATTTTTAGGAGTAAAGATTGACTTATATATTACCTGAAACGCCCATACTGATTATGTATAAACAATATTCAATAGGAATTCTTGCTCAATGAAGAATTTAAAATCATGTAAAACAGATATTTCATTATTATTATACTATTCATTCATCCATAGCCACTTATCTTACTGCACTCTACTTTGGGGCAACAGTCCTGGTACTTAAAAAATCTGTAAATTACAAAAAAGTACCTTAAGAATAATAAAAAAAACATTTCCCAAAAGGCAAGTTGTAAACTATTCCTTAAAAAGTACCTTAAAAAACGTCATTACTTATTTTATATATATCAAACAAAATATTTCTAAATTTTATAATTTGAAGCAGTATGCATAACTACTTTATAAAAAAACAATAACAATATAAGAAGAAATTATTTTACAAATTATAAATTAATACATATTTTTAAAAACAATTCAACCAAAATGTTTAATAAATTACCAATACATATAAGAATTCTGAAAGAAGATGCTTTCAAGAAAACGTTTAAAAATTATATGACCAGAAATGGTTTACATCGAATTGAATATTTTAAATTTCAAGAACTATAAGAATATTATGAACTATTTTTTCTTCTTTATTAAATTTTTTTATTTATATTAATTTACTATTTTATATATTGTATGTTTAATACTATTTTATTAAGTGAGGACAATAAATATTATTATTATACAGTCCTGGACTCTATAACCTCTATCACGAATATTTTTATGAGCAATATATAGTAATATAGTTACGTCTTATACAATACACCTTTTCTATGACTTGGAAGCGTGTTAATGAATCGGACTATAACAGCTTATTTTAATATAGATTATATTTACAATATAATCTATATTAAATTGTCTTGTACAATATAATCTATATTAAATGAAGGCTTTTTTATTTCTAAAGGAATTTGAAGTGTAAAGTTTTCTAACATACCCGGGAATCGAACCCGGATCATATGTAAATACTGTAACATGTTTGCTTACTTTAATAAACATAATATGTCTTACCTACAATTAGATTGCTCTCAAGTGAAACACAATCTCACCATAGATTTCAAGACCCCTTAGTTTTTGAACCCATGTCAAACCCTTGTCACACTGGACCCGCGAGGTTACGACAATGGAGCGCCTCAAGGCCAGGCGCTCCACTGTCGCAGTTGTGCTATTTCTTGGCTGACAGTTTTATTAGTTTTTGCCAGGCGCTCCACTGTCGCTCGCCCGTATGAATCATACTAAAATAGGAGTATTTATTCTAATTTCTGCACATCTAATGCTAATGCTATGTATCCAAATTTTAAGCCTAGTTCATTCTTCGAAACAAAGTATGCTAATAGTTGGCAACTGTTTGGAAACCGTTTGCAAACAGAGTTTATGGAAACAATGTAAATGTGGACTAGACTTTAAGGGACATGGGTACATCATTGAAAGAGGTAACTCAGCTTGTTTGTGCACTGCCATCGAAGACAGTGGCCACTTTAGTGGTGCTACTATTCTCCTTAAGCACTCCAAGGAGTAATTGAAGAGGATATATCTATGTCTTGGACCTTTTCTATATGGCCTGAAGAAAGATATTTACTCATGAAATTGTAGTATTGTTCTTGAATTTGACATCAGAATTTGAACTTCCTTTCATAAGTGGAGTCTTTGTTCTGCATTGTGTTTAGAAGTTTCCAATAGGGTGGTAGTATGGCTTATAGTACTTTCATTTTCCTATCAATCTAATATAAAACAAATGCTAACTGTGCACAATGTACATGATTTTTGAAATAATCGATAAATTCAATAATATTTGCTGTTACCTGTTTGGAACTTTAATTGGTGTGACTGGTGAATTTACCAAGCAATGTTAGTAGAACTGGTGTAGCTTAGAGATCTGAAAATGGTCTCTTCCAGTCTCTACTTTCAGCATATCTGTAGTTAAGGTTTCAGAATGAACTGGATACCATTATAAGTAAGCATAATTTACTAATTCGTATTATTACTGTATGTTTGTTTTCAGATGTCTCGGGTGCAAAGAGCCCTCTTGCTAGAAGATGAAAGCCCAGTTCAAGATGGGACTATTAAGTTGGGTAAGTCTGCCCAGTAATTCATTCTGTTACTTTAATACGGTAACCACAAACAGATTATAATTGTACTTCAGTAGAATCTCGGTTATCTGAGTTAATTGGGACCGAGACCACCTCGGATATGTAAAAACTGAGATAGTACAGAGGTTATGGTAAAAATAATGTAAATATCTTGAAAAAAATTCAAAACTAGTTTATTGTGAGAAAAAAACAAAAAAGAAATGTAGTTCCAGTCCTGTAAGAAAGTAGTAACATCAAGTTATGTCTTTAAAAGGTTGTGTTACTTTAGGATGACAAGAAGTTGGGAATAAGTATCACATTTTAAAACTACAACAGTCGATAAAAAAACTGCAATAATATAATTTAATGGTAAAGATCTAATAGAATGCCCATATGCAGCACCGTGGATAGGCAATTTCCTTTTTAACGTTGTTGACAACGAAAGCAGAGCATTCCTTCCTTTGTGTAAACCGATCTCCAGTATATTATTTCATCCTACCTTTCGTATTTCATCTATCCACTGTCCACCCACAGTAGTATTTGCCAGAGATTTGTGAGTTTTATGAGAAGGGTAGCCTACCGTTCATTCCGTTTACCAAACAAAATTATTGTATTTATCTAGCTATCCAACGCAAAATGCTTTATACTCTTAATAGTTCAGGGAACTATTCTAATTTTAACAGAACAAAATTATCATATCTTTACCACATTTGTCATAGACATTGGCTATGAAAACACAAATCGATTTGTAATTCCAATTTCATTGTAAGATAAACAGCTGCCTACCATTTACGATGCATATCAAAACTCTGGAATAACATAATGAACAATATAATACAGTAATAGATGACAGCAATTTATCTAATACTGTATTGTAAAATGACGTAGGTTAATATACTATAAAATCTACATTTAGGGTGTGAGTAGATGTCGACTAAGCCGATGGTGTCAAGTGGTGATGTGTCATTTGTGAATGCATTTTGGTGGGAAAATTATACCTAGAATTTGTTGTAGGGTCATAAAAACTTCACGTGACGCCCCTGCGGCACCTTAACCTAGCATCTCCAGCCAATAAAGACACTGATTCCTTGTCAAACGATTATATGTTGAGTCATGCTCTAGTTGTCCTTTTACTAATATCTATTTATTTTTCATCTTCTGACGACTATATCGATTAACCAAGAGGCTCAGTTGATCGGGACTCGGATAACCAAAATTCTACAGTACTTGTGAAAGCGGTTTGCCTAACTGTAGACTAGTTTTTTTTATTTTACCTTAATTCTTGATGTGGGACAATTTTAACTGGCTAAGAAATATTTATATTTTTTAGTTTAAGTTTTTTTGTGAAATCAAAATAATTAGATTGGATTATTTTATTATTAAACAATAAATTTAAAGAAATATTAGTTTGAGGTGGTTAATTTTAAATTAACTAGTTGGGCATTTGCCGCAAATTCTTCAATGTTCTTTCTTCTCTATGTTTAAAATACTTTTACTGTATTACTTTATAGTTATACCAGTTTTAATGTTGATATTGCCAAAGCATTCATACATCTTATTAATGGTTTTATAAGAATTGGGTTTTGTATATTTGTTGTGAATAAATGGGAATGGAACTAATGAAACTAATTGTGCATTAAACCATAATAATTATTTTTCTATTCCTTACTTTCTAGATTGAGCAATCAGAACTGAATTGCTTTTTTTGGTAACAATATTATGGCAATTTGTGCAATACATAAACTGAAAAATATAAATACCAAGTTTGTATGTGTAAAACAAGTAAAACTTTTTATAATAGGTTAAAGTATTAAGATATTTTAGGTTAAAGAATGAAGGTATTTAAAATGGTAAAATCTTATTGAATCATGATAAGTAAAACAACACAATTTTTCAAATTATTAGAAACTCAGTTTCTAAAGAATAGAAAACATCTCAGAGGTGCATTTGTAATTATTTTTTTCTAAGCCAAAAAATGCAAATTACAATTTTTAACATTACATCATAACAGTTGTAACCAAATTACCATACTTATTATTTTTAAGTTGTAAAAGTTTACTCTTTGCCAATACAGTAAATTTTTGTTCTATTATCACTAGATAATACTCACCTGTAGGCCAATAAGACTTAGTAGCCATCCAAAGCTCAATCTATAATAGTATAGAAATAACTTGCAGGGGGAAACAGCTGGTAGGAGCATGAGGAGTAACGGTGTCAGCAAAATAAATGAGCCGACTTAAGGTGTTAACTCTTAGCGGAGTTGACAAATGGGGTTGACTCTTTCTAAAGAGTCGTACTGCCCATACACGGATAGTGGCCCAACCGTCCACCCATACATGTACAGTGGTGGTATTGGCCCATCTGTACACCCACAGTGGTACAATGATCATCTCTACATTGAATTTAACGTTGTAAAAAATTACGTTTTTAAAATAATATAAATGCAGGTCTTTTATGAACTCCCTAACTTTTAATTTTTTTTATACACTGATATTATTTCTTACCAAAGCACCTTGTGTTCAGTACATAACATAACATGTCCATACATTAAATGTAAATATGAAAAAGTAAAAAAATTTAGTAACAAATTCAACACTAATGTTGAACAATGTTCTAAATGTTCTAAAACAACATTTTCAATGTCTGAAGTCAGCAGTATTGTAGATGTAGCAGTTTGTCAACTCTAGTTATTGTGATTTACGACAATAGATAGAACTTTGTCACAACTTTTAAAACACTAATCAGCGACTAACACCTTTAAACAGTCCCTTACAGTTCTTGCCAAAATTCATTATTTTAAATTGTACAGACAGCATAACATTTTTCTTAACACTTAAAAGGTTGTAATTTGTGTTTCAGAGTATGCGATGTCACCAGATATGGTCCATACAGTAATGAGCAGCCCCTCACCATTCCACTTGTTGGATCATGAGTACGGCCAGACACCACAGAACCAGATCATGACTGGGCCTCCTAGCCAACCCCCTCGCTCCCAGGTATGCTATTCACTCCTAAATTTTTTTTTTTTTTTTTTTTTTTTTTTTTTTTTTTTAAGGAGAGGCCAACCTCCTTCTTTACCTTACTCTGCCCATTCCTCATAGACTATTGATCTGTGCGAGGTACCTAATCAGACAGAGTAAGGGGGCGAACCAGTACAGAAGGAGGTGAATATTGCTGATAAATCGTATGGTCTAGGCCGGATTCAAACCAGCGCTATTTCTAACCCAAGCTCAAAGTCCTGACGCCTTAGACCACTCGCCCACTGGCTCACCCATACACACACGCCCATACACACGGCCACTGGCTCGCCCATATACACGTTTATCTTTTTGCTTTTAATTTATATGTAATTAGTTTGAGAGTTCATCTGGTTTTTGGTTAGTAAACGTATTTTACTAAAATTGATCACCATAACGTTTGTATTTTATAATTTTGTTGCATGTGGTGCTGTTTCATGTGCCAATGGGGTGTGTGATAATCAATGTTAAGTCATATGAGTGGAATAGAACTTAACCTTTTGAGGAGTATTCACGCCATGTGATGTGACTACTTTTTGTTATATTGAGGAGTAGCTAATTAAAACCCCTAATATGTGAATAGAAAAGGTAAAATTGTTTATAATTTTTATTTCATATTGCTTAATAATATTTTTTTTATTATTATTACTACTTTAAATTTAAAATAAATCAAAACAAATTTATAATAGATTAAAATTAACCCCTTAATATGTCCTATGAAGTGTTAACTACTTAAGCGTAAACTTAAATACTACGTAAAGTAAAGTAAGTTTAAGTTAAAGTGCTTTATTGAAGCTTAACTCAAAATGGAAATAAGTTTTAGTATTGGCAGCGTTACGTAACTTGTTACTGGGGATTCTACTCTTTCCCATAATTTTTCTTATTTATAAGTTTTAATATTTATTTCCTTGTTTTGGTAAGTTATAAATGTACAATATATGCATGAACATTTGTAATATTCAGGCATTAATACAAACATTTGAGTTGTTTTATTATACTTAGTAAATGATTTGATTAGTTAAAAGTGTCAAAATACATTTTTTACATGTTGTTAAGTAATACTTTGCTCAGGGAGTGAAGAGGAGATTGAACTTGGATGTTCCCTCGTCGGAGGAGGGCTTTAAGACACCAAAGTCGCATACCAAAAAAGCTCGAGCTAACAGTGCCAGCCCAGCTAATAAGAGTGAGTACAGTGTTGGTTTGTTGGGTATGTTTTAGTCTGTTAATGTTACTTTCCGTGTCTGATCAGGATGGTGGGCAGTGATTTAGGATATACCAATTTGCATACTCTTACATCTTCCACTTCCGTTCTAGCTGAGATCGTCTTCACATGTTCATTTCAGATCCTGTCTGTTAGTCTCTGTCTTATTAATAAAAAGTGGGATTTGCAATAATTTTTTTTCTAAATCTATATTTGATTTTTATTTTAATTTTAATATGTGTTATTATTATGACAGCTTTATGACAATTAATTTATTACAATGGTATTTTCAACAATTCATACTGTAGGTGAATTACCACTAATGTTGTTTTGAACTGTGGTTTTCTGACTCTTATTTCAGGAGTTTGGTTGAATAAACAATTTGCCTATAAAGTAGCAGATACCAGGCATTACTCTGATATTGACAGTTAAAATTGCATTATTGTAAGTTGTTGTTTACTGAACCCTATTGCTCATGAATGAAATATGGAGCGATCAGTGTGTGCATCCTTTCCTTACTCAACTCACTTCCTATACAGTCATTATTGTCTTGTTTTTTCTCATGTTTTAGAATAAATATGTACAATGAACCTCGATAGTTCCAACTATTTAGGATAATACAGTAACAGTAGTAATGAAAGGAAAGGAAAGCAGCATACCTGATAAACTTGGTAGATTGGTAGATTGTAGAAAGAGGTAGAAAGAGACACAATCACATCACAAAGAATTGAATAGTGAAATATTTCGGGGCCACTGGCCCCTTCTTTAGTCAGTCACTAAACAACTGGAATTGGTGAAATTCTTACTAACAATGTGAATTCAGTATTTTGTTTTTACAGGCTAAATTTATCATCTGTGCCTGTCATTATTATTAAGAATTACTTCCAAATACAACAATAGGTCATTAAAGAAAACAGTTAACTGTTGCACATAGTCTACTTGGGCCTATATTTTAATAATCTATTTAAAAGAATGATCATATCAACTACAACAGTTTTTAGGCTTATTTTTCAATATGTTTACTTATTTTTTCCTCAAAATCTTTAGTGGGAGTGTCTGGTGGCGCTTTAGTTTGGTGGTGATGGTAACGAGTGATTATGTGAAATGATGTACTAAAAAGGAAATGTAATGAATAACTTAAGATTTGTTTGTAATAGTCACCTTTTGTGTTTTTAGCTTGTTTATGATTTTCATGTTTTGACTGTATATGATTTTGTTCTTTATTGTGACGATGATTTTTATATTTTATATTCTATAATTATTTTAAATAATATGTTATCTTGAATGATGAGGTCAAGTAGTATAGAGGGTATAGCATTTCATTTCACTACAAAAAACACCCTATTCAGTTAACTGTTATGATTGAACGTAGCTAAAGGACTAAGGAGGTGGCTTGCCATGTAGCTGGTCTGGGTTTGATTCCCGATGTGATCATAACACTTTTTACCTCTGTGCAGCTCCAGTGGTTTAGAAGTCACATCATGTTGGTGGCCTAACTAGCCTACAAAACAAAAATGGCTTATCTAAGCCAGCAAGGGAATTGTATCTTAATTGGGAATCCCTTCCCACTTTAGGACATAACATATTTAGGAGATAACAAAATAAGATATAACAATATTTTTTAATTGCCTAATCATCACTCCACGATGTCATTTTATCATTGCAAGTTGTTTGAGGAATTATTTTGGTTCTGGGCTTAACAAAATTCTGTTAATGTATGAACAAAAGATTAGTTAATAACTTTGGTTTTGTTCAATTTAGTCATTTGGGCAAATAAAAAAAAAAGCTAATAGACGAGGGGGCTACCTAAGTTGATCACGAGGTGCTAGTTAAATTGAGTATAGGGGCTACCCAAGATGATAACGAGTGATTACCCACAAGTTGATTTCATGGGGCTCCCAACATGATCACTGGAGGGGGGGGTCTACCCAAGATGATCATAAGTGCTTAGCTGGTCAACAGAGTGGTAAACGTAAATAGTGTGCAAGGTTTTTTGTTTCCAGCTGGTTGTAATCGTGCTTAAATGGGAGGATATATTACAAAAAACACATTTTTTTACAAAAAGCTCAACTTAACCAACTTTTTGTGAGGAAACTGTTGTATATACAGCATAGAATATATAAACATTCTTGTAGTAAACGTTATTGTGAATTAAACAACGTCATTTGATGTCCTCTAAATGAAATATTGTAACTATAGAAAAACAAATACCACAACAGTACACGAAAGCCAGCATTTAAATATTTTAAAAGTTTTTGTTTGTTTTGAAAGTTCAAATATCAAATATAAAAACAGTTAATTAGTCTGTAAGGTTTATACAGTTTGGCGCAAAAAGAACGCATGGATTTTAAAAGGCTATAAGTTGGTTAATTTTAATCACACCAAAATTTTAATTACACCAAAATAATCATCAAACAACCCAATTTGAGAGTTGGGTGTTAATAATTATAAGACAATTAACTAATTTTTAAAAATAACATCAGAAAGATGGCGTCCTTCTGCATGAATACACGTTGCAAGTCTCTCTTCAAAGTTTTCCAAACTTTGTTCAAAGTGTCCTGTGATACAGCGGCAATTTCTTCACTTATTGCAGCCTTCAATTCTTCGAGTGACCGAGGTTTACGACGGTAAACTTTGAATTTCAGGTGTCCCTATAAAAAGAAGTCGCAAGGAGTCAAATCTGGCGAACGTGCAGGCCAATGGAGATCGCCGAAACGTGAAATCACGTGACCAGGAAACATTCCTCGAACGACAGCCATAGATTGATTACTTGTGTGGGCTGTGGCTCCATCCTGTTGAAACCATGTTTGTTACATATCGAGCCACAAAGCTTCAAGATTTGGCTGCAAAAATGTGCGTTGCATTGTCACGTATCGTTCAGAATTAACAGTGACTGTTTGGTCACGCTCTTTAAAAAAATAATATTTTGCGGAGTTCGCGCCGTATGAGGGCGACCAGTCGATTTACTCTTCAACACTGATCCTGTTGTACGAAACGAGTTAACCCAACGAAGTATCGAGTTACGATCAGGTACCGAACCATTACGCGCGACATTAAACTGTAAACGAAATTTTCGTTAAACAGTGATGACAGATTCATTTGATTTGAAATAGTGTTCAACAGCGAACACGCGATGCTGCACGTTCCACTGCTCCATTGCTACTAAAACTGGACGCTTCAACCAACAAAATGGCGTCGCTCGGCGGTCACTGACCACTTCCCTCCACTGGTACTATGTTACTCAAATCCATGCGTTCTTTTTGCGCCACCCTGTACTTTCCAACTTACTTTATTCATATTTAAATGGGAGAAACTATTCTATAAAATTAAGCGTTTTTGACAAATCTCAACTTTACTGACTTTTTGTAAGGAAACAGTAGAATATACCACAAAATGTATATTACACTTTTTGTACACAATTTAATTGTCAATATAAATATTTTATTTTATGTTATCTTAACTAAATATTACAGCTTCAGTAAAACAAAAACCTCATCTGTGCAAACAGGTAAGCGCGTTCTCGTCAGCCATTTTGAATTTTATCTAGGTTATGAAATTGCCAAATAAAATTTTATATCTGTTTTGCTAACAGAAAAATGAAGTTAAATATTATGTAGGGTTTTAAGTTTATGGATTTTTTAAATCATATTTAAAATGAGAGTAACTATGTAAAAAAATCACATGTTTTCGACAAAACTCAAATTTATGGACGTATTGTGAAGAAACTGTAGAATGTTGTACCATAAAAATGTATATGGAACTTTTTTATACAGAATTTTATTGTTAACTTAAACATTTCGATTGATGCTATCTAAAGTAAATATAACAGCGTCAGTCAAATAAAACTTCAACCTCATAAACAGGTTAGCAGTTTCTCGTCAGCCATTTTGAATTTTTTATGGGTTATAAAAAGTGCAAAATTTAACTGTATAGCATTTTTCGTAACAGAAAAGTGAAGGTAAATAGTGTGTAAGGATTGAAGTTTCTAGTTTATTTTAATCATGCTTAAATGGGAAGAACTCTTCCAAACAAATCACATGTTTTCGACAAAACAACGTTGCTGACTTTTTGTGAGGATGCTATAGTTTGCATCATAAAAATGTAATTGTAATTTTTTGTACATAATTTAATTTTTATTCGTTAGATTCTATATCGTTTTATTCTAGATGGAATATATTGTTAGATTCTATCTAAATTAAATATTACAGCGTCAGTATAACAATACCCCAACTCTGTAAAAAGATCAGAAGTTTCACGTCAGCCATTTTGAAATTTTTCTAGGTTATGAAAGGGAAAAATCAAATTTCAAAGCAGTTTTGTTAACAAAGTAGTAAATTGAAACAGTGTGTACGGTTTTAGCTTCTTAAATTATCGTAATAAAACACAAAAAACCTAACAAAAATAGAATTTTTTGAACGAAAAGTGAAATTTGATGATTTTTTGCGAAGTTAATATAAAAAATACAAAAAAACTACTTATTAACAAATTTGTAGGAAATTTAATTACAAATCTGCAGTATGCTGTCAGATTTGCTCTTCAACCAACGGTTAGCCCACAATGAAGCCGTAAGCAAACTCTGCACACAATTCAAAATTCCCGTCCGCCATTTTAATTTTTTTGAGGAGTTAAAAATAAAGAAATGTTACTTTTCGGAATTTTCTCGTTAGTTGCTTGGTAAAAGCTACAAGAGTGCCAAATTTCAAGTTTCTAGCTCATCTGGAAGTGGGTTAAAATTTGTATAGGTGAGTGAGTGAGATAAACATGCAGCTTTATAGATATTAGATATATAAACAATTTGTTAGTATATTGGAGAGATAGGACATCAGCAAACTTACCTTAGAAGACAAGTTCACTAGAACCAGAGTAGTGATACAGAAAAGAATCACATAATCACACAAATTTTCAGTGCCACTGGCACTTTCTTCACATTTTTTTTTGGAGGATGAAGTTAAGGTAATGTTTAATAGGATGGTCAGGAGGTAATGGTGGTGGGTCAAAGCTGGAGGGAGGTTTGAAGCATGCTAGCCAGGTTTCAGGCAGTTTCGTAGGATTAGGGTTGATGGTGTTGCTCTCAAAAACATTTTCAACTTAAGGTTGCGGCTAAAGGAAATGACATCAGAAACTAAGGAGAACTGGTTTAGTGAGAAGTAGGAGTGAAAGTAAGGCCTTTGGACAAAATGCTCAGTTCGGGTCGGAGAGGGTATGGTTTGAGAGGTTATACACGAATGGTTGGAAGGATTGACTGTTTCCGTAGGTTTGACACTTGGGGACAGGAACGGTTAACATAGTTGGTAGAGGAGTTGGTACACAGTTTTTTGGGAAGATCAGGGAGTTGGCCATGAGCGTGGGTATATTAAGAAGGTCTGCTAGGTTAGGTCTTGGGCCTATAAGAGGATAGTTGGATTGAAGGTTAGGCCTAATTTGAAGGAATCCAGCTGTGTTTGAAGGGTTTGTAAATAGAGTTTGGAAAGTTTTTTTTAGTTTGGTTTTGTTGAGTTTGATAAGCAGGTTGTTGGCAGTGGTAATAGTATTGGTAAGTTCATTGAGAAGATGGGGATTGGTGGATATGATCAGTTCATAGCAGGCAAGTAACAGTTTTATTATGTTCTTCTTTGTACAGATTAAGGATGGTTTTAAGGATGTGAAGGGAGTGATCATTATATATTTCCAGGGTTTTGTTGTGCATGTAGGAAGGCTTGGCAGATATGGCAGATTTAGAGGTTAGGCCTAGGGGGACAATTTCTAGGGCGAAACAATTAGAGAGAAAGGAAATATGGCTGGATAATTTGGTTAGATGGAAGGAGTGGTTTTTGAATAACCAGCACTTAAGAATATTCATGATGGAAGAGGGCAGTAGGGCAGGATACAACACAAATGGAAAACAAGAAGAGCAAAAGGAGAAATGTGACTTTAAAATTTTAGGTTAGGTTAAAGGGCATTAGGCCAGGAATTAGTATATTGGAGAGATAGGTTATCAGCAAACTTACCTTAGAAGACAAGTTCACTAACGCCAGAGCAATAGTAACATACACAAAATAATCACATAATCACATCAATTTTCAGTGCCATTAATTTGTTGTAATTGTTACAATTTGTTGTAATTTTTAAAAACGATTAGTTTCAATCTGCAGGGTTATCATGAACAAAAGTACTTGTTGTTTTATTTATTGGCTTTTGAAACTGGAAGGTTTTTCCTTAAGTGAGAATAGATTGAAAATATCTTTAAAACTGTTGTCTAATGCCTTTTTATCTTATCACATTTTCTGTTATGCGTGATTAGATAATGTCTTCATCAACAAAATGATCACATCAAGTCCAAAATATATATATATATATATATATAACAAAACATAATATTCTTATTTTGTTTTCAGGCAAGCCAGCCCTGACGAGGTATGATACGTCGCTGGGTCTACTGACCAAGAAGTTTGTAGGCCTTCTGCAGACCTCTGCCAAAGGTGTTGTTGATCTCAATGTGGCATCTGAGTCGCTTGAAGTTCAGAAGCGAAGGATCTATGACATCACTAATGTGCTGGAGGGCATTGGAATTCTGGAAAAAAAATCAAAAAACAACATCCAATGGAAGTGAGTAGCAGTTTAGCGTACATTATCTGAATTTTTCATGAAGGAAAACTTGGGTCTTTGTAAATTAAGCAGATCTAACAGTATTGTTGGCATTACTGAAAATTTGTTGATAAGTAGATCAAACATTATAAAATTCAAAACTTAGCTAAAAACTATATTTTTAATACTAAAAATGTTACCTAATTTATCTAAAAATTGTTATAATATGATTTTACCTAATATATAGTAAATGAGCAAGTCTGAACTATCTTTAAAATCAATTCCCGTAAAACTACAATAAAAACATTTACTTCAGTCTGAGTTTCACCATTAACTTAGTGTAGATTTGTATTAGCTCCACTCATGGTGCAATTCTTGTTTTAAGTTTTAAAATTTTTTTCAAAATAAAATACTAAATACAAATATTTTATGTTGTTTAGTATGAAGTTTTTCTAAATAAAGCCAACTTGGGTAGCTACCCGTGACTGGCTTGGGTAGCCAACAGTGATCAACTGGGCTTGGATAGCCAACAGTGATCGACTGGGGAAGCCACCCATGACCACTTCACTTAGAGAAGCCACCTGTGATCTACGCGGGTAACACCTATGATAGTCTGAGGAAGGCTGTGATCAACTTGGTAACCACTTACGATCAACTTGGGTAGCAACTGTGATCAACCGTGATCCTCTTAGGCAGCAACCGTGATCAATCTGGTTAGCCACCCTTGGCCTACCTGGGTAACATCTATAATATACCTTGGTAGCAACTGTGATCAACTTGGGAGGCTGGCAACAGGCGTTGGGAGGGAGGGGAGGAGGAAGCTTTGCCCAACAAGCGCAACTAATTTTATACGAAATCATTAAATGAGAATATGTTTCTATTCAACTGTTTTGAGTTGAGTTTTATTTAAACTGTTGTATGTTGAAGTTAAACTTTCATTTTCGGATATCTTTGTTTATGCATTAAAAAAAATGATATCGTTTCAAATTTTGTTCAACATAAAAAAATTTTTATTAATAGAAAAGTTAACTGTTTATATCAATAAGTTAATATCAACAAATAGAATAGACAAGAGAGCAAGCTTTAACCAAAGCATCAAATAGTATAGAACAACATACCAAAGATAACAAAAGTAAACATGTTTAAATTATATTTTAGTCCAATAGTTACCTACAGATCAGAAACATGGAACATTACGGAAAAAGAATGGAGCAGAGAGCAAGCCAGTAAGATTATATTTATAAGATCAATTAAGGGAAATACGAGGAGAGGTAGGATATTAAATGAGGAGTTGAGAAGGGGGAATTATTGAAGATAGTTTGTGAGAAAGAGTAGAGAAGACGAGGCCAAGGTGGTTTGGCCATGTTAAAAAGGAATTGCAGAGGATAGGTTACCTAGAAAAATGAAAGAATTAATTTTAATCGGAAGAAGGCCAAGAGGGAGACAAGAAGATGAAGGGCAGATAGATGATGTGAGAATAGATGTTGAAAATACGAGGACTACAGTGGCGGACTGTACTAGAAAATGATTTGGAAAGATCGTCTCCGTTGGAGAGGCTTAGTGAACATCCAGATCCAGCAGTTGTTGGAACAGAAGAGGATATACATGAACAGAAGTTAAATCTTTAAATATGTAATAAATATAACTTTTATTTTGACACCTATTTTCATATTCATAAATAAAAACATTTGTGATTGTATAAATCATAAATGTTAATGACTTACCTCCTTGGCCATTTAAAACCTAAGTTGTTTTTTTGCCTCGCCAACAATGCCTCTCCATTCTGTTCTGTTCTCTGCTACCTCAGGTGTAGTCCCCAGTTTTTGAATATCCTTTAAGATCTGGTCTTTCCATCAAAGTATTTGCCTGCCAAGGGGTCTTCTTCCTTCTGGGTTAGAATGCTCAACACATTTAATAATGGAAGTATTTTCCCGCCTCCACACATGCCCAGCTCTTCTACTTTTAAATAATGCTACTATATCTGGGTGAGTGTACATCTCTCTTAATTCTCTGTTCTCTCTTATTCTCCAAACTTCTCCTTCGCATACTGGACCAAACACTTTTCTTAGTATGGTACTCTGTTTTCAAAGGCAATAAGCTTCTTCTCATATTTCTTTGTAAATGTTAATGGCAGGGTACAAAAAGTGCACTTTTATAATTTTGTACGGACAACATAACCTAACATACAAAAATGTATTATTTTGTATGGTTAAAAGATCGTCGCTTGGATAAGTATCCTCCAATCCAATTACTGAAACAATTAAACAGCAAAATTTATAATTTTAACTACAACCACAAAAAGTTAACTAACTTGATTCCACGTAAAGTTTTTTAGAAAAACAAGTTTTTTACATAAGCTTAACATAATTTGTCTGTACCTATATCTGTGAACAAATTCATGTAATAAAGTTAGATTTTGGTTTATATATATGATAGGTACAAATTATATAAATAGTTTATAGCCTCTGGTTAAACTGGATGATTTGACATAGTATAATAATATAATACCTGTCAAACTGCTCCAAAGGTCCTGTACTTGTCACCATATGTTTTGGAGGAAACACTACATAATCAGGTGGGAAGTTACCGAAATCAGAAACAAAGGAGAATTGTGGAAAACATCAAATTAACTAAAAAAGACTGCAACCCTTGATTATATACACCTACAACAGATATTCCATATAATAGGAATAAATATATTTTGTGTTTTTCCAAGGGAATACAAAAGTCTTCCAGGGGGAAGTCATGGCAAGGCCTCACTACTTTACAGGCCAGAAGGTTCTTGCAGCAACGTCACTCTAGTGGGTGAACTATGTGCTGCCCGCCCCATGGGCCATTGTGGGAAACGAATAATGCTCCTCACATTTACATGTTATTAAATACTTAAAGAGCTTCACAGTTTACTATAATAACTGTATGTGGAAGAAATTAAGACTGAATTGTCTAACTGAAGTATTGATATAATTTTAGTCATAACATTTCTAAATATAGTCGTTTTGTGCTCATAATAAAATATTAAAAATATGTTTATTGGAATGACATTAAATTAGATTATATCATTAAGAAATTAACTAGGTGTATGTTGAATCTTATGGTTTTTGAAACCCTGAAACATTGCTATCTTTGTAATTGGAGGTATAACCCAGAACGCAGCATGTCCGTGGCATGACTGATATGTTAAACTATTAAACAGTACAAGTAAACGTCACGCAACACAAATTTATTACAATATAAGCACAAAATACACAAATTTATTACAATACAAGTACAAAATGCACAAATATTATGGTGATCGATTTCGGTGAATCACGCTCACCTTCCTCAGACCAGAGGGATTCACAAAAGAAACTATTAAAATAAATAAACTATATAAATTGAGAAAGCTGAAAATTACTATCTTTATAGTTTAAAATACAACCCAGAACACATCATGACTGTTTGATGTGACTACTAAAATAAATAAACTATTTTCAATAAGTATTGCTAGGTATATTTTACATTTAATATAGGCCTACGTACTTTCACAGTGAAAGTTATTTGTCACACCAAAAACCAATTGTAAATAACTATTTTTGATGCAAATAATCCAACCAAACAAACAACAAGAGAACAATGACCGCAATGGTGATTCTGAGTGGCAAGGAGACAGATGGCGCGGTGCGCTACATCCTGTTCTCTGACGTAGTGCATGAATAATGGGGAACCTTCCAGCCTGTATTATGGTGAAGCCTTGGTCATGGCCAAAATATTGCATTAATACTCAATGCAATAAGTGATTTTTTTGTTTTCTAAATACTGTCTCCAGAAATTTCTTAGAAAATTATTATATTTTGTATACTGAATCCAATTACAATACAAAATTGTATTTGTTATATCCACCAGCATAAAATCTATATTATTTTTTATTCTATCCAGAGGAACTATCCTGGAAGAATTTTGTATTCCCACTGAAAGAATACAAAATATATTAACTTTCCAAGAAATTTCTGGAAATGGCAGTTAGAAAATTAAAAATGTCACTTATTGCATTGAATATTAATGCAATTTTGGGCCACGAGAAGCAGTCACTATCAACTGTGCAAACAACGATAACAGTGCGACTGGTTGTAAAAATGTAGTAACAGTCTTCAGTTTACTCAAATTGTGATTCTAATGTGGTTTTGTCGTTCTAATGTAAATCTTTCTACTTTTGCAACAAACAACAAAAGTACAATAAAACCTCGATAGTTCAACAGTCAGTGGACTGGAGGTTTGTGGAAGTATCAACATTTTGTACCAGAAAGAATTTTTAAGGAAATCGTACTGTACTTTCTTGATGAACATTTAAAAATAATGTAATAAAACTAAAAACAAGCTTGGCATCAATTTATCAGTGTATTTCCTACTGAATTGGTACAGAGTTACATTACGGAGATAATAAAATATGGACAGTACAGCACTTACATGGTGGAGTCACCTAATATTAAAAATAGCCAATGTTTAATTGTTACTCACTTCGACACTGTTATTTTATTTGTTCTGCACTGGTATAAACCATGCAAAGCTTGTCACGGAATTAATATTGCCATGTCACAGGCCCATGGCCAGTGTTGAAGTATAAGGACTGTTACAGTATCGCATGTCAAATTACAGAGGTTCTAATCTTACCTCAAAGTTATTTTCAATATAACCCATAGTGTGATATTTGTTAGTATGATGTTGGGTGAAGGATGATATTTGTTATTGAGTTCAGAGGGCAGGGTTTATGAAAGACTTATTTAAAAACTCTGGGATATGTAATCCACTAATAACTTCTTCCCGTCTGCTGATTTTGTATACTCAAGTGCCGTTCGTTTTCTCACTACTATGGTTACGTAATTTAAAAATACTATGGACTTTGGTAACTTTTGCTTTTAGTAGTTTTAATTATTTAGTATTTTTTATCTTAAAAACCAATTACAGTAGTTAAAAAAAACTTCAAAAGACTTGAGAGGTATTGATTGATACACTTTAATTTTTGGTGAAAAACAAATTATTTTTAAGCTAAATTAAATAACAGCATAACATGATTAGGAAGCTAACACAAGTCTGGTCATTGTAATTTATTTCAATTTGGCTTTTTTCCCTGTGTTCACTTTGTTTACGTTTCTAGTTCATGCATAACACGTACATATTTATTTTATGTATCTATCTGTTTATCATTGATATGATAACAGAAATCAGTGAATGTATAAAAGTATGTATAAGAATGCTTTGTATAATTTATGTAATATTAGGCTGTTTTCACCCTTTTGTAGACATAATTTTAAAAATCCCAAGAAAACAATACAAATTTCGCAAATATTACCTATTATACATTTAAATCATAAGTCACTTGAAGGTTTTTCATTTGTGCACTATTATATGAGGTGTGTTTTTAAAGTAAGTACCGTTTTGGAATCCCGCCGCTGTAGCGCTGTGATCAGCGTTCAGCGCATGCGTGCTGAGTACTACTGTCTGTTGGCAAGCCACAGCCACCATTACGAACCCATTCAACTGTATTTAAGGTTGCTTATGACTGTTTAAAATTCATCCTGCGATTAAAAATGCTGCCAACTGTAAATCACATGTTATGATAAGTTTTCGTAACGCTTAGGGCGTGAAAGCAGCTGACATTCATCATGAATCTATCACCGTGACAATTTGGTTTTAAAAATCGTAACCATCACGATTTTAATGATCTATGAATGTGAGAGATCTGGTTAAAAGTTTGTTTTCTCACCAAACATTTGTTTTGTTATTTTTCATCAGCATTTTGGGAACTTAACGTAAGCATAACTCTCAGTACTTCAAACGTCCTGTTACAACTTCAGAAATCACACTACTTGACACTTGAAAACACGCTACTTAACAATGCAATTGCAAAGCGTCTGTTTTCTCTGACTTTTTTCATCAATGTTCTGCACCAAGTCATCAGTAATAAGTGAAGGTTTCCCACTTCGTTCCTCATCATGCACATTTGTACGGCTACCTTAAAAGCTCTCACCCATTTCCAAAAGATCCATCACTCATTCTGTTTTCTCAATAAACCTCACAGATCTCTCGATGAATATCAGCTGCTTCCATGCCTGTAGCGTTACAAAAAATTATCATAACATGTAATTTACAGTTGGCGACATTTTTAATTGCAGGAAGAATTTTAAACAGTCATAAGCCTTATATACAGTCGAATGGATCTGTTGTAACGGTGGCTGTGGCTTGTCAACAGGCAGTAGTACCCAGCATGCATGCGCTGAACGACAACTGCAGCGCTACAGCGGCGGGATTCCAAAACGGTACTTACTGAAAAAACACACCTCGTATTAAGTGTACGTGTATTCGCTTTGCTGCTTAAGCGGGAGAGGGAGGATCTGTGATTTATATAATATTAAAATTTAGAGGGGCTCTAGGTTTGGTAACCCACTTATGAGCAGTTTCCATGCTTCTGAGCTGCAGTTTGCAAGGAGAGATCTGATTATCTTGTCATTAAAACTGATTATGGCTTATGAGTATGCTAAAGGGTAAAAGAGGTTTATAGGGTAATTGACTTTGCAGTCATGCCTGTTTTCATATTAGAATTTGTATGTTGATATAGTTTCTGGAATATTGCAAACTAATAACCTTACACAAGTGAACAGGAAAGTACAGGCCAATCCACATTAGTCAGTGCAGAAGTATTGCAATTGACAATGGCAATAGACTCAGTTGCCATATGGTGAAATAATGGCATCGCTGTTCACCAGTTCCTTAGATTGTTGCTAGAGTAGTGTTTTGCTTGCCATCTATTTTGTTTCAGTTTGCTTAGTAACTGGACTGTAAAACTGTATAAGGGCTCCCCGTACCTTCAGCTATATATAGAGAACCTCTACCAAGTTGCATTTAAAATCTGTTTGTCAGGTTAGTGTTTGAAAACTTTTGATCTTCAGTGAGGATAGACTTATCTCTCTATTTTCAATGAGGAAATTATACTTGTATTTGTACTTGTTATATGTTAGAGAGACTTAATAGCTAAATCTGAACAAAAATATGTCTTATTTTATGATATCTTTGTTGTAGAGGTGGTCAGATTCCTATGGATTCACAAAACATATTGCAAGCAGAAATTGAAGATCTTGAAAGACAAGAACAACATTTAGATCAACTTATTAGAAATACAGGTATTTAAAGTTTGAGAAGAACAGGATATGCTTAAATTTATTTAGAATGAATTATTTAATAATAATGTGTGCATTTTTATATAATACTGCACTACCTCAATAGGAGAACTGCCGTGTTCATTGTTATTCACATGTCTACGGTTTCTGCATACTTAAATCATAAATGTGGGAAAGCTAATCATGTGCACTTTTTCACCTATATTGACTTAACTAATCTTCATTCCCCTATATCAACTCGCACAGGCGTTTGATAGAAGTGTGTCGTGTTGCTTAATTTTGTGTTTTTAAAGCAAGCGATTATCTAGTTGGCTTAATATTATATCATTCAAAACATAGGCAGTAGCTTCACATTCTTAAGATAGTAACTGCTATTGTCTGGAATATCTGATATTATTTATTCATTCTGACAGTTTGAAAATTAGAGACACAGTAACATCAGATGGAGAGCAAGTTAATATTAGCATTTGTTCTTGAATTATCACAGTAGTTAAATGAAACATATGCATTACATACTGTATTTTTAAGGCCAATATTTCTTCACATTACTGTCATAGTAACTTTATGTCGGCACTGGTGGCGCAGTGCTGTAACCCAGCTACATGGGGACAAAGTGTTTGGGAGACTGTAGGCGATAGGTTGGATGCTCGGTCCTCTTAATACCGACATGGCGTCCACTCAATGGTTGCCAGCGGCGTGGACACTATTAGAGAAGTCCGGGGTGTCCAGGTTGAGTGGTAATCATTGTGCGGATGTTGTGTGGGGGAGATAACTGAGTATCAGGCTTGTCAATTAGCTGAAAATCAGACCAGCACACGTGGTTCGGATTCCACATAAAGCTTTAGGCCCCTTAGTTGCCCTGGCTGTTGGGCTATTAATAAATTGCCCTTTCTGAGGAACAGTTGAACTCGGATAGTAACCAGACTACACTCATTCACACTCAATCTACACTCGTATAATCATTCATATTCGACTTAAAATACCAACAACGTGTCGGCGTCTCATATGTAAGAGTGTAAGAATTTTATCCAACTGATAAGCAATAAGAGCTTAATTAATCTTAATATACAAGCTGTATCTAAAATGATGTTCATATTGTACTGTACTAGTCCTCCCCTTTACTCTGTCAGATAAGTTTGCAGCACTGATCAATAGTCTGTAGGGAATGGGCAGAAAGAGGTTATGAAGGACATCGACCTCTTCTTTTAATAAATAAAAGAGGGAAAAATAGAGATGTTTTTCAAATGCGGCCTTTTTACCATTAATGAAATACAGAAATATTTAGTGGATAAAAATATTCCAAGATCTGCTTATCTAGAAGAAGTAGTCTTGTCACACACTGTTTTATTTTGGTACATTTGTAGATTGTCATGTCAATGTATCTCATAATAAGGGTCTACAATGAACTACAAGGCTGAGCAGTAAGATAAATATGTTTGCTGTTTAGAACATGACCTGAAGCTAATGAATGAAGATAAACGTTATGCATATATTACATACTACGATCTGCGCACCTCCCTATCAGCTAAGCAAACTACGATGGTAGTTAAAGCTCCACCAGAGTCTAAGGTTGAAGTACCTGAAGTTCACCCTGATTCAGAAGAGAAGCAGGTGATGTACATTGATACTACAAATTATTGTTTGTATGGAATTATTTTGTTTATTCTACAAGTTTTTTTACTTTATTAAATCACCATTTATGCCTAAATTTATTACAATTTTACTTTTGAAAGGGGATTTTGAATATAATTTAAAAGAGCTAAACTATTCCACAAGTCATTTAAATATTAAGGCTAGTACATATCAATCCATTTTGGTAACAGCATTTTGTATTTGATCGGTTCAGTACCTTATGAAACTGTTAGCTGATTTAATTAGGTTGCATGTCTGATTTAAAGGACTAAGTGCAAATAATTTTTGAATTATTTTTCTTACTTGAATCATTCTTTGATTGGTTTATGTTTCTCAACAACTTTTTAGTATTTGAAACCTTGTATATATGTAATTTAATAAGAGTAAAACAAAATGTCAATGTTCTAAATATTTATTTAATTATTTATCAATTAACTGAGCCGTAAATACAAAAAGGCATCAAAGTAAAAAAAACCTGTTTTTAATATCTGTTATAAGTTTATGATTCTAAACAAATTTTATTTTCAACATTTAGTTTATAGTTTTTTCAGAACTAATGCCCAAATAAATTAAATTTATTGTTGTCAGCATACCATGTTAAGTTGATTTTTAACTAACTCAACTCTTGCGTCAATAATGATGATTATTTTAATATAAGAAATATTATTGTTAAATTTATTATTTTAGATATGTAGATCTAGTTTTTTAGATTTGTATTGTAGATCAAAATCCGGAAAGGCATTTTCTTTTGACCATCAAAACGTTTCATTTATCATGCACTCGTCAACCTTTACTGTTTTTCTCATTTGAAATATTAGGTTGTAATTAGTAGATAATTTTTCAGTGTAGTAGGTTACTTTTCATAAATAGAAATGATTTCTTTAAAATAAAAAAATTTAAAACAAATAGTTTAAGGTTCATACATTTTTAATTTGATTGTAAAAAAGTTACAAACAAATTTTTAGGTCTACCTATTTGATTGTAAAATATTTATATTTCTTAATTAGATAGAAGGTATGAGCCTTGAAATTCTTTAATTTTGTAGAACAGCTGTAGTGCTACAATATGTACTTAATAGATGTGCTTTCATACAGTTACTACATCATTCATTTTTGTACATAATTTCCATCAGGCACTTCTTGTAAAAGGTTAAACTTTTAGTAAAGAATAAAGATTGAGATCAGACTAGCAAACATTCTTCAAGTGTTTTCATTTGTCAGAAAAAGGAATTAGAACAGTTTCACACTTCATCACAGTGAGTTGTATAAGATAGCTATTAAAAATCGGATATTGTTGCCACACTATCCAGTCTGTTCAAGTCAAATGCAAACTCACAAGAACTAACTGCACTCTTATGCAATTGCTACCTTACCGACATAGAACGACAGTTGATGAAAATATACCTTAACAGTTATTAGTTAAATTTCTCAGCTGAATACGCCATATTTAATTAAAATTGCCCATTTACTTAAAAAGTTTAAAACTTCTATGAAAACAGTGTTATTTTTAGAAGCATTCTATATTATGAAAAAGTTTGTGACACATTACTGGAATAAAGAAATCGGATGAGGGCTGTTTTAGTTGTATGTTTGTAAGGGACCTAGATAAAAGTTTGTTAGGATAATTTTGAAGTACACATGTTTGAGAATCGCTTAACACTTTATCGATATTTTCATCCATTAAAAATATATATAATTTTTAAGACACATCATGCCCATAAAGCCAGCTATTTTCAATAGTGAATTTTGCCTGATAATCTCATTCTAAGCACTTACAACTCCTTAAATGTTTTTTAAAATCTGAGGTAATGTGGTGAATCCCAGGGTCACAACCACATGAGTTGGTTTAACCATTCATGTTTATCGTCTTAACCCTTTGAGGACCAACAAAAAGTGAACTTTTTCCTTCACTTTTCAGGTGCGACATGTAAATTAATTAGGCTGAAAATTTGGAGAAACGCAAGTCTATACATTTATTTATAAAATCTGTTATAAATAACAGAGTTATAGTTACAGAATGTTTGTAATTTATTACTTTATAAGAATAATTGTCCAAAAAGTCATCTTATAATTTTTAATATTTATATTTTTCATAAAAAAGTGTATTTTGTTAAAAAAAATTTGTTGTACGATTACAGCTCTTAAACAAAAAAATATTTTATGTGTGGGAAATTGTTTTATTGAAGTCTAAACTTAATAACCTACAAACACAGAAATAATTATAACAATTGGATTGAAAATAAAAAAATATAACATGAAATAATTTGTTAATACTGTCGGATTCATTTATTAATATTAACTCGTGTATTATTGTCAGTTCTTTTCATTGACGTTATATTTCAACAGCTGGCTCCAGACATTAAAAAAAAGCATTCTCGAACGTCTGTGTGTCATCCCAAAGACATACAAGTTATCGTAAGCGGTAAGATAGATGTTATATATAACAAACTTCGAATGACGGGATATCGCCATTATGTCCTCAACGTTAATTTTAGTAATGACCATATTTCGTCATTTCGGTTCTCAAGGGAAAAACGTAAATGACGAAATATAATTTCGCTCCCCAAAGGGTTAACCAGGAGATAAATTTATTTAATTAATTTTGAATGTAACGGCCAGAATTGTTTTTAAAAGATAGCCATAACATCACTTGTGATAAACCAAGTACCAGGTTATGTTACATTGCCTTACTAAACATATCTAGGAACATGTAAAATTCATAAAAAACAATGAGGTTGTGACAAGTTTCTTCTCTTCAATTTTATGATACAAAATCATCATTCAACAGGCCATTTTTTCCCCCTCTTATTGACCTATCAAATGCACTCTTCTACCTTTCAATCATGGCAGTTGCACCAAAACTCTGTATTCTGATGGCAGATTTTGGCCGCCTTATTTTTCTTTTTTATTCTGAAAGACTCAGTCTTAAGGTGGCCGTTTCCCTCCATAAAAAAGCTCCAAAACATGGCTTTCTATTTAATAATTCTAGGTTAGGTTAAAGGGCACTAGGCCAGGAATTAGTATATTAAGAGAGATAGGACATCAGCAAACTTACCTTAAAAGACAAGTTCACTAACATCAGAGTAGTAGTCACAAACACAAAATACACAAAAGCTCACAAATTTCCAACACCACTGGCATTTTCTTCAGGTGAGTAGAGGGAGAGAGAGAGAGACACTTGCCAGTGGTGTTGGAAATTTGTGAGCTTTTGTGTATTTTGTGTTTGTGACTACTACTCTGATGTTAGTGAACTTGTCTTTTAAGGTAAGTTTGCTGATGTCCTATCTCTCTTAATATATTTAATAATTCTGTCATTATTGATCATATCGCTACACTTGAAGTGTCATTTAATAGGGGAAGGGCCATAACCTGCTATTTTTTGGAAAATTATTTGATTTTTTAATTGTCACTGGTCAGTGAAGTAAGCAAAACTTCAAACTTCATTATTGACTATTTTAAATTAAAAAACTCAAAAAAGCAACTATGGTCCACTGGACTGAACTTTCAGTTAACATAACACTCACTATGCCTCATTCTAATAATAAACACAAACCATACAGTTGAAATAGAAAAGCATGTTTTAGCCCCCTAACGGCTGATTCGTGCGAACCAAGTGGTCATGCTATGAACTATTTGCTCCAACTTACTATCCTCGTAACTTATTAAGACTACTCTACGTTTAAAGGCTATCCTAAAAACATACTGATTACAGGACTGAATCCCTTTATAACCAATCCAAAACCACCTTCCACTGCTTATGGGCACTGATCATGTCTTACTTCTTGTTCTACTGGCCAACATTTCTATCACTTGCGAATGTGATACCACATATCGCATTCCATTTCATTTTCCAATGTTTATTCTCTGTTAATTTAAAATAAAGAAACCAGCTGAGTTCTAAAGGGAAATTTCAGAATACGTACATATTGTTACCTTCTTCTTAGTTAACCAAAATCTCAACCGTATTTTATACAATATAACTTTTGTAGTTTGTACTGTATTTTTTGTAAAAAGGAAATAACATAAAAATTATAACCTACATTAAGCTCAGCGTTTAAAATGTGAGCTGATAAATGAGAAATGAATTAAGTCTGATATACGAATCAATTCACATATCGTGTAGGGCTACAATTTTATAATATATTGAAGAACTGAACGTAATTGCAGGTGAAAATAATATCTATCAAGAACTACAAATAAATGAAACTTGAAAATAAATGTAACAATGTCTATGTTCTCTGTCTGTTCCAACGTTGCTCTGTCCATGCAAAGGTGGCCTTGCACGTGCGTGTGTGAGAGGCGTAGTTCGAAATAATACCGACACAGTTATTTTTAGGTTTTGCCAATTTTCCATTTTCTTTGGTACGATTGAATAGGTCTCAGAATGTTCTTTGGCTTTAGGTCTCAGAAGGTCGAGGAGGTTTTTGGGTAACTATTTCAGACTTAGGAATGTGGACATATTCAAATAAAATAACAGTCTTTTCAATTAGTTAAATATTTATTGCGGTATATGATTTTCAATAGCTTTGTATTTTAGATTACAGAAAATATAAAAGTAGTAATAAAAGACAAAATGGCGTTATTTCAGGTAAATTGATAAGAACTTTTTTTCTTGAAAAATTTTAAAGTTCTAAAATTTGTAAGAACTAACGACATTCCTTTTAAACATACATTAAAATATAAATGCGATACATTAACGGATTTTTAAGTAATAAAATGTAAAGTGTATGCACAATGAAGAATAATTAAAATTCCTGTACTTTAATTGTTCCGACTAGAATAAAAATTATTGAGTATTGATGAATAAACTTATCTGTAGCAGCAAGGCTACTACTAGACTGAGTTATTGTTAATAATTGACTTCATGTATTGTTGATAATTGACTGCAAGCGATGAATAATTGATTTGCAATGGTAGGCTTTAATAATGCAAGTAGAGGCATATTAATTAAAACAACCGGCAAGCAACTATACACAGCACGCCCAAATTTTTTCCTTGGGCTAGGGCTAGGTCATCGTTTAGTTTATACATCGATAGGCTAGGCAGACAGTACAGTCACGGCTGTGGTACAGTTGTGGTGTCTTGTTCTGATATCAATTTGACAACAAGGTGCTCCACCAAAACCAAACGTAGCCAGTTTTCCCCCGAAATAAGGACTAACGGCGGGTGCCATTTCACCTATCCCGCTGACACTTTGGTTAATCTATATACTCTGTGATATGTTATTTTAATGTTAATTTGGAATATGTATGTTTCAATCGTATTATTTTGAATGGTGCGATTTTTATAAAATAATCAACCTTGTAATAAAAGCCTAGATCAACAATTACTGTACATTAATTCTTCGCAATTCATATTACCTGCTCTTGAGGTTTTATAAATTATAGTCAGAACAATATTTGAATTAAAGATGTTTGAACACAATAAAAATGCCATTAGTTACATTGTTGTTGAATTATTTAAATAATCCAATTATTTTGTTAAATTTAAATGTATTTTTTCTTTTCTTGGTACAGTATATATTTTGCATAGATTAGCTTTTTAACACTAAAGGTGACTTTTATACCTTGGATTATGTATAATAAGTACCAAATAGCTATGTAGTACTGGGTCATTATAGCAGTTAACAATACTGCAGCACTACTTCTGCAATATTGTTGCTGCAACTAATACTGCTATCTACTTTTTCTGATACAATCGCTTTACATTTCCGTGGCCTGCGTAAGTACAGAGGCAAGAACAATCTGCATCATTTCTCTGTAAAACTAGCATTGACAATGATAAATTACAAGAGAATGGCTTTAGGATTCGCCTGGGCGTGGCCTGGGCCTACTTGTCTCTCCTCACTCTCCCGGAAATAGGGCCTGCGTCGGTAAGAAGGTATCTCTACTAAATCCATTATCAACTTTCCAGCGGTGACTTGGCGGTTTGGGATACGGCCACCTTAATGAACAATAGTTGTTCATTTTATAAATTTAAAAAAGAAATACGTACAGTCAAAGCTAACAAAACACAAGACTAACCAATAAATTAATCAAAAATATTAGTGCCAGAGTATAGCTAATAAAGTAGAGAAACAGTGCCTATATACAGTGCTGGCAGTAATTATGCTATAATGAAATGATCTCTTATTTCTATACAAACTTGAATGAATTGTAATTTCACTGAATTAAAAGAAAAAGTAAGTAAATTTATATGTTCATTCTGAAATTACAACTATGAGATTAGTAAGTGAGTCCTAGGCAGGATTTTTCCTAGACGATTAAAAAAACATTCTTCCAAACTAAATAAAATTTACATCTAATCAATGTCTAATCCAATTTTTATCTTAAGAGACTAATTATAAGAATGTAATTTTTGAACATATATACTCAAATGAAACAGGGTGTCTACCGGTCACGGAAGTCACGGAAGTCCCCGAAAAGTCCCGTATTTGTATGAAGGGTCACGGAAGTCACCAAAAGTCACGAATTTTTATTCGTAGGTCACCGAAATATGGACAACTTTTTCTATTATTATTTTGATTTTTTTCGCTCAATGATGGTTTTTTAAGCGTTTTGATTCACTATTGATCGTTCGTCAACGTCAACAGTGATACATCGATGCGTGTATACGTTGAGCGTAATATTGTGTAGAGTAGAACACAGAAAACATAAGGAAGGCAGTGCACATGGAAGAAATAAGAATGATTTTAGATGGAATGGAGAAATGCATAAGAAAGTTCGACGCGATTGGCTGTTGTCTTGGCAACGTAATTTCCTCACGAGCGCATGCGCAGAGACTCGGAAATGTGTTCTACTATTCGCTATGCGCCGTACTTTCAAACACCTGTTTTCGTGAGTTTGTTTTGTTTGCCATTCTTTTCCTTGTTCCTTTTGTGAGAGGTCCAACCTCTCAGACCATACCGATATTCAACCAGTGAATTTTGCTTGAAACGGGTCTAGAATTGGCTGTATTTTCACGTGATATGCTTTTCATTCCGCGGAAATAACGTATTTTACCGAAAAATTCGAAAAAACCAATGTCCGAACTTTTAGTATTTTTGTCATATTTCCGTTAATTTAAATGGTATTTTAATCATCTTTTTTTTATTTTGATGTGTTTTATTGCGCTGAATACAAATTTGAAAACTATTTTGGTCTATTACAAATATTTCTCGAGAAATAACGGAAAAACTACTATCGCAGCAGATCGCGATTAGCGGCCATTACGCGATCATTAAATACAACAACTATTTATCACAAAAACCAAATTCACCTATATTCCCGCCAGAGTGACGGCCGGTAGGCCGTCACGGAGGCCAAACGCTCGAATTTAACGCAAATTACGAATTTTTGTTGAGAAAATATACAATTAGGATAAGTTAGGTTATGTTTGGTTATGTCGTAAAAAGTGGATTTTTCGAGCTGAAAAAATAATTTTACTACAAAACCAGTTATATATTTGTGTTCAGCATAAAAAAATACGAGAAATGGAAAAAAAATTTGTCGAAAAATAACGATTTTTAAAAAAGTTGGTTTTTTCATTATTAGATAAAAAACTAGTTTTTCGATTTTTCGGTAAAAACCGAGTTTTCCGCGGATGAAATCAAACTCCTCAAGAGATATAAACTCATTTTTCACCACTTTTTTAACATGAAACCATATTTTCAGAGGTGGCAAGAAAGTGCATAATTATCTTTAGGCCTAACATTTGTAGTTCCAGTACTGCAGCCAGTAGTACTGTAGATAGTTCCTTAAACCAGCAAGGAAGTAATGAAGCAATTTTAACACTGCCTTCTACTTCAAAAACTTCATTAATTGAGATTAGCCAACAATCAGATTTTTCGTCTTTGGCTGAAAAACAAAAACAGCCCTACTCCAGTCCTGACTAGTTTTCTTATGTCTGACAGTGTCACTAAAGCTGAAATTTTATGGGCATGTCAGTGTACTTTGACAAACACTTCTTCACGTTCGGGTGAAGCGGCAAGTGTATTATTTCCTATCATGTTCCCTGACAGTGCAATAGCTCAAAAATTTCAGATGCACAAAGATAAGATAGCCTATAGTGTCACTTATGGGCTAGGTCCCTATTTTTCTAATATCGTAGCAACAGAAGCCAAAAGGAGTCCGTTTTTTGCACTTTCTATTGATGAAAGCTTTTAAAAATGACATTTGCCAAAAGCAGCAGATGGACATTATAATAAATTATTGGTGTTCAGAAAAAAACATGGTTAGCACAAGGTACCTGACTTCAACATTTTTAGAAAGGTCTTCTGCTGTTGATATAAATTGACTACTACTTTAGGGGAATTCAACTTGCCACTGAATAAGTGAACTCAGCTGTCTACTGACGGACCTAACGTCAATCTTTAGCTTATTTTTGACCTGAAAACTCACATGAAAGAGTCCCTTGTTAATAATATGGAGATTATAGATGTTGGCACTTGAGCATTGCACATCGTTAACAATGCTTACAAAACTGCACATAGTAAAGTTGGCTGGAAATTAAACCAGTTTTGAGGGCTTTGTATAGGCGTTTTAAAATACCACTGTACCTGTATGGGTGGGTGGGTGGGTCAATACCACTGTAGTGTATGGTTGGGGGGGTGGGTCAATACCACTGTAGTGTATGGGTGGGCGGGTGGGTCAATACCACTGTACATGTATGGGTGGGCGGGTGGGTCAATACCACTGTACGCTCATGGGTAGGCGGGTGGGTCAATACCACTTTACGTGTATGGGTGGGCGGGTGGGTCAATACCAATGTACTTGTATGGGTGGGCGGGTGGGTCAATACCACTTTACGTGTATGGGTAGGCGGGTGGGTCAATACCACTGTACGTGTATGGGTGGGCGGTTGAGTCAATACCACTGTACTTGTATGGGTGGGCGGGTGGAAGAAATTTATATAGGCAACTGTAATATTTGTATATTTAATGTTTAGGCATAGTCATTTAAAAGGTTCTTGACCTTTGATTTTGATTTTATTTCTATTTTCCCAAAAAACTACACTACCTTCTTATAATACTGCCAGTTGACTGGGTCTAAGGTTTTTCCAAAAAAAATTCTGTGCAGTGAGATGGACAGAAAACTCCAGTGTTATAAGAAGGTGCTTAGACATTCTTCCTTCTTTAAAGCAATATTGTAACACCATTGTTGAACCCCCTGCAACAAAAAACTTTAACATAGTTAAGTCTTTCTTGCATGATGACAAAACTCTGGAGGCTAAACTTCATTTCTCAGCCATGATTGCAGAGGAGTTAGAAGTATTTTTGACATATTTTCAAAAGAATGATCATCTGCTTCCTTTTTTACACCAGGAAGTGCTTTCTCTAATGAGAGGCCTGGCCAGTAAAATAATCAAAAATAAAGTTATTGCAACGGCCACCACAGCTTATAAATTAAAACAAATAGATCTAGACAAGTTTGAAAATTTTCAAACTCTGGATAACATTGATATTGGCGCAAGATCTGCTCTTAGAAATATTGAAGAAGTTCATGTCCAGACTTTCAAGCTTGATTGTAAAAAATTTATTTTCGGAATTTACCAAACTTATTTATTTTGGAAAAAAAGTTGAAAACTCATATTTTTAAGGCAAAGTTCCAATACATGGTTTATTTTACTGTTTATACTATGCATTTTTAAGTGTTTTGTTTCTTAATGTTATTATTATTCAATAAATATTTGTAAATATTTTACTTAATTACATGCAGAGGAAGCAAAATATATCATATGTCCGTATCAAATGTCTGAACGTTGAAACCACCTAAAATTTGTTAAGTCACAGAATTTCAGAAAATTGGTCACCAAAAGTCACCAAAAAGTCCCCGATTTTTTTATCAGCCCACTGGTAGACACCCTGTGAAAGCACATTGTTCATAATTGATAGATAATAATGTTTTTATTGAATCAGAATTAGCTTTTTTAATTAACTATTTTTTGTTTGTTTTAGTTCACAATGCACATGAAAACTGAAGTGGGAGAGATAGAGGTCTTCTTATGTCCAGAAGAGAAGAGATTTCACCAGAGATTAGAAAGCAATCCTGCGAAAACTGAAATTAAGAGAGAAGTCAGGGAAGAACCGACACCTTGTACTTCAACTTCATCACAGCCTTCTGAATATTCTCAGCCTTCAACGTCTTCTGCTGACCCCATTGTAAGTTTTAACATTCAATCTGGCATTGGATACTACATAGCCAAGTCTTGCAGATACCTATTGTAATATAATGAATCTTCCACAAGGGTAGAGAAGTGTTCACCAAAAGTATGCATATAGAAGCTTATAATTTTAACAATTATTTCCTCCATGATTAATATAAGAATGAAGTCAAGATATAAATAAAGTTGTTTATTTATATCTTGACATGTTGTTTATTTGATGGAAAAGAGAAAAAAACTAAAGGGGGAGGTTGTAGGACATGCGCCACCCGCAACAATATATCCTCGGCCAATAAGATTACGTATCTCACGTGCATGCTCATACCAAAAGGGTAGGTCAGGGGGATGTTATGCAGGGGCATTTTCCACCGGAGATATCAAGAAGGATGTCAACACATCGACCCGCACTGCAGCTACTGGACTTCAAGCATACTAAGTTTTAATTATTAATCTCTCCTTTTTTTATATAGTTTTAATTATAGTTACAATCATGTTTCAATTAGCATAATTTAAATGAGAAGTGGGAAGTAGATCTAACAATGTAGTTAGTTTCAGTTATGACTAATATTAAATGTAATTTCCTGCAATATGAGGGCACTAGGGGATCACAACTAGGCCAGTAAATTTTAGTAGACTTTCAATATTTAATTTTTAATTTAGAATTAAAAAAAAGCTAACTGATTTGGAGGGAGTTTGACACATAGCACTCACCTGGCCAAAATCAATGAAACTGTTTCCCATTGTGCTCGAGTTGTGCAGGTTACGGCAGCAAATTGAATTAATTAATATGTTACTGCCTCTTAGAACGTAAATCATTAACTTTTCCGTTCACGAGACCACAATTTTCCCCACATAACAAAAAATGACACTCTAAATTATTTTTTAAACCAGGTTATCATCTGTATCGAGAATCAGGAATTGATTTAATGGTATCGGTATCGAGAATCAAACAATGTTGGTAATAACACATCATTAATTGCTTAGATTAAGAAACTGTTAGTTTATTCGTCAGGACTTAATTAATGCGGTGGCTGAATGTTTCTAAAGAAGTGAGACTAAAGTATAGAAAAGTAATATATTTACCCTTATTTAACACATTACTGCTATAGTAAAAACACTTAAACCGACCTGGGAAACTAAGTACTATAAAATTTAATTTTACTTTTCATAAGGTATAGACAGCCCAAAAACAGCAAAACGAAGTTGGTTGTAGCATGGAAAAAAGTTGTTTATGACGTCATAAGTTGTGGTCTGGATACGGTCCATCAGCCCCTTGGGATGCTGGAAGACCAATCAATAGGTGAGCCATCACCAGGTATGGCCACCAATAGCTTAATTGGTGAACAATGAATAGCTTATTGTCCTTCAAAAAGTTAATTTTTTAAGTCAGCAGTGTTGTTACACCAAATAGGGTTCAAAACTGCATCATCATCATCACTTTCGGTGTCGGAATCTTCACTCATAATAATGTCGTCACTCAAGTCAAGGTCATCAACAGTGTTGTCAGCCATGTTTCAACAATAAAAATTACACTAAATACTACAATAATATACACTAAACACACTTATTTACATAAATAACAAACTTATTTACATGAAGAAATCACTAAATTACATCAATTGTAAAACTCCGCTTGAAAAAAACGATAGATAAAAACGGAAAACGAAAAAATATAGAACGGTTCACATTTGTATAGCGGCCGACGTAAGGTCTACCTCGCGCAAGTAAATGTTACTTATTTACATAAATAACAAACTTATTTACATGAAGAAATCACTAAATTATATCAATTGTAAAACTCTGCTCGAAAAAACGATAGATAAAAACGGAAAACGCAAAAATATAGAACGGTTCACATTCGTATAGCGGACGACGTAAGGTCTACCTCGCGCAAGAGGTGAGCTCACACTGACTGCATAGCAACAACAGTGTAGAGTGGTATGGGCCCGGTCCACGCGCCACCAGTGCCCGGCCGGCGGTGGATCGTATACGGTCCACCCGCACTGAACGTGTTAAGCAATAATTCAATTCAATTCAAATACTCTTTATTCATAATATATATAAAAATATACAAAAATGGTGTCAGCGTTAAGAATTGTCTTATATCTAGGTATACATGTTACATTTTCTTATATTGTACTAAATTTATCCTGCTTACTATTAAAGCTTATTTATTACAATTCTTCAAAAGAGTATAATGCCTTGTTGATGAGAAACTTTTTTAATTTTTTCTCAAAATCAGCGTGATTTTTTACAGATTTTTTATCTTGAGATTCTATTAACAAATTTTGAACCCATATACGTTGGTTGTTTAGTATACAATTCTAGTCTATGAGAATTAGAGCAATATCCCCACGATTTCTTGTGTTATAGTTATGGTTGTCCCCAAAAAATTGTAAATCATTTACTTTATATTGTAATGACCGAATAGTTTCAAAAATATACTGTCATTATATTCAGGGATACAAAATGTTCTTTTACAGCAACTGTTGGCTTAAGATTTAACATTACCCGTATAGCTTTTTTTATGCAATCTTAAAATAGTATTTAAGATGCTAATTGATGTGGCACCATATAGTGATATTCCAAAAGAAAGTATTGAGTGAATGTGTGCAAAAAATAGACAGTTCTTAAAGAATCCACACCAAAGAATTTTTTTTATCGTGATAAGGCAAATATTCCTGATGATATCTTAGATATTACTTTTTTGGCATGGAAATTCCATGTGAGATTTTGATCTATCTCTAACCCTAAAAATTTTGTGCAGTATACTTCATTGATTGTTTCGTTTTTAATTTCAATTGTTGGATCGAGGAGTGATTTTGTTTGGCGAGCCTTAAATATAATGTATATATAAAGATAAGTATACATTTGCTCATTATTAACGGTTAATGATTATTTAATGTTGAACGGACTTGTAATTTTATAGTTTCATATAGTGTATTAATTTCCTTTTTTATTGAATAGTCAATAAATATAATTACAAGTTACTTGTACTAGACAATCTTCACAGTCGATATTTTCTGGTCATAAGGAGCTGTCATCTCATTTATTATTAGTTCAGTGTGGTACGAAATCCAGTGTTCTTGTTGTATAACAAGTTCTACACACAATACTCACTCTACTTTAAATATATGTAGCGCTCTAGGTAGTTGTTTTGGAACTATCTGGTTTCTTACGTCATTTTTTTAACCCTCCAACTGATGATTTAATCAATAATTTTCAAAAAATAAACTGTTCAAGTACCATGTATTATGTATCAAACTGTTCACATAAGTATGTTCTGTAAGGTAATAAAAAAATGTAGTAAGTATTTAAAACATTCGAGGCTTCATTAAAGTCTGACTACAATTTTTTTGTATTTTACTTTTGAGCACTATGAATGAATAGTCACTCAATACAGGTAAATAAAAATCCAAGATATACAAAAATTTCCAAATTTTATTTATAACCCATTCACTTACCACCACTTGTGGTAGTTGTAGGGTGAAGTTGGACCAGAAATTCCAGCATAAAGTAGCCAATTTGTAAGAGTTTACTTAAACAAGCGTAAAATCTACAAATTTAGACTAATCAAGATAATTTTTTCACCTTTTTATTCTTAATAAAGTGGGCTTTAAATACAATATAAATTATACAGCATTAGGTAGGCCTAATTTATTATTTTTGCATTTACAAAAAAAGTTTTGAAAAAAAAATTTTTTGAAAGCAAAACTATTAAAATATTAGAAAACTTACTTTTTTCACCATGAAAACCCCATAATTATTTAGAATATCAATATTTTTACGTGGAACGTTGATTATAAAATCTTTATCTTGTAAAAATAAATTTGTTAGAACAAAAAATGAAATATCTGCAGAATTGGTAGATTTCGCACAAAAGGTCCTATGAAAGTAGTACTGTTACATGTGAAAGTAGTACTGTAAACAATGATCATGTCTCAAACACTGTTCTAATATAAAGTTACTTATGATCACATTCATCTCCAAACAATATAAAGAAATATATTGTAAATATAAATAAAAAATAAAGTAAATTGTAAATGCTAGTAGCGCGCTTGACATTCATTTTGAACATAAAACAATCCTAATACTTTATTTCTATGGCAATTAAATAATAATATTTACTTTCACAACACTTTATTAATAACGAACACTGTTTGTTTACAAACAAACAACAAACAACAATCAGTTCTGTGTATCTGTTCGCGCCATAGACAGACGATTGGCTGACGTAACGTAGCAGCTGACTGACTTGAGTGCGCATATGCCACCTAAATAGACTTGCCGCACACCTTTGTAACAATACTTTTCTGCTTAATATATGCGGAGGCCTATGTAAAAACTATTGTAGTTATTGATAATACGAAAAGTTATTTCAAATATAATAAACATTGTCTGACTACGAGTATACTTGTAGTTGTATGAATGGGTATCTGATAATCACTACGAGTATACTCGTAGTTGTAGGTGAATGGGTTATAAAACTATATTACACATTGCATTTTTAGAAATAAAAAAAAAAAAAAAATAAATAAATAATAATAATAATAAATAAAAAAGTTAAAAACGAAACGTAGTGCATAAGTCAAATTTTATCCAATTAGGTACAAAATGTATTTACACATCACTTGAGGAAATATATGGTTATAAATGTTACCTATGGCATAAATAATATAAGAAACAAATGCCTAGGTAATATAATTACGAGACTGAAAATAAACAAAAATATGTGATATATTTACAAAAGTTACAAATTTTCAATGTCACTAACTTTATCATCTAAACAACGTCTAATAGCACTAAATCTACTAAGTTCGCTCATGATAAAAGCTAAAATAAACAATAAAACACTAACAACAATAACATATTACACATATTATAATGAAAATAACACATCAAAACAATATTGCATTGAGAATGAGTAGCCCTGTCAGTTCACTAGCACAGACACTCAGCGAATACAAACAACTGATTATATTTCTATCACACTGGTCGAAAGCTTTATGAATAGTGCTTAAAATTATACAAGTGGAAAGATAAGTCTACACTCCAATACTGTTCAAAGTATGTGATTTTTACGTATAACGTTTCGCAGTTATTATGGAAAATCGAATGCATCGCACAGTTCGATAGCATCACTGTAAAGTAGCATGAATGTATCCCATAGTGCGATAGCATCAGTTAGAGGGTTAAGCAGGGGTTGGCTATTACTTACATAACGACCTGAGAATCTGTAGTTAAATTTAAAAAAAAATATTTTCTGCTTTTTCAGTGTTTGTCTCTTTTTCTAAATGTTAGTTTGATTTTCTTGCCATATCCTTCTGTTTTCCCCAGGGAATGAATTTTGTTCTAAATGCATTGATAGTTAGATGTGCTAGAACCTATTAAACTTCTAATTATTACTTCTCTAAATTAAACCATATGCTTTTAACCCCCTTTATTTTTGTCAACACGATATTGAATTGACAAACTAATCAGTTCCTGGTTGTAGCTCAAAAATAATTCTTTTAATTTATACCATGTAAAACTTCACTTACGTTATATAGCATGTTATCTTTAGCCTTGATTATATACACACAATATATATCTCATCTAATAGGAATATTTGTGCCTGAAATTTGGTTAGCTAGTGAAGTCTGCTACTAGAGCTGGTTTAAACTGCATTTTATTTACATGGGACTACACTAGCGCTCCACAATGGATTATAAAAACAGCTGATAATTTGAGATTCAATATTTTTTAATATTGGATAGGAAATCTAATTTTGTTATAAAATCTTGGCATATGTTCTAATAACAAACATAGTTATCCTGTAACTAGAAAGTCACTACAATGTACACTACTATCCACACTGTAATCCTAAACGCATCGGGTTTGAAGATGTCTTCATTCTTCCTATTATTTAATTCTATCTCAGAATGTGTTTATGTTCTACAATGGTTAGGACCACTTTCATCAGCACCTGGATATTTGTGGGTAGGTGGAGGAGCAATACCACTGTGATTGTATATGGGTGGTACCTCCATTGACAGTTGAAACTCGGTTGCCATAAGTACCTGAAAAAGATGCAAGTGGCATTGAACTTGAACTTTTTGTTTTGTCATTGAAAAGTCATATTGTTTTATAAACTATTTATTTGATTTATCATCTCAAGTAAGTTTGCTGATATTCCTTTCCTCTTAAATTTATATGCACGAACTTGATCAACGTGTTTAACCCTAGCTGTACTGTCTGGTTTTACCAGCAATACACACCAGATTTGTGTCACTTTGTAAGTCTTGGGATTATTTTTTTTTCACCTACTAATAAATATCAAACTATATGTTGTTATATATCATTATTTTCAGAATTTAACGAGAAATAAAAATAAAATAACATCACATTTTTTTAACTGTTCAAAAATTAAACAAAAATAAAAAAGACAAAAATTGCGAAATTTTTGAATTTTTTTTTTCGTTTTACCCCTGAAATGTGATAATAAACAAATGTTTCCATGGTAATCGATATGTTTTTTCTATAGAACAGTTTATCTACTTCAAAAATACGTATAATATGATATACTTTATTCAATGAATATTCTCAAAATATTGCAAGCAGTAAACACAAACAATAACACAAATCAGCTGACGAAAAATACTGTTGATGTTGTAGCAAAGAAAAAAAATAGCTGCTTCACTCAAATTGTTGTCATAGAGTACCAAATTAAAGTATGCTTCTTTCTGCACATTTTGAGTACTATAACAACCGTTCCATACCAATAGATGACTCAATAACGGCAAATTACGAAAGGCATGCACATCGACGTCAGAGGCGTCGACGGTATCGGCAAGCAGGTGCCGATCGACGCCTGAGACGTCGTTGGTACTGGTAGGGTTAAAGTTCTCTAATAACAGTATAGCGATAATATGACCTGTTTTATTAAAGCCAGAATGCCATCTTTACATTTCTATCAATATGACTTTTTCCCTTCACTGTACCAATAAAAAATTCACAGTTTTTGTTTATCTTTAATTGGCATGACAATTCTTTTTTGTCAATAACTAAGATTGTCAAACATTCTTATATATAAGATGCTGGATATAACACTTAGGTTTTGTTTACAGATAACATTAGGCGGACTTATAATGTTTAATGATTCTATGTCAATGGCACAAAAAATAAAAATGATTGTGTTTTCATTAGAGCACTAACTGTACCCGCCCGCTTCGCCGGTCATAATATTGAGTTTTGATTGTATCATTGAAATGTGCAGCAACCTTTCAGTTTACACAGTATCCAATTTACAACAGCTGATGTTTTGTGTAGTTTACTACTGTACTCAATTATTTTTAATTTTGAAAGTTTTGCCTACCACAATTTTATTCTATTTGTTTTTATTTAACAGCTGTTAATCAAATAAATCAATCAATTAATATAGCTTCACAAGAAATCAAAACATAAAAATATAAACCGATTAAAAAATTAACACATGGTTTAATTTAATTTTGACATATTTAAAACCCACAGCTGATATTCTTTTTATATTTGACTTATTATACCTTCATGCATCCTGCTATTTGATTAACATTGAAACTTAAGAAGTCGAAGGGATGGAGCTCTGAGGGATTAAAGAAACGGGAATAGGACAGAAACCTTCCCTGGGGTATATAGAACAACTTCCCCAAGTTTCATGGCGATCGGCTGGACGGTTTGGTAGCGCATAAAGGACAGACAAACATACATTGGATTTTATAGATATAGATTAAGTTAATGTCTTTCATTACATCATTGAGTTAATGTCCATCTTTAAACTCACCTGTCATTAAAATTAACAATTAAACATTAACTTATCACATACTGTATTCAGCTTTAACGAAAGTAATATTGTGAAATGTCTTTTTAGGCTTTGTTACCTGATGCCTTGAGTCCCGAGCAGTTACAGGAGTTGATCAAGCAGACGTACCCTGTGTCTGAGGAGTCGCCTTCAAGTCGTAGACTGCGGAACGCTCTCATTTCCGAAGCAGATGATCTCCAACCATATCAGCTACAGACTGAAGACCAACACAGTTCTGGTAAAAAGATTCCAACTGTTTGGTGCATGATGCTTCGCTTTTTTTGAATACTCATATCACTTTAGTTTGATTGCTCTTACTAGATTACACATGTGCTTTTAATGTAACTTATTTTTGCATTTTGTAGTTGGGTAAACTATTGTTCAGTTGTGTAGTTTACTAGATTTATTTTTTGTAGTTAAGCTTGCAATTTTTTAAATACGGTTTATGTGTGTGATAATATGAATATATCTAAGAACATAATAAAATACATATGATGTATAGAGCATGATAGATTAATTAATTCCCAATTATGAATGAGAGTAATTTTGATAAAATTTGAGTAGTGATGATAAAAAGCAATTTTCACATTGCTTTTTAGTCTGGCCATAACAATTAGTATTGACATAGATATTGCTGTCTTTACGAATCAACACAAATTAAAACAACCAAGTAATTAAAAGCTATTGGATTAATATTTTAAAAGAGAAAAGTCTATATTTAGTAGATAACATTTGTTTTAAAAATATCGATTGATCTAAAATTATTTAGCATTAAGTGTTGATATTTAGTCACAATTTTTACCTTCCATTGATAATTTATTGTAAATTACATTAAAGTCATTTACTTTTTAAATGTACTCTTGACATAGACTGTTTTTAATTTTACAGTAATGTGTACTGAATTGCTAAATCAACTAAAAACTTGGATTGGTTTAATTCAAGCTCATTAAAATGTTGAGTCGAAATTCAAACTGTTCACGCTAGTTTAAATGATTAGATTAAAATAAAACATGTAAAACTTTTACTTGTATGTAAATCAGATTGTGGTAATATTTACCCCTATGTGAAATATAACCCAGGTTCTCATAAAAGTAGAAATAGTCTTAGCTTCATGCTTGTTAATTATTTAGTTCAAAATCTAATTGTAAGATGAGTAATTTAAATGACCCTGAAACAACTATTTATATTTCATCTTTTATTCTTTTTTCTTTTAACATATAATTAGTTTTATAGTTTTAGTGTTTCACCATCCCCAAAGTGCTGTAACATGTTAAACCTGTTGATTTGTTTTTGTTTTATCTTTCTACGCCAGTGACATTTTTATACAAGAATACGCAAACGTTGTTAAGGGACAACAGTCCAGACTCCTTTGGCAAATTAGCAAATGAACCTCCTGGGGTTTGAACATCCAATCCCTATTATAGTAAACACACCTTCATTTTTACTGTTAATTAGTATCAATTGATTATTTTCAGTAATTCATTTTGTGGCAATTGAATTTACAGTTGATGAGGCAGTTAATTGTTATCAATTAAGTAAGCTTTCTTGTCTCGCATTGCTTTTTTTTAAAATCTGAATCGATCTATGTATTTTTTTTTTAGTCCGGCTATTTTATTTACATATATTTTTATCATCAAAATCATCATTAGTAGTTTCCAGAGTCAGTTCAAACGAAATATTGTATTGCAAGCAACATTTTATTTATTTGATGATTCTAATCCCAAAATGAGGAATATCAGTGGATCAAAATTCTATTTGGGATACCATTATAATACTCAAAAAAGTTCTTTAACTTCTTTGATTTAATTCTTTCAGACTTAAAACCATTTTTATTCTTTTTCCATAAAAATACGATCAATTGTCTACTTTGCATACCTACAATCTATTTAAAAATATGGAATTGACTTTTTGGGGGGAGATTTAACTTGATATTTAATGCATAAAAGTCATAAGAACTATTTGTAACAAAAAAAGAGATGTACCAGTCGTAAATATTTTTTTTTACTAGACACTTTAAATTTAATATTATCTATATTTTTGAAAGTTTTAAATGCCTTAACACTAACTTACATATATTTTACGGTACAAGATTTGATCGTTCATATGAGACCAGGCATAATTGTAAGTTTAAAATTCCAACTCATAAGTTGATTCTATGCGAAAAGAGCCATTTTGCGTGGGAGCTTAAATGTATACTGTAATAAATTATGTATAAGTACTAATAATATAAGTGAAAAAATGTATTTTAGCCACTTTTTACATTTTTGTTAGAAAAACTATTTTAATTCCTAGATAACACATGTGTACTTTTTTCTTTAATATTTTAATTTTGTTTGTTCTGTAATATTATGAAATGACTATGTATTATGCTACCTATTTTAAGCTAGAATTTAAACTACGTAAAATGTATTGTGATTAAAAAGTTGATTAATACTATTTATTCTTAAGACACCGATCGTCAAGTTATGGGCGAATATGGATTTCGAATTATTGTGATAGTAATTGTAAATGAGCGAATCATTGTACAACATTGTAGTCATTGTTACAAACTAAGGCCAACTATTCCTTAGAAATTATCATTTATTAATAGCCCAATAACAAATGAACAGCCGGTGGTCATCAGCTGATCCCTTTCAATATGGGTTATGACTGATTAGGATCAAACTGAGAACCTTTAGCTTATGAAGCTGGGTTTTAACCAACTAAGCTACCGACCAATTATTTTATGGCACCCATTCAAAATGTATCAAATATTCTACAGAATGTGTTTATGCTGCTCCCATCAACCCCCATGCCAGACTCCGTTTGTTCAAGGTGAGTTCTACACCACAAAGCCAAAGGCCAGTGCCTCTACATAGTTACATGAAAATAAGTACCAGCCCGAGCTGGATTCGAACTGATGACACTCAGTGCTGTACCTGGTAACAGAAAACACCTTAGACCACTCGTCCGTGTCAACACGGATGGTGACTTGGTATTATTGTGTTAGTAGACCATGACGTCATTCTGCATTGAAGGGTAATTTACCCAACTAATCAATCTGTATATGGAGGGTTAGGAAAAGTCTAGAATAAATTAAATAATGTTAAAACTATGAAGAGAAATGTTATGAAACTGCATTTATATATTTCAATATACCAAATAGTGATGGGTTGGTTCCATTTTTTTTGGTTCCGGTTCGGTTCTTTATTGAAATCGGTTCTCGGTTCTGAATACTTTTTGAGAATGTCTCAGTCAAATTTTCTAATACCTTTATGCCAGTGAATCAACAAATTATGTGGAATCAGTCAGTAAAAACAGTGCATAGTATTTTTGGGAATGAATTTTTCCAATATGAAGTATAATACACCCTAAAAATCTTTAAAATGATATACAATATTTCCAATAACTAGAGAATTGATAACATTTTATTTATTCTCAGGGTATGATTGTTTACATTTTTTGCACAAAGAAAGTATTTACTTTAAATTTTAAAAAGTATACAATTTAACTAAATAGAATATAATGCTCAAATTGGTATGCAATTGAAATTTACCTTGAGGAAATCATAAAACTTATAAGCCTAGAGAAAATTATAAAATAACTTGCCATTGTAGGTCTGGTTTAGGAATAAGTGTTTGAAATTACCACAACTAAATTCAAGAGGTTGATGTAATTGTAGTACGTAAAAAATAAACAGCAAAAACAAACAATAATATAATTAATTTAAAAAAAATATATTTATTAACTATTGAGTTAATTGAAAAAAACTATTTTTATTAACTATTGGTTCTTTTCTCAATTGGTGTTAATACTGAATTAAGAAAATATAAATACTATTCACATTGGTAAAAACTATACAGCCAATAGTACCATAAATGTTTTTAGAAATTATAGTATACATTTTGTTTTAAATGAAATAATAAACGTATTTCAATGCATCTTGTTAATGCAATTTAAAACATTGTAAAAATAAAAAAAATAATTAAATTAAATTTAACTATTTTAAAATAAAATGCTAAATACTCATTTTCTTTAGTTTGACACAATATTAATCTTAAAAATTTATTTTTCAATCCAATTCCCTAGGGGGTTTTATGCATTGTTTTTTCATTATTAAAAACAAGCCTAAATAAATAAAGTCTTAACATCTTAAGTTCATCTTAAAAACCTTTTATTTTTCAAAATACACAATAAAACTAGAAGCATAATTAATTTCAGAATGTTAGATAAGTTGTAAACAGAATAGAATGTTTGCATTGTCATCCCTGTTTGGCAATTGTTCTTTACAAAACTCTTAAGTACAACAAAAATATAAAAGCTTCCTAAATATGAGTAAACACAGTCATTGACATAAGTAGCTAACTCAGCAATCTAGTAATGGTACAAACTAATAAAGTCATTCGGGGACAACCGAGTATGGTAAGGAATCAATTTCCCCATTTTCACTGACTTGTGCTAGTATTGAAAATTATGCCTCACTGTTTATCGTGATAAATTTTGCAAAATGAAAATTTTTCTGTTACTTTTATTAACAATCAAATTTTGAATTTTTCATTCCATTTTTTATTTTGTTAGCTTGCTGTGAAAGCCAAACGACATGAATATAAAACTCACTATATTATCGTTAAAAGATTATAATGATTTATTATTATGTAACTAAGGTTTTTTTTTCAAAAGTTAAAAGTTATTTTTGCAATCTCAATTTACTATTTTCAAGTAGTAAATAATATTATTAAGCCTATTACTATTAAATTTAACCTTTTTATTATTTTTTTACCATTTTCAGAGATTTTCATTACTTATTTTCTTATTTAAGATTTTTTATGCTTATTATAACTAATTTAAAGAATAGAATCACTATATATTACTGTGGCTGGCAAGCTTTATAAAACATACCTAATGGTTCCCAATCTTAGAGAGAGAAAGATAATAGATTCAAAAAGGATTTAAGTGGCCTACACACGGGCCGACTCGACTTCCAGCTCTAGCTGTCGGTGTCGGCTTTCCCTACACACGCTCCAACCACAAGGGCCGATCAAACCATCAGACTAGTCTATAACAAGTGTTTTCCTAATTTTCAGTTTCTTTTTAATTATACACAGTGTAGGCTCAGGAATCCATTTTTAATAAATATCTTATAATTAGGGGTGTGCGAGTAGTGATTTTTGAGTTCGAGCCGAGTCAAGTAGTTGGCATTTTTTTCGAGTATCGAGTATTTTCCTGTACATCCAAGATAACCGTAAAAGGCAGACGCCATCCTTAGCCTATGTTAAGTTTTGCCAGATTCGTAAATATATACGTCTAACTTTGTTTTTGAAATTTGTTAATGATGGAGTATCAGATGAGGAAGACAAAGGTTGTTGGACATTTGCCATCATTGCGTGAAAAATACCAATCACGACGTTGCGATTTATAAAACTACATTCTTAAACTAATAAACTTATTTACATTAATAAATATCTACATTTTAACCTAGATCATAGAATGGGTTACAACAAAATGAACTTCTACTAAATATAAAAAAAGTTAACAGGGTGAAATTAATATGACCGATTAGGCGCTGCCAAGATCACGATATCAACTAAAAAATGTTAAAACATAATTAAATTAATATTCTCATCAGACTTAAATGAGATTAACTAAGCATAAATAAATATATGGTACCTGAACAACAATATTAATTTAAAATAACATTAAGCATGCACAAAAATGATATGTGTGACTCTATGTGAAAGGACTGAGACTTCTATCTAATCTAATTAACTATTACAATTACATTTTAACCTGAAAGTACAACAATTAGTAGGAATAAAACAATACAATAATCAAATATTACAAAATTATGAAGTCTAACGACCCGCAGTGACGATGGTGTCTAGACGTCCCAGGAACGAAGTTAGGATGATACAATCCAAATGCAGTGTCTATGAAGTTCCCTCCTTTAGTTTTTAGCACTTGAAAAAGATTTGGGTTTTACCAAATCGAAACGTCGTGATTGGTATTTTTCACGTAATGATGGCAAATGTCCAACAACCTTTGTCTTCCTCATATACATCTAAACTGAACACAATAATTTTGATTTGTTTGCAACTGTAACATTTGATAAAAAAATTTTTTACTTCCCGCCTTCCGATATTTTTATGTGGCATTGTTTTTGTTTAACCTTTTTCCTTTTTTCATAGCTAATATGATGTAAGAAACTTAGAAAGTATATTATTAATTGAAACAACGTTGATTATAAAGATTTAATCTGTTCACTCATATCACAGATCAGATTTTCTATGCAAGCCAATTATACTGTTTCCCAGCCAGCCAATATGTTTATTTGGTGGTTCAGTTCAAAGTGTACCGCAAAATCTAGCGACGCTTTCGTTGGCAAAAGCTGCATCCAACCAAACTGATGCTAAAATTCAGTCGTCATCACCAAATGCAGTCATTTGCTTTCAGAACTGCTTCCTCTCAACAAATAATTGATTATGTAAACGCCAAAAAGAGTGGATCTGTATTCTGTAGGTATTTAATTCAGTAATAACAAGGTTACAACTAACCAGAAATAAGCTGTGAATTATATAATCAAATTTGAAAATCTGGATGACAAATACTAGTTTAATTGATTGATAATAATAACTCAGCAGGTTTACTAAAAATAAATTTTAAAGGATGAATTAGTTTTTAAATTATGATTGGTAATGAAATGTGTGCAACTAGAAACTACTTCGATACATGAGGATACACTGAACAAAAGATAAATAATTATTTCATAATGAGAAATTCATGAAAACCTGGCGTAATCGAATGAAAACCATAGATGTAGTCAACTTATATAATAGGTCTAGCTGATATTGGAGACGAGATGCAGTCTGAAATATCAGCTAATTGCAAACTAGTTATACAGTGAAGATTGTTAGCAGCTAAATTATAAACTTATGAATAAAAAAAAGAGACGTGCGATAAGGCGTCGGTTCAATAAAAATTTATTTTTCGAGTCTAAATTCGTCGTATCTTGTTTAGAAAAGGTCTTTCAACATGTTTCTCCCTCACTTGGGTTAATTCGTGATTGTTTTACAGTTTACATTGACGTCACTGTGAACAGGGAACCGTTCAGTGAGTTTACGAATCAAAATTATCGTACTTTACCACCTTTTACACTTCAACTGTGTTATTGTCTAACCTAGTCAGGAAACGGTTCAACGATTAGACAGGAAAACTATTGTATACGCAAATATTACACACAGTTTATCAATCTAGAAAGGAAAGCAAAATCAGACAACATTGCCTTAATACATCTCAACATCAACGGAAGTATAGTATCTGAACCATTGGAAATGGTAAACCACTTAATCAAGTACTTTATTATGCTACATGTTATTACAACCATGCGTACGCTGGTTGTAAAATTACACGTACAGTGGTATTTTACAACCACTGTACGTAAATAGACATTCGCCACGGATATATATTAACATTAACATTCTCACTAACAAGTTGAACCTATATGGATTTCATGGCTCTTCCTTAAAATTTTTTTCTTCATATTTAAAGAACCGTAATCAAATTGTTAGCATGAATGGGAAGTCATCCCAAGTTAAAGACGTTAACTGGAGTGTCCTCAAGGATCAGTTCTTGGACCTTTTCTATTTTTAATTTATATTAATGACTTATCTCTGGCAGTAAATACTAAAACTATTCTCTACGCGGATGATACAACTTTTTTTCATACAAGTCACAACCCTAATGAATTGGAGAAATTAGCAGATCAGACAATGCAAAACGCATCTAATTGGTTTCATTCAAACAGATTTTTGTTAAATGATGAAAAAACTCAGAATATACTTTTTACATTAAAAAATAACTTTACTCAAACAAACAATAAAATAACATCAGCTAAATTTTTAGGTCTTCATGTCGACAATCAATTATCCTGGAACTGCACTTTGACCATCTGTCTTCCAGACTATCCCGGGTTATTTATCTTCTTAAACGTCTCAGTGATCAAATCCCGAAAAATTATCTTAGAACAGCGTACTTTGCCTATTTCCAATCAATAATGAGATATGGTCTGATTTTCTGGGGTGGAAGTGGTAGAATAAATGAAAGAGCCATGAATGGGTCTAACCCAAGAGAACACTGCAAACCTCTTTTCATTGATTGGCATATTCAAACAGTAGTAAATTTATTTATTTTTGATCTCATTAATTATATTCTAAAAAATCCAGAATATTTAAAACTTAAAAGTCATGATCACAGCACTCGATTTAAAAATAATGCAATGATAGAATCCCACCGTCCTAGTAAAACCAGTAATAGTCATATTATTTTATGTATCAGTAAAAATATACAATGTTCTAAAAGAGTCCATCAATGCTTATCCTGAAAAAAATTTTTATTTTTGTTCTATAATTTGCTACTTAAGAACCCTTTTTATAACCTGGAGGAATTTCTTTACACTGGAAATGTATTGCTATAATAGGATTTTTTCTTTTATTTTATTTTATTTTTTGTTCTCTTATTTTTATTTATCTTTTTTACTGAGCCCTGCTGATTTTAATTGTAACTTTCATTATCACAACCTATGTATCTGAATTGTATCTTAATTTTTGTTAGAACAGTTCACTTTTTTAGAAATAGGAGCCTTTGACAAGGTTTTTGTTACTGCTATTTTGACATTGTCAGTGATATGTAATGTATTCTTACGACAAATAAAGATTTATATATATATCTATTTTTTTATTTGACGGAAAATAAATCAATAATATGTCACATGCTGCTAGAACGCCATTACCATATTTGATATGATACGATACAGTATTTTCTTATGTCAAATCATTGGACAATTCCCTGCTCAGATTAAAAAACAAAATAGACCTCAATCGACTCAAGAAATATACGATAATTTCACTTCTGAAAAGGAGCTGAACGGTTCCTTGCACGTACGTATACCAAAACGGATATGGACTTTCACCTAAAAAAGATGGAAAGTTCGATTCTTGGGATGTAAAGTGACCCATTCTCAGGACCCTTTTAATTGAGCGATATTATTGAAATGAACGAAAATGTGCATAATTTCCACGGTGTACAGACCATTAGATTTGTATCGGTAACAGGTCTTTTTGAGCATTTTAAACTGGATCTCTCGTCCCCTTTCTTGGGTCATAAAGACTCTAACCAGCACTTCTGTTTTATTCACGCCATTTTAGGTTAGGTTACAATTGACTAGTAGAATCGGACAACCAACATGTGTGATCGCTACTACGGTAATTATTTGCCGTGATCACTACCTTCCCAGCTCTGTTGATCACTTTTAATTGAACTAGTTCAAATCATAATGAACGAACTCGTTCACTACATCGATTAGTTCATTTGACTGTCGTTGTGTACTACCTATTCTTAAGCGTATTGTTTAGTTCATAATTACGCGTATCAAACTGATAACGTATGATTAAGAGTAAAATAAAACACAAGAAAGCGCACTTTTTTTATTCATAACTTATAAAACTGTTTACTCTTAAAACCAAATTAAGATGTAAATCTGATATTTCGTTAAATACAACTACTCGATCGAACTTCGGGTAGTTTCGGAAGCTTCAAGCCGAGTTCGAGTAGTAAAATACTCTATCCAATACTCGAAGTCTGGAGTACTCGCACACCCTAACTTTTAATGCCTTTTCTTGTAGCACTAATTTCTTTGGTGCCGGTTAGATTAATTTTTATCTTCTATAACACCAGAATTCCTTTTACAATTCAATTAACTCTATTATCACAACTTATCTGGTTAGCACAAGAAATTGTAAGACAGTAGTAAATCAATCACTTCCAAAGTCAAACTGAATGATTTGGTCGGAGAAGTCAGGCCGACAGTGCTACACTCGTACCAATTTGTAGGGGTAGGGAGTGGGACGGTCGGATGGTTCACCCGACCTGACCACCCTTACGGTTGGGCTGACAGAAATCATGATCCAACTGTGCTACACACGTCCTGACCGTAAGGTCAGCTTTTTTTTTTTTCAAATTCAAATTCTTTATTGCCACATAACATTTACAATATACAGATGTAATCTGAAGTAAACAGGTGGTTTGTCAGCAATAAAACTAAGGTCTAAACTATAGTCTAAAAATAAAATAGAACTAACATAATTTAATGCAATGCAACATTCTCATCTTCCAAAAATTCCTTTATTGAATAGTATTTTTTTTTTAGAAAAAATTCTTTTAGACTGTTTTTAAAAATTTTTATATCTGGAACATGTGAAAGAGACAGCTTATTCCAAAATTTTATACCCATATAATATGGTGTTTTTTCAAAAATAGTAAGTTTATGTTGAGGAAACTGCAACAGCTTATCCTTGTTTCTTGTTTGGTGGCCATGATTTAGACTATTGTTAATATGAAAATTCAAATTTTTAAAAGTGAATAGTAAAACTTCATACATATATAAAGATGGAAGTGTTAAAATCTCTAGTCTCTGGAATAGTGGCTTGCAAGAACTCCTATAGCCTGATCTAGTTATTATTCTTAAACATTTCTTCTGCAGTTTAAAAATCTCATTTGACTTGGTGGAACTACCCCATAGTATGAGTCCATATTTCATTATTGAAAAGAAATAACTATAATAGACCACCATTAATGTTTCAATATTTACGCAACCCCTTAATATTCTAATTGAGAAGCATGCAGAATTCAATTTTTGTTTAATCTTTTGTATATGCGTTTTCCAATCTAAATTTTGGTCAATACATATCCCTAAGAAGTTTGCGGAAGATTGCCAGGCTAATTGTTTATTAATTAAAAAAATGCCAGGGAGTTTTTCTTTTGTTTTCAATTGAAAATTAAGTAATTGGGTTTTATTAGGGTTGAGATTTAGATTATTTTTAAAAAACCATGTATTTAAATCTTTTAAAGTTTTGTCTATTTGCTGGCAAAGAGATTCTTTTGAGTTGCTTTTTAGAAGAACTGTTGTGTCATCAGCATAAAGAGTAAAATGGCAATTTTCTATGTTTGAAGGCAAGTCATTTATATAAGTAAGAAATAATGTAGGCCCCATAATTGAGCCTTGAGGTACACCAGCTGTTATGGCGTTCCAATCTGATTCAAATGTAACTTTATCAATAGTCATTTTTGTTTTTTGTTTACGGCCAGTTAAGTATGATTCAAACCACCGAAGAGCACTTTTAGTTAAACCATATTGATTTAGTTTGTTAAGAAGAATTGTGTGATCTACGCAGTCAAATGCCCTTGACAGGTCACAAAATATCCCAGCTGTCTGCTGAGACCTGTCCAAGGCATTCACTGCATTTTTTAAAAATGTAGCTACTGCAGTTTCTGTGTTTCTCTCTTTTCGAAAACCAAACTGACATTCTGTGAGAAGGTTGCATTGAGATAAGTAGAATGAAAACTGTTTATTAGCAATAGCTTCAAAAACTTTACTGAATGAGCTTAGTACCGATACAGGTCGGTAATTATCTGGAAGCTGTTTACAACCTTTTTTGTGGATTGGTGTAACCACGGCTAGTTTGAGCAAGTCTGGGAATTCGCCTTTCCAGAAAGATAAGTTTATTAATTCACAGAGAGGCTTTGCTATTTCATACTTTATTCTCTTCAATAAAAAAATTGGAAAGTGATCCCATCCAACTGATTTTGTATTTTTTAGGCTGCTAATAGTTTCAAGTATATGTTTTGTTGTAACAAAGGAAAACTGGAATGGCTGTATTTTTTTGCTGTTTATGGCTTTTACTGTAAGTGGGTCATAAATTGAACTTGGGTTTGTATTAACATTTTTTGCCATGCCAGTAAAGAATTTATTTAATCCGTCTACTATTTCTTTTGGTTTAGTTATTGGTATTGACTTGTCATTAATTAAAAACGTTTCCAGCTCTGGTTGGTTTTTGCTTTGCAATCCCAATTCTGATTTTACTATGGACCAGAGTGCCTTTGATTTGTTTTTAGAATTTTTAATGTGTTTAATGTTACTTAACTGCTTAGATTTCTTTACTACAGTTTTGAAGATTTTTTTGTATTTTTTTACATATGCATGAAAATTTGGGTCGTTGTTAATTTTGAGTTCAGAATGAAGTTCTCTTTTTTTTACACTTGACACTTTTATACCCCTGGTACTCCAATCCTTAAACTTAATATTCCTCTCCACACACCATACAACTGGAAAAATATGTTCAAAGTACATTAACATAGTTCCCATAAAATACTCAACACTCGTGTTTACAGAATTCAAAGGATCAAAAACCCAGCATTCGCTATTTAATTTATCCATAAAATTATATATACTTAAATCATCAAAAATCCTTTTACGTTTCAACACAGCCTTTTTTTTATTACCTTGGACCTCAATTCGCAAGAACAACGCTCTGTGGTCTGATACAGATAAATCATAACTAAAATTATCAGTAGCTTGCACATTATAGTTTGAAATAAAATTATCAATACATGTCATTGAATCATTAGATACTCTAGTAGGTGTGTTAAAATAGTGTTTATAACCAAAAAGGTGAATACTATCTAAAAATTCATTCACACAAGATTTTTCAGAAAGCAAATCAATGTTCATATCAAATGATATAATTACTTTCTTATTTTTTTCCTTGGATAAGATCTCTAACAATTGTCTTAATTTAGCAACAAAATATAAAGGTGACACGCCGGTTTTGTGTGTTCTGTATATTGAAATTATGATGAGCCGGTGGTCTGTAATCTCAATGTAAGTTCCTTCAAAATTGAAATCTTCACTTAAAAAAACTAAATCTTCCCTTACTCTAAATTTTAATGTCGATTTTATTAAAATACAAGAACCACCACGGACAGTACTTTCTCGAATATAAAAAACTGAGCTATAGTTTTGTAATGTGTTAAGAAGGCCAATATTGCTGTCCGATAACCAATGTTCGTTCAAACAAATGAAATCAATATTGTGAAATGTTGAAATAAATAGCTGCATTTCATTCATCGAGCTGATGAAGCCTTGAATGTTTACATGAAGAAAAGTGAATAGCTGATTGTCATTAATATTATGTCTGATACGCTTCAAGAAAATGTTTACATCTGTAATAAACTCATGCTTTCCAAAGGAATTTAGCATATTTTGAAACGTTGAGAGTAACATCTTTTGATAGGTTAGGAAGTCTGAGGTTGAGGTAAAAAAAGAGCCGGCATGTTAACAGAAGCAGTGCTTGTTATTGAGGTGTCAAATTGTTGGTCATTAAATGTTGGTGAAGGGTATATGTCACGCTGTGTTAGAGTGTGTGGGGAGATTTCCTGGTAAGAAACTGAATGAGGTGGAGTCTGTATGTCTGTAGTGCTGATGTTTGATTGCTCTCTGAATTCTGAATGTGTGTGGGATGGTGCTGTGACCTGATTATTTACTTGGGAATGACAATGTATACACCTAAAAATAGCTAGCGTAATCTGATTAACAAGCTTTAGTTTTCCTACTTTATTGAAATGCAAACCGTGGTTAGTATGATCTTTAAGCGAAAATTTACACTTTGGTACATCAACATAGTTTTTGTTTGTTAGTTTTAAACATTTGATTTGTTCAAACAGTTTTACATTTGTCTCCTTTATTAAAGTGTTAAACCTAAATCCCAATTTATCAAACCTTAAAGGGATACCAGGTATAACTACGTTAGTCTTAGATGCTACAGTATTTACAAGGTTGAGATCAAAGTCTAAATCTGGTGATTCACTGTTGAAGTTGTTTACTCCAGCTAGCTTTACGAGTGGGCCAACAAATCGGGACGTGTGTAGGGCCCTATAGGCTTAATAATCTAGCACATTTACTGTACTTTGTTACTGTAATATACTGAAAGGTATCAATGCTGTACTGTTTTATAGCAGTAATGTACTTTGTTGCTGTAATATACTGAAAGGTATCAATGCTGTACTGTTTTATAGCAGTAATGTACTTTGTTGCTGTAATATACTGAAAGGTATCAATGCTGTACTGTTTTATAGCAGTAATGTACTTTGTTGCTGTAATATACTGAAAGGTATCAATGCTGTACTGTTTTATAGCAGTAATGTACTTTGTTGCTGTAATATACTGAAAGGTATCAATGCTGTACTGTTTTATAGCAGTAATGTACTTTGTTGCTGTAATATACTGAAAGGTATCAATGCTGTACTGTTTTATAGCAGTAATGTACTTTGTTGCTGTAATATACTGAAAGGTATCAATGCTGTACTGTTTTATAGCAGTAATGTACTTTGTTGCTGTAATATACTGAAAGGTATCAATGCTGTACTGTTTTATAGCAGTAAATAGTTATTATTTTCAAAATGATTCCTCAGTAAGGTCCTCTGGTCTGATGGTAAACGTGGTTTACTGGAATCAATCACTATAGTATCCAAACATTTTGAACTTATAATGTAGGATTGTGTTATATGACGTTCATTTGGATAGTAATTTTTCCAAAATATAATTTGCTTATTTAACAACTTATTATATTGGTAGTATCATTAACAATTAATTATTTGGTGAAGTACGTTTCCCCACATTTTCAACATGTGACATGTTTTTGAAAAGTAAAAGAACAATTAATTAAATAAATATTTGTATTCAAATATGAAACAATACATGACGGTTTGTAATTGATTGTAAATTAATCTTGAATGCTTTGTGAACCATGTAAATATAACTAGCAGTCATAGTGCTTTAAGTGCAGATAATATTAAATCTATTGTCTTAGTAGATTCTCTATTTTTTGTATTTACTAGTTGTATTGCTGAATTAGTGTTATACTTTTATAAAATGAAATTTAAGTTTTTGTGATTACATACTTCTCAGTCTTAATTTTGCGAAATGTATTGTACAGAATACAAAATATATTTTTGTCTGTCATAGTATATTATCTAACATTTTTATTTATCTGATCTCATGATGGCAGATGTAGGTTGGATATCTTGACTGGTGTACTGTATAACGTTTATTATTTATATGTTATTATTATGTTGTGTGTCACCAATGTAATAATCGATGCAGTCTCCGTCAAGTTAAGAGTTGACTGCCTGCTCTCGGGGCTCATGCTGTGACGTGCGTAGTTTCGTATCACATCACAGTCTGAGTCCTGATGTGCCGACAGTCCAGGCTACACTCCATGGCGCACCTGATTACCAACACGACAAAAGAAGACCACAATAGTTCAACTTCAATATGTATATTTAGTTCCATATACTTCTAACCTGTAATTGTATTTACTATTAGGACATATAATAAATGTTTAATAAATCAATGGATTTCAAACTAACTCATATTAATAGTGAAAATATATTACTGCTTGTTATTTGTTAGTAGTTTTCTTTTTTTATTGTTAGTTGTTCTTATTTCAACATTTTTGAATTGTGTCATGACTTTGTAGTCTTTTCAAGTAAATTCTTGGGTTTCCTTATAGTTTTTTTTCATGTAATAGGAATCCCGTAGAAAAAATAATAAATAAATATAATGTGCGTACATTAATTTTTTGTCCTTGTTTATTCAAACTGCTGAACTGCAAATCAGTTTCAAGTTTGTTACCAAATGTTAACAAATTGTAATTGTCTTTTCTTAAAAAAAATATCCTTCAGTAGTAATATAAACATGAAGCTTATTAATTTAACAGTGTCAGGTTTAATATTAGCAGTCGAATCAAACAATTAATTTTCACTAATTTCAGTACTAAACAAGATGGGTGTATATGATCTGTAGGCAAATGGCCATAATTACAGATTACTAAAGCAAAGTTGTTAACATTATCAATTGATATCAGTGATGTCTAGGGTAGTAAAAGGCGAGAAACATTTTCTCACTGTACACAAGTTTGTGCTAAAGACAGGGTTGCCTGATATTGGCTTTATATAAAGTTTATAGTTAATGTGCTAAGATAAGCAAAGGAATGAAGTGAATTAACCAGTTACGTGAATTAGGAAACTGAAGTGAGTAGTGCAGAGAACTAACAAGTTAGAAACTAGGCATACCTGGTGTCAATAGCATTGGAGTTGTGTGATGCATCATATTAAATGGAAAATTGGATTTAGGTAAATTTGATGTATTGATTAGTCGATTCATTGATCAATTAAAAAATAAACAACATCGGCTGTGTCACAGAGGAGAAAGAAACACAGATTGCGTCTAGTAGTCTGCTGAATGGGTGTCGAGTAAGAAACTTGGGTTTTAAGTAGTTAGTTCTCTTTTTGCCGAGACAGAATGCAGAAGCAGCACCATTGTCAGTCCCTCCCCTTTCTAACACCTATAAACCCATTTCTTCATTCTCTCTCTCACTCTCTTGATCAGATCAAGAACTGGGTGTCATAAACTGACCTTGTTCCTACATTGGTATTGATGGTGGGCATTTGTATACCCCAGCAATGATGGCAAGCTGTAGTGATGACGATAGTATCAGGAGTAGGAAACTCTGGACAAAGGCTTAGTTTAAGAATATTATCGGTAAGAATTATAATGTGCAAAAAGTCGCAAGTGCCAAAAATAGGAGCTGCCAAACTGCTTGATTAGCCAAAGTATATTCTCTAAATACAAAAAATGAATTCACTCAATCGCAACTAAGTGCTTAGTAATATAAAAACCAAGGTAGTTAAAAAATGAAACCATTAAAAAGGTGACTGTAATTCAAAAGATAAAACTAAATTTGTGGGACAGGTTGTGGGTTTTAAAAGCCTGTATCATCGTGGAGAGTCAACACACAAATCCTGCATACTATAGCTTTTTCCTTGGTTTACTCAACTCCTGAATATTGTGCTTACGTGTGCCTTAATAATATGTACAAAAGTTTGGTTTGATATACAACTAAATAGGGCAATGAGAGCAATCTGTGGTTCCCTGTATGTTGGACGTTCAAAACAAGTTTCTGGTATAATGGTCATTATCAATGACCCTATGACCATCTTCGGTGGAGTAAACCTTCCTCGCAAGGAATGTACTATGTTAAGTCGCTTTCGTACGGGTGTGGGAAGATTCAACTTCTGGAATCAAAGATGTGGAGATTGGATAATGATCAGTCATGTGATTGCAGAGTCGAAGTATGGATAACAAAGTTAAGGTGGTGCAATCGGTTTACAGTGAGTTAATTATTTCCTAATTTTATAATCAAAATTAGGTAATGTATCTTCCCTTAAGACAGGAAAAATACAATTTTTTTAACCACTACATTAGAACTTGTGGCTGGCGAACTTAGCTGATTTTAAATCAACTCTAGACAAAACCGTTCAGTGTATAAATTAAATTTTTTATAACAAAGTTTTTTAGACATAACTGAAGGAATTGAGGTGTTTTTTCATTTTTTAAATGTAAAAATATATAATTTATAAAGATCTAAAAATGTAATAAAATATTTATAATTCAGACGTCTAAATATATATTTACCTTAAAAATTATAAATAGTTTTACAATTTAAAAAAATGAAAAACATCTTAATCCCTTCAGTTATGCCTAAAAATTGTAGTTAGTTATAAAAAAATTAAATTTGTGCTTTGAAAGGTTTTGTCTTATAGTTGATTTAAAATCAGCTAAATAAACCACTTCATAAGGCCTCAAGTTTAATGTAATTGTTAATTTTTTTTCTTGTCCCAAAGGAAGGTACAGTAACTAATTTTGATTATAACACTGGGAAATAATTAACTCACCAAAAACTGATAATTGCCCATTGTGTTCTTTCAGAGGGATTAGCTGGTCTTCATTCAATTAGAGAAGCAGGTGTTGAATGGTTACAAAACCAGTATATCAATATTTACTGTGACGGGATATCAATATTTAAACACCAAGACACAAGTACATTGTACTTTAGGTTTAATTTTTTTATATATATTATTTATAGGTCTGCTTTTAAATTTTTTATTATTTTAGTTTGGTAGGTTTTGAAAGTCATATACAGTGTTTTTTTTTAAATGGGCCACCATTGTAACCTTGGAAACTATAAGTCTGAAAAAAAACTTTAAATGGGGAACCTTACCTGTTTTTAGACAGTTAAAAATACATATTTCAAATTTTGAAAAAACAGTCACTGTTTTCTAATATGGCGGTCAACTTTGTTTTTTTCTAATTGAACATTCTATATTTAATGATTGTTTTATATAGAAATGGTAATTTTAAGACCTGTTCTTGTCCATTTTTCAATATTTTGCTTAATAATGTAGATATGAGAGCTTGAAACGTTCAGATTTCTTATGGAGCTTACCTTTGATATAACAACTTTTTTAATATGCATTACAAAAAAATTATCTAATTTTCATTTTGAGGTCTCATATAAAGTTAAAGTTCGTCTTATTTTACCAGCCGAAGTTAGGGCTAAGAAGCCTTCTTTAACACAACCTGGGAACCAACGGCTTAACGTGACCACCGAACCACACGAACAGCAGAGCATAAACTGTTACTGGTCTTATTGGAAATTGAACCCGGACCGATTGTGTGGCAAGCCATCGCCTTAGCCCCTTAGCTACGGCCGCTTTAAATCTATGTTATTAAGCAAAATATTTTTAAATCTACAAGATATAAGAAGTATTAAATTTACCATTTCTATGTAAAACAATCATAAAATAGAAAAACCAAGGTTAAACGTATATTGGAAAACAGTGATGGGTTTAAAAATTTTTTAAATATGTATTTTTAATTGTCTCTAAAAACTAGGTAAGGTTCCCCATTTAAAGTTTTTGTTTCGGACTTATGGTTTCCAAAATCACAATGGTGGCCCATTTAAAAAATACGCCCTGTATATGTATATAATGTGTGGTAAAAATTATTTTTCATATTCAGCTAGTAAAATTCCAGTTTATCTATTGTACTGTCTAACTTGAAGATTTTAGAAAGAGGAAATTCAAGAAACTTTGGAATTAGGTAAGTGTCAACATTGTTTAAAAATCGTTCTACCCTTAACTTTTGTTTTAATTATTTTATGTTTAATGATGTAACATTAGTGGTGATGATTGTAAAAGAGGTTAGAGTATCTGAATTTTTAAAAATTATTTTAAGTTTTCACTGTTTCTTTATTAATTCACTGTTTAAAATGTACTTACAAATAAAATTGTGGTTTTTACCTGATGCACAAGGTATGAAAAGTGAGAACATAGGTTAGCGTCATTGAAATGCTTTTATAATTGTTGTAATGGATGTTAAATTTGTATGCTTCAAACACAATTTCATGTAAGTTTATTATAGTTGATTGTTAACTATAATTTGCATAACAGTAAAATTGCTGAACAGTTTTCTATTTCAATTTTCGTTACTTGTTGATTCTAAGGGCCCAAAAATAAAAAATAATCTTAGGTATAAAAAAGTGCTCCATTAGTGATTATTAATCAATATGAAGACAGATATTTTATAGTTTATAGTTGTTCTAATAAAATCCACTTGAATTTACAATCCAGTTCATTGGGCGGAATTTAATGGTCTGTACATTAAAAATATAAAAATATTTCAAATTTCATGTCTGTAGTAACTAATTCATAATAATCTTATTTCATAGATGTTAGTGTACATTCTTACGGTTATGGTTTTTATTTCGTTTCCCTTTAGTCTTTATACAACTTTAGTATCGTCTAACAATAAATGTTGATAAAAAAGGTCAGCCTATATTCTATAATGTGAAGTTTTTGTGTAGGGGCACAAACTAGGTTCTTCACAATTCAGACTTTAAATTCAGTGTGTCTAGTTTGAAAGTGTTGAAAAGATGAACGTTATCATACATATTGTGAATATCAGTATTTATATTTAATATCATATTTTCTTAAGAAGTTCTCTAGTTATTTAGCAAATATTTTCAATAGACCATATATATTTTCTTCTCTCAGAGAGGAAATGAATGTCTTAATAAAACTTGCTCCTCTTAAATCAGATTACTCTTAAGGTTTTTACTGTTAATGTATCATGTAAGCTTAACACCAATAATAGTGCATAACATTATATCTTATAATGATTAATTGTATTTAAAATAAAATAATAAGTTTTGTAAAAAGTTACAATGACAAAAAATTATAATATTCACTATTAATTTATGTAATATATTGACTACTTTAGGTCTTAAAGTAAGATTTAATTTAGATTATTGAAAATAAAAAAGTTACATAATAACAAATACACTTGACTAAAAATAAATTTTAGTGACATCTTTAAAAAAGCCAATTCAACTTTAAATCCAAACACTTCTGACCAGAGTGAAGGCTTATTAAATTTGGATTTATGAGAGTGCTGTTGAAGCCATTTGACGGGCTTGATGGTTGATAGTAAACATCAACCATCAAGCCTTGGCTGGTCTGACGGATATGTCCTCTAGTGCAAGATGTACCCGAGCTGATAACGTCACACCCTTGAATGTACAGTAGAACCTTGCTTAACCAACGTATACAGGCCGTGATGACGTCGGATAAATGAAAATGTCGGATAATAGGGAATCGCAATAAAAACGCTAATTTTTGTATAACTAAGTACTTTAATGCATTTTACTAAGTATTAACACTTTAGTATTGTTTAAACAATCATTACTTTGTGTTATAGAACACAAAAATATAATAATAATAAGAAATAAACTTAATAAAATTTCAGTACAGTATGATGTATAAGTTGCAAAATACAGAGTTATTTAACAATACATAAAATGAAAGGTAAATGAACAAAATGTACTAAATATAAAATTAAACAATTATAAATGAACTTTATTGGATATAAAATTACTATATTATTTTTTAATTTAACAAGAGCATAAATTAATTGCGCACGAGTCTAAAAATACACTTCTTAGAAGTAGTGTTAGCTCCGCTCACACGGTACAGTTCGCGCTAAAACTGAACGTAAGGTCGGACAGTAAGCATAAAAATTACTGTTTGTGCTCATTCAAAAATACGGTAGCTGACCAGTTACCTATTGCTGTGTTGCAATCAAATTCTGTAACAAATTTACCGATTTTCGTTGTATAAAAGTCAGTTCCGGTCCTGACTATCTCAGAAAATCAGGCGTTTTTTACGGTGGCGATTTTGGGACGGTATGTGGGTTGAAACGGAATGACGAATAACAGCATGTTGGATAACGAGGCACAACTGTACATAGTTCCAATAGTGCTTTAATTCAAACTCTATTAGTTTTGCTATCATAACAACTAGCAGAGTTAATTTACCTGTAAATTTTAGTCGCTCAGATTTTAATTTGTATAGTCCACAGTAATTTATCAATTATTTGTTAAAAATATAAAAATCAGAAGAAATACTAGACTACAGTTTTGAGTCTTGTAATGATTTTAAAACATTTCAAAGTTTATACTAGTTTCATTCTTCAAGCTCGTTTCTTACTGGATATATAATTTAATGTTAAAAGATGAAACAAACACTCTATTAAATAGTTTTTAAATTTAAACTAGTTCTTATAAAAAATAGTCAAATCACCATATTTGTAAATTATTTGATTTATTATTTTGATATTCATATCTAAAAATATAATTTAGATGGATATTTGGCTTTTTCCTCCAAGTGTGATAAAGGGACACCCTATTTTGTATCTGGGACTCTTTAATTATTATAAACAATAAGACACCAAATTTTTGTATTTATTTTAGCTTTATATGTGTATATACTAATATGGGTGATAACAGATTTCATGTTCCAATTTAAGTGCAGTCTGTGTTTTGCTAATGCTGTGTTGAATGCTCTCTGTGATTAACCCCTTAACTTGGTGTAGATTTAAGATGTTATCCTAACCATGTACGAAGCTTAAATAACTGCAGAATGAGAAACTATGTAACCTAGCATGCGTGCCGACGTGCGCTAGGCTGACTGCATGTGTGCCTCAGATTTGTTCACTGCTGTAGCACCATAGCATTCAGCTTAGTGTGCGCCCACTAATGCTTAACGCATGCCCAGCAACCAACTCGCATGGCATTACTTCGCCACGGTAAGTCAATTCATGGAATATTTGCTGCCTGGTTAAAAATATTGTGCTTGGTAGGAAGTTATTATTTGTTGGTTGTGAGTTTTTACCATGTGTTTGTAAAGTTAGGATTACAACTCTTATTATAGAATGCTATAAAGCATAATTTACCAGAGTTCATACTTAATAGAAAATGTGTAATTTATAACTAATACAAAAATGTTACAGACATTAAAGTGTTATCATTAATACATAATGTTCCAAATATTATATCAAAATGAATAGCAAAAGTATTTCAAAGTTAGGCAATAGTAGATTTTATATTAAAAGGTAGAACAGATATTTATCGTTTGAAAAGTGATCAAGTTATATTGTGACATAAATTGAAGAAACTGATTCTGGATCGGACTAGTATTATATTTTTTGCATGATTTAACAATTTGTTTCACAGCATTAAAAAGAGGTTTATAATCTTCATGCAATATTCCAAAAATGTCAGGAAATTATAGGTCTATCTGACTTTTGTATTGCTATACAGCCATTGATTGCTAGTAGTTCCATCCTGTTATGTAGTTCTGTCAGCTGGTTGGCCTTATAGCCGTAACGCATTGCAATGTTGCCCAGTATGCAGACTTATTTTATGTGGAAGCTGGAAATTAGGATATCTTTGTAGTGAATTGATGTCACAGGTACTTTTAGATTTAGCCCTTTCACTTAAGAAGGAAATAAACTGATATTGTTTTTTGTAAATTTCAGATTGAGTTGATATTGGTATTCTTCTTTGTTAATAAATTTTCACAAAATCACCAATAAATAAAACTTTTTTCGAGGCCTTTCGCCAGCAAAGCTGGCATCATCAGGCAACACAAAAAAATTTGTGTTGCCTGATGATGCCAGCTTTGCTGGCGAAAGGCCTCGAAAAAAGTTTTATTTATTGGTGATTTTGTGAAAATTTATTAACAAAAAATGATATTGTTTTATAAATTCACTTTTATTCCCTGGACTAGGGCCATAAAAGACTCGCTCAGCGATATTTTTCCAGTGTAATAGTCTTCCCGTTCCCGCATCTTATGCATACATGAGTAGAGTGTCAATGTTGCTGGAAGTAAACTGAGATGCTGCTGCTTAGGTTGAAGTTTTTCTGCTTCTCTGGATTTATGTTTTGGAATAATCAGAAAACTATTCAATTGGTCACAACTTCACATTGCATATCAACTTGTGCAATCTGTCTCTCATTAATTTGCTGTTTTTTTCTCAATACTTAGCAATAATGAATGTCACAATAATGAATGTCAATTACATTGCTGGTAATAAAGAATAATTGTTAGTTGTTAATAAATTATCATTGTTTATTCTGGTAAGTTATTTATTTTTCTAATAGTAATATTTTAATGTTATTGAATTTATTAACATTATTGTCATGGAGTCTTAGAGCTCTGTTATTTTTAATTTTTGAGGATGTTCTTAATTTGTTCTCGTTACATCCAATAACGATGTAATGGTTATACTACTATATTTTATTGTTGTGTTTTGTTTATTACATCTGTTACAGCCTTGTTCCATTGACATGGTATTATTATCAGATTTGTGTTGCTGTTATTGCATTATTTGCATGTTATTTACATCACATTGAATACACTTTTGTTTGGTTCTGGGCATGCTAGGTCAAGGTTTTGTTGGACTTATGTTGATGACTTGAAATGTACATGTAAATCTGCACTATTGTAAACCGCATGAAAATAGTCTGATGATAGCTGTTGTATATGAAGCCTCCCCACTCCTCACTTCTCGCCCAGCAATGTTGCTAAATGTCATTGAAAATATTAATAATTTGTCTAAACATCTGTTGCAGTAAACAAACACCGTCATTTATTGTAAACAAATGTACATGATTTGGTTATGTATATTTAGTGATATAATTACGAATAAAAACAGCTATTTCACTTGATAACAATATTTAATAGCATTATATATTTAAATTAATATAATGTTGTGAAAATTTCAGAATTAACACCTACCATAGTTAATTTTACCACTACCTTTTAGAGGATTTTAAATAGTATCATACAGTTGTTTTGTCAACAATATGCCAATAAAATTGACTGTATTGAACATATGCATCTTGTCGTAGATGAAACATGTGGTTGGGTGGTTCTCAGAAACGATTTGGCAACCTACCTAAAATGTCATCGGACTATTTTGACGCGGTTTACACTAACACTGGCTGTGTTATTTGCAAGTAATTTTTGTACTATTATATGGTTGTATTGAATTATTTTGAAATTATTTCAGTGATACATTATTTTTATTAAATGCCTGGTGTCTTGAGGGAAACTTGTTTAACCACTGAAGAATAAACCAATACTCCTTATTACTCAGGATAGGTGTACATAAAAGCTCTTTAACATGACACATTCAAGACCATTTACTGATGGGTCGCAGGAGGAAGTACTGCATACCGTATTCTAAACGAAAGATGAAATAAACTATAATTTAAATCAAACATATTTATATTTCATAATCGTTTTTTACTGTTTACAATGTTGTTTCTATACATAAATACTTAATTCAGTTATAAACTGCAGTATTTAAATTTTTTGATACCTACTTTTGTCATTTATGCCTTATATTGTGTTTAGAAATTTACTTCTTTGGATGAAAGGCTATATCATATGTGTCATATGGTAGTTTTTTGAGATTCTTTCACCTTCTTAATAGAATTGGTTTTCATTTATCATTATAAATACTTCATCTCTACTATTGGCTAAACTCAGAGAAGTCTAATTTTTAATAAAAGCAGTTTCAATTCAAGAAATGTTTCTTATTTGATCCTTTTCATCCCCATATTTTCAATTGTTTCAATGTCATCAATTTTCTAATTGCCATCTTTGGAATGTTTTTTACTGTGTTTTACCAAACCACAACTGGACTGTCAACATAATCAGTATCTTCCAGAGAGTTTGACCAAAGCCTCGTCTACGGTCTCAGCAAAGTTAATTAATAGATCTTTCAGATCAGAGTGGTCTCTTCACTTCACTTGGCTTCAAGCAAGGCATTCTTAAAATTGTCCTTATTTTTAAATTCAGTGGAATTAAATTCAAATTTTAAGAAATGGGAAATAGCAAACCTGTAGTGAGACTCATTGCTCATTTATTCCTTGGTTGATCCAATTGGCTGTTACAACAGACTACATTCCAAAGCAATAAAGTTGCAAACAGTTGATTAGACATAACCTCTGATGCGTAAGTATTTAAGGATCTACTTGGACATTTTACAATGGAATTATCTTAAGGCATATTATATTGTCTGTAGCACTAATTAATAAGTATACCAATCTTTAAACAAATCTGCATTTCGATGAAAATTATAGTGGAGAAGGAAATTTATTATTATTCTAAGATCATGGGTTATCATACGTATAAGAGGTGTGAAATTGTAGTACCCAATGCATCAGCACATACTTACACACAGTACTTACTTATGTGTGTGGGTCAATGACACAGAACGTGTATGGGAGGGTGGGTAGGTCAATATCACTGTATGTGTATGGAAAGGTGGCTGTCTTACTCTTGTCATATAAGAGGTGTGAACTTGTGGTACCCAATGCTATTTTACTGTGTGTAAGTATACTTTATATTACAGAGTAAGATATCCACCTTTCCATACATGCACAGTGATTATGACCTAACCACCCTCCTATACACGCACTGTGGCATTGACCCACCCACCCTCCTATATACTTCAGTTGCATTGATTCACTGTGTGTGAATCTGATTTTATTTATTTATTATTCTTTTTTTAAAATTAGTAGCATTGTGTCAGTTTGTATTTATAATAATGCTTCTTAAAACATCACAATATTTTTTTCATCAATAACTATTTCCATGATTTCATTGAAAAATGCCTTACTCTGTCATTTTCGTCACCACCTGGCAGAGTATGTTCGGTTGCCATCCAAGGACTTACTAATAACATTGTTATCAGGTTTACAAGAGACTGTTAGTATTTAAATATTGTGCAAGTTTATCGTAAACATATCGAGTTGTTTTGAAACCTTAACATATTCTTATTAAGTCCTCAAGTTGTATTTAGTTCAAAATCTATGTTACAAAAGCGCATAATAATCCTCCTCCTCTTACTGATTTTCAGATTTTATTCAGTTTCTATTTTATATATTCACATTTTTTTCAATTGGTGCTAGGCTTAGCACATACGAGGGTCGTCCAGAAAGTAAAGAACGATTGTGCATCACGTGCGGCGCCGATCCTCTACCACTGCGACTGTGTACTCGCTAGTTACATCTGGCTGTCCGGTCAGTGTGAGCCGAGTTTCGTTCCTGTGCGGTCACGCGTCTTTGCTCTGTAAACTTTCAAAATGGCGGCGCCCATTGAAAATCCCGCCAAATGCGAAGTACGCAGTGTCATTCGGTTTTTGAATGCTCAAAATGTTCGGCCTATTGAAATTTATAGGCAAATAAACACTGTTTATGGTGAGAATTTAATGAACGAATCTTCAGTGAGGAAATGGTGCATTATGTTCAACCAAGGAAGAACCAATGTGCACGATGAAGAACGGATTGGGAGGCCATCACTTGTGACTGAGGAATTGAAGAAAAAAGTTGACGACAAAATTCAGGAAAACCGGCGATTCACTTTAACCACTTTAAAATACGCTATTCCAGACGTTTCTCGATCCCTCTTACATGAAATTGTGACTTGGGTATAACAAAATGTGCGCCCTGTGGGTTCCAAAGTTTCTCACAGAAGTCCACAAGACTAAACGAATGGGAGCAGCCCTTGTACTTCTTACTCGATATGATAGTGATGGTGAACAATTTCTCGATCGTATTGTGACCGGAGATAAAACTTGGGTTTCGTACAAAACTCTGGAAACAAAGTGACAATCCATGGAGTGGCAACACTCAAACCCGCCCTCGAAACCCGTAAAAGAAAAATTGAATCTGATCACAAGAAAATTGATGGCAACTGTTTTTTGGGACCGCAAAGGTTTAATCCATGTTGAGTTTTTGCCAAGGGGAGAAACGATAAATTCCTAACCCTATTGCGAAACCCTTCAAAGACTCAGACGTGCAATACAGAACAAAAGACGTGGCATGTTGTCAAAAAAAGTGTTTTTGATCCATGACAATGCTCGCCCCATGCATCGGTACGAACCCAGCAAGAACTTCAAGGTCTAAAGTGGGAAATTTTTGGACACCCTCCCTATAGTCCGGACCTTGCGGCTTCAGATTACCATCTGTTCCCGAAACTGAAAACATTCTTAGGTGGGAAGAAGTTTGGAAACGATGAAGAACTGAAAGAAGAAGTGACATCCTGGCTCAGATCTTTGACGGCTGAAGAGTATAACACTGGCATTGAAAAACTGATTCCTCGGTACAATAAATGCCTTGACAACCAAGGCAACTACATTGAGAAGTAGGCTAGGTTACTGTGAGTGTGTAAATAAAGTTCTGTGTTGTTATATTTTGTTTATAATTTTTTATACCAAAACGTTCTTTACTTTCTGGACGACCCTCGTATAAACTAATTTTTAAGAACTATGCAAGATTGCAGATGAATAGTAGACAGTAAACTAGTAGAGTTCCTTCTTTGTTATGCAGTAGAGATTTAGCCAAATCTAATTACAGTATTTGATAAGGCTTGATTCTATATTTATGCCAGACTGCAGAGACTGGGCTTAAAACTTGTGTGCACAATGTGTCACTTTTTACTGTAAATATTAATTTTCTATCCATATTAATTGTTGTTATTAACTTTCATGTTAAAAACAATTGATGAAATATTATATTTAATTTGAATACTTTTTTCTACTATTAGCCAAGCCATAAATAAAAACAAAATTTGGCATTAATTCATGGGTTTAAAAATGTTCCTTTAATCTTTGAAACCATTTTCATAGTTGGTTTTATGTAAATATATAATGTTGTGGTTTTTGTAGAAGCTGATGATCTAACAGCTGCGGTCAGCTGTCTCTCTTCAGAACCATTCCTGCCTCTGGAACCTCCGCTCTCTGAGTCCGACTACACCTTCAGTCTCGACAACGATGAAGGTTTCAATGACCTCTTCCTCGACCAAATATTCTAGATTCGCATTTAGATTAGTCTCGCCATTAATATTTTTACTACTTCAGTCCTAGAAATAAGTTTTCGGGGTATCTTTTATTTTTTGTTGGGATTGTGCACATGTTGCATTCAAGATATTCTTCCTTAAAGTTATTGCTTGAATATAAGTTGAAGAATTCTTGCATAATGTATTTGTTATGTCATACTATTTTAACATTTTAGCTATCAATTATATTGGCTTTATTTATAAATGAAACTAATCAAAAAAGTCTTCTCATGTTAAGGAATTTCAAAATTGTATACAGTAGAATCGTTTATTCATTCTGGTCAAGTTAAAAATGTGTTGTTGCATGTCAGTTTAGAAATGGAAACTATCTCAAATGGGAGTCGTGAAGGAAGCTGGGTGACGGAATATTTGCAATATTTTCAAGGCCTTGGGCTGTAGGAATTAAAGCTCTTCATTGGGGTTTGATCAATCTGGATTTATAATGTCACATATAAGCAAAAATAAATTGGAGGATATATCTTATTATTTAAATTCATTAATATCACATCTTTTAAGTATTCACTATTTTGCTCTTGCGTTCAATAGATTTTGGTTAAGTCAGATAAATGTGCTAAATTATTTACATTGTACGTTGTGTCCTCCCTGTACTTTTAATTTTTGTTATAGTTTACTTTACAGTTATACACGTTTTTTATTGTTTTATTTATATGTATTATCTTTATTAATTAAGGATTATGTTAATCTAATGTTTTTAATACTTGGGATAATTCCCTCGCCCAAAGTTATAATTAGTTGTTTGTTTGCCCGTTTTAATTCCAAATAATATTTTTTTACTAGCCATTTATGTGAATGTGTGAAATAATACATTACTTATTTTAAATGCAAACAAAATATTTTATGTAGGCTCATAGTAATTCAGTCTTTTAGGAAAATTAGTGGCTTGAGTTTTACATTTAATCTGCTGAATTTCATTTGATTTGAATGAAAATAGATCTGCTTTTGTGATAAAACCTCAGAAAATAGGTATGTCATAGGCATATTAGTTTTATTTTGTCCAAACCCAATTAAATGATAATCAGTTGACTTGCACAATAAATTATAATTACATATTTTGTTTAGTAACTGGATGGTAGAGAAATGTTTTAATTTATGCACTATTTCTTATATACAATTTGTCATATATTTATGGTAAATATGTTATTTTCAGAGCAAAATTTACTCTACTATGAATTCTCACAGTAAAATTATTGTTCACCATCTATTTAAGCTTGTGATACCATCCAATGTTTTCTGTGGAAACGGAATAGCCAGAATTAATATAATAGGAACATAATACTCAAAAGAGGACATCCTTGAACAATCCAAACCCATCACCACTCTATCTTTGCCCTTGAGTCACATAGTAATAACTAGCTTGCAAAACAATAAATGTATTGAAGAGTGCTTATTTCTTACAAAAACTTAACACTAGAAAAGATTTATATTAACTTTTTCATTTCAAGTTAGTCAGTTTTTGATTTATATTAACTTATTCATCTCAAGTTAACAAGTTTTTCTAGAAAATTGAGATTGTTAAAAAAAACAAAAAAAAAAAAAAAAACAGTAGTAAAAAATGTAATTCCTCACCTAAACCTTAATCAAATTTAAAATATGAACAATCTGTTTAAAGGTAGATCCAAATTAAGTGAGCTGATTAAGACCCATATAAAACTCTTTTTAAAGGAACATAATTTTGTGAATTTTTTCATTGGTTTAAGATTAAGTGCTTTAATTCAAGATGGAGTTTGCTGGTGATGCCTCTTAATTTTGCTTAATCATTCAGTTACTAGTGTCGTACTGGTCTTTATTTCATTGGGATTTGCGATTGTTATAAAATAAAATCTTGAAAAATTTGATTTGAAACTTTTTTTATCAAAATTGGGTGATTATTGTTTGATGATTTACCTTGAGCCTTCTTTATATTTAATTAAGTTTTCAGTATTTTTGTTTGTTTGTTTATTATTTTTTAAAGTTGTGAGGGTTTTGTAGAAATAAAACAATGATATTATACATTGGAATTTCAGTTAAATATTTATATCTGTTACTCTAGTTGTTGTTTTAAATTATCAGGTACAGGAGAGTCATTTGCAATTGTAAACTTGTAATACTAATCGGGTTTTATTGGATAAAGTGTCTAAACATTTAGAGGCAAATCATATTTACCATTTCATGTAAGATATATATTTTTAAGTCATCATATCAAAAGAGGGTATATTTTCAAAAAAATTTTGATGAAATTTAAATAAATTCAAGGTTTAATGATAATTTTATGATGGTTTAATAGTTACTTGTAATGGACCTGTGCTTTTTTGAAGTTTAAAAAGCAGGTTAAATGAAGTTCCTAGTCCAACATTTCTTTCAGATTTTGCATTACGACAAAGTTTTTTTGTCCATTTTACACAAGTATTATTGTAAACTTGCCAAATTTTGTACTTAATATTGACATAATTCTTCATAAATTGTTGTCCTTAAATGAAACTGCTACATCACTATTTTTACTAGATACTTTAAATGAATTTTCTCCTTCCACCTGAATTTGGCATAAATATTTTGCGTATTAAAAAATTTAATAATAATGCTGATTTCACATTATTAAGATTTGCCGTCATTTTCAAAATACTTGTTAACTGCAGTGATCAACATACCAGCTTGTGTTAGCTATTTATTTTTTGATCATGCCTAAATTTATTTTATTTTTCTAAAAACTAAGTTAAACAGAACTGAATTATCTTAATGTGTTTGTAAATTTTAAATGATCAATGCAACTAACTTTTTGTTTTATTTTTATACTTATCTTATGATTTTAGTGTGTGCCATTTAATTTACTATTACATTATCGTTTGCACAATATTTTAAGGCGTGGTTACAGGTCATCAAGACAGACTTATTTATAGCAGATTCCAATGCATAATTATTATTCTTAATTTTGTTTTCATTTTTTGCTATTTTATTGGCTTTAATATAACTTAAATATACTAAATAATTTTACTTTAGCAATTTAATGACCTGATTTAACTATTTGTACATACCGGTACTTATATTATTTTATTGGTTTTCATTAGATTTAGCTTTATTAGTGTGAATGTTAATACGATGATTTAAACTAACTTATGTTTTGGTACATATAGTTAACATCGATTAAGACTGTACATTTTTATGAATGTAGTAAGTTGTTTACTTTGTAAGAAACAATGATCATTTCCATTCAATGTACATGTTGTAAATATTTATCGGTTTGTTCTTGTTGCTCAAAGCAATTATCTATATGTTGTAGGATTTGTTATTTAAGTGGTGTACAATTTTACTTGAGGTTTATACCTTGTGTATTTTTTCATGTAGTTGTGTTAAAGGTAGTTTGCTAACAATAAAATAAACACTCCCTTTTCTATTTAGTCTGAAGTCATCAGACAATCAACTTAATTGATAATTGGCATTTTAGCAATCATTCCTAAAAACAAAATAAGAGGAATCAGACAGTTATAGTCTGTTATTTGACTTATTAAACACATTTATAAATAACAGTTTTGGTTAGTTGATTAATACTGAAAACATTTTTTTTTTCGATAACAGAGGAACAATATAATTTTCATTCAGAGGTTAATATTCTTATTGAGATATATTTTTAAAACAGTAGATTAAAAACTGTGTTGTTATATGTTTAATTGTTATATTCATCTTATGTCAGTGAATTTGGAACACAAATTTGTATTTTACTATAAACTATAAAGCAGAAGAGAATTGCTAAGTTTTGAAAATATAGACAAATGTCACAGAAACAGATAAGCTGTAATATTAATATATAAACAGTTTTGTCTTGTATTTATCCATAGATCGTTGTTGAAAACACAATAGACTTCTTCTCTGAATTTATAATAATTACTTTAAACGAATCTATATACAAGGTAGACATGTATTTCTTAGCTAATGAAACCTAAAAAAATTCCTCTTTCATTGAAAACAAAGCTTAATATAATAAAATAGTATTCAATAGTTTTTTGAAACTATTCTTGAAAATTTAATTATTTAGGGCCTACTTATTGAATACTATATATTTTGTGGGATAGTCATAACAAGATTGTTCTGTATGTTCTCTTAACCCATTGTGTAGAGTGGACGCGCCCAGCCTAATGGACGAATTATATTCGTAATACACGCTACACCTGTTCTCCTGGCCTAGCGTACTCGCAAATTCTACACATTTTGTTGTTATTTACGTTACATAAACATTACACTGAACATGTTAGTAGTCTATCTAATTAAGACAATTGCAATTAATCTGCCATTTAACTGAAAATTACGCATGCGACAAAACGATAAGACTGAACGCAAGGACTAAATTTCTTAAACTAATATCAAGTAGTCGAGACAACAGTGGACAGGAAACAGTAACAAAGATAAGATAAGGAGACAGACAGATAAGCGCCTCAAATCAAATGGGTTCATTGTAACAGCGAAAACATTAGACTCAGTAGGCCAAGTTACACAACCATAAACAAATGCCACGACGTCAACACCACGTCGGTGAGCTATCGGAGCACTCGCCACGGAACGTGAAGGCCATGTCTTTGATTCGCAATGTTAATACATATTCTGCCCATTTTTGACAATAATTGTCATAGAAGAGTGCATTCTTCATCTATGCTACAGTAATGAGCTAATTTGATCAAAGTAAATAAAATAATAAAAAGACTTAAGTTTGGGGATTTTCTTTTCACTAATAAAATTGCTTTGATTCATTCAGATTTAGTTGGGCCACTTCTCTGATTTTGATCACATTGCACCAGTCTTACACAGTAAGTTTAAACATTTATTTTTAATTGTTTGCTTTGGAAAAAATAAAACATACATTTCAATTCGTTTTTATTTTATTTATTTTTTTTTTTTCGGGTAAAATTAGAAAATAATACTTATCTTCAGTTGATTACTCTTTCTCTCTGACAAAAGATAAAATTATTAACTCTGTGTGAACAATTAAGTGGCTATACCATGAATCACATCCCCTGGCCACTGTGCTCTGTAGTAATGTGGGTTGATATTGTGAGTTTTATCTCTGTTAGTAAAGAAGCCACTTTATTTTAATATTTGACGGTAGAGATTTGTTTTAAAAATCATTCAACAAAAGGTCCTATGATGGAGAAAGATGTGATGGAAGAAAGTTAGATAAAAATAAATATCCTGTTAAAATCAATACTATTTTTACATTTCATATCAGATTAATTTAGTATATATTTCAGGAGAAAAATATATTTAAGCCTAACTACAGAACATTTTTGTACTATCCTACTGTTTATATTTATTTATTTTTGTGTGTGTAAAATTACCTACATTTTATCCCTTTAAAAACTGGTATAATCTGAACACATTAATGTTAAAAAATTAGTGATTAGTTAAACAATAAGAAATTTAATATAACATTAATTTTTTAATAGATCAGTTTTAATAATTAGTTTTTATTTTAAATTATTTATATGTATGTCACAAGATGAACAAAATACTTATCCTATAATAAAACATTAACTCTCCATCACTAGTAATGTAATCTAAATTTTTAAATATACAGGGTGATTCAGGAGAGATGACAACAACTTCAGAGAGTGATAGTAGACACAAAAACAAGAAAAAAAAGTTTACCTAAACATATGTCTTATATTTAGTTTTCTGTCTGTGTGTCCTAAAAATATTTACATCTTCAAAACAGATTGAGCAAATTATTTGAAACTTTGCTGCCATATTCAGTTAAGGCAATAATAATAAGTAGAATTGCTAAAATATCTTTGGTCGTTTCAAAATGGCATAATTTAAAAATAATTAATACTGAATATATTGCAAACTTCCGTATTACAGAAAGCAATTAAATATTTATAGCAAGATATAAATATTTTTATGAAAAATACAAAGGAAGACATAGACAGAAAACAAAACATAGTAGGACATGTTTTATAACATTTTTTGCTTGTTTTTGTGTCTTACTATTACCTTCTGAAGTTGTGCCCATCTATCCTGAATCACTGTGTATATCAAGAAATAATATGTATCCCTACTGCATTGAAAGTGTTGATTGACCTAACTGATAAGTAGTTTCAAAATCAAAAAAATGTATGTAAAAATCTATACTTTAAAGTACTTTAACAAGTTCAAACAGTGTAAAATGTCGTTGGCTCTGTGGTGGAATAATTTTGATAACAGATTCAGTTTCGTAATACTGAAGTTCATCACTTCAGTATTACGAAACTGACTAATCTGAATTGACCACAATACCCAATGACTACGCTTATTGCTGCAGATATTGAATCAACTGCAAGGCCTGTTAGCTATTTACGCTTAGCACCCTGTACAAAAATTGTCACTCATTTAGTTTGTTTGATCTACACAGATGTTTTGAACCTATTGTGCCTTTTTTAGCAACCATTCGATTAGTGTAATAAGTTTTAAACGATTACGATGTTAGAGTGTAAGTCGTTAGTTGCCATCACGAAAACCTTTCGACACATCACCATGTCTTAGATTAGTACAAAGCATTGATGTACATATAGATATAGTCAATGTTCATACAATGTGTAAAACAAACTATGATTATATGATTTACACAATTGTAAGTTGTCACAACTTAATTGTGGATGATTTTAAAAATAATTTCCCCGATAAAAAACTGTGCCTTTTCATCTCTGATTCATTGAAAGACTAAGAATTGTGTGCCTATCTCTTTAGAGGCTGATTTTCTAACGAGAATATTGAAGGAGGATTTTAAGCATAATATTGGGAAAAAATGACTTATTAAGTCTTAAGGAGCAATGGATGATGAGACGCTTTTATAGTTCATAGTTTATGTGAGATTGATTATTTTAGTCTGTTTTAGCCTTCAGCAATTGTTGAGTAATAAGTTTTAAAACTTTTATGGGTTAGTTGTGCCTTTTATTGATTGAAGTGTGCCAAAGTGTAAATTCTTCAAAAATATCCACAATTAAGTTTTCTTTATGTATAGCCTTAACAGTTAGTTGTAGTATTATATATATTAATATATTCACTTCTTGGTTGTTATACAACTGACACATACAGGTTGTTAAATAATAAAAGATTCAACAGACCTGAGTGATTGTATTTCTTTGAATCTTTCCTAATTCATCAAAGTACACTAGTTAAAAGAGCAAGTCAATTCAGTGATTGGCAAATGAGTGAGAGAAGGTATAGCACAATCTAATAACATATAGTTATGACACTTCCATTGCTATGCCGTGGAGCCAGCACTCCAACGAGCCGGACTGTACAACGACCCACATAATGGTTGTGTCTTGCAAAGGAGTAGAATAGTAAGAATTGAAAAAGTGCCAACATATTATAGACATAAGTTATTTGACATTTAGTATGGATGTAAATAGTGCAGAAATACACAGTATTGGCATTCCACCGCTATGAGTGCTTAGGTCATGCTTGTCGCCAATTTTTAATGAAGTCTTGCGACTATAGAATTAAACTGTGGTAATACCCTTTATATTATATTATTTACGGATATCTCATTTAAGTCATGTAGTAGGAATATATGTGCCAGTAATTTGGTTAGTTAGTGAAGTCTGCTACTAAAACTGGTTTAAACTGCATTACATTAACATGAGACTACAGTAGCTCTCCACTACAGGACACCAAAGCAGTTGATACAGTAATTTGAAACTCAAAATTTAACATTGGATGAGAATCTGTGTGTTAAAATAAATGGTAATACCAACACATAAAAAAACATCACAAATTTGTAATGCCTCAAGTGCATTCACAAGACAAAGGAAGTCAACTGTTTTTATGTGCTAACAATGTCGTTTGATTTGTATATAACACTCGTAAGTTTTGTATAACCCAGATTAATAAATCTGAATACAAGTGTAAACTATATTTGGTAAATTAATGAAATTAGAATAAATTAAGGGGTTTAGTTTGTGCTCATTAATTAGTTTCAAACATTGTACAAAGTAAACTTCTTTATGGGGATAACTCATGCTTATCAATCAGTATTTATTCTTATGACTCCTCTTATTGTCAAGTTGTAGGTGAATATGGACTTCAAATGAGTGTGATAGGTGTAGATAAGTGAATATAATCATTGTTACAAACCAAAGTGAATATAATCATTGTTACAAACCAAGAATGACTGTTACTTAGAAAGTGTCATTAATAAATGTCTATCTGGTCTCTTGAGAGGTGATGGTAGTAGTACATTTGCTCTCTTCATGTAAATTACATTTGTGTTAAAATTTTAATGAGCCAATACAATGTCATGCATTTTAAGCATGGTCAAAATATTGGCTAGAAAAAAGTTTTCTGGTAAAAATGGGAGGCCTGTATATTAGTTTCAGCCATATTGTAGCTTGTTATGTTTATTTAACATTAAAAACCACTAAGCATTGAATTGAATTTGTGGATGAATAATATATTGTTTAGCTAATAAAATATTAATTACAGTAGAACGTTAATAATCCGGATTAATTGGGACCAGACCCCAATTATCCAGATTATCAAATTGTCCTGATTATCGAAATTACCTTAAAAAAGGCCAGTATACACGATTAAAGTACACAAACATTTTAAAATTTTATATTTTCTCTTATACAATAAAGGTTTTAGAGGTTTTAAATCAAAAACATCTTTTATGTTCACACACTGTATTGTAATTTGTTAGTAGCAACATGTGTACAGTAAAAAAATCAAACACTATTTGAGCTGTTAAAAAAATGTGTAATAGGTTTTTGAACTGCAGTAGTGGTTCGTTTTTTCGCAACTATGTCCTTAATTCGTTTTTAAAGAATCAGCTAAGTGGGTGAGCTCTTGTTTTGTTTCCCTAGCCATGACCATCAGTGTCTCCGCTGCTACAAACGCTTCAGAATGAGTTTGCCCTGTTTCTTCTGTCTCATGTTCTGGGTCGTCACTATCAGATTCCATTGTTTCTGTTTCCTCTGAAAGAAATTGCTTAAATAAAGAACCAAAAATAAATGCTTTCTTTTCCTGCCTTTATACAGTATGTTACGTACAAAAGATTATCAATCAGAATGTTGGCAAAAGAGCCACCTCCCTCTACCGCGGCCACTCCCCTTCTCCTCGCTATGCGCCTTTTCGCCATCGTCCGCTTGACGATAAGGAATATGGAGCTAGGGCAGATGGTACGAAGGTTTAATTTTTTGCTACAAGAACAAAACAGAATATTAATTTTAAAAAGCTAAATGTTTGAACGGATTAAAATCCGGTCATAACAGTAATGTAAAGTAAAAAAGTCAAAATCCATTTCCGTTTAAAAATTAATTTACATTTGAAACACAATCGGTGTGCAGTAATACGTAGATACAAATCCGGATTATTGACGGTCCGGATTTTTGACGTCCGAATTATCGACGTTCTACTGTAGTAGGAAAACTACAGTGAGCAGACTGTTATTCTACATTAAATTAATAAACCTTTTTATTCATAGTAATACATAGTATTGAAAGATTGTCGAAAATGCTTTTGTGAACTTAGCTATCTATTGGCGTTTCAATATGATAAATGGACCTTAAAGATTTTAACTCTTAAAATAACGTGAAGGTTACAAGGCTGTAGAAGAATAAATAACAGTCTGAGCCATAAAAACCTACTGTAGCATGAAAAGAATCCATTTTAGTTCATGAAACTGCCCACAGAGTGGAGCACAAGTCAAACTTGAGTAACAAAGAGACTGAGTTCCGGTGGGCTTACCCAGAGTCAACTAACCTCAAATTTAATGTTCTTAACTTGGTTGAAGATGTACTATAATATATCATCAGATTTCTGGTAAGTAAAAAAATATTACTGAGTTAGTTAGCTTAATCTTATATTAAACAATTTTAGTAATGTTATACAATTTTCTTTTTTAAGTTAAAATGTGAGTGTGGTTTTCAAAACAATATTGGACACTAGTGTCTTGAAAATGCAGTGTTAACCAGTGAAGTCGTTTTATATTTAAATGGCTTTATGAAGTATGAACAATGATTGATTAACATTGTTTAAACATACATGTATCCTACATATACAAAACAAAAAAAGATGAAAATGTGAAGTGACTGATTAATTTCCATTTGTTTTTAGGTCGGATCCAAAAACAATAGACTGAAGATTATTTGGATGAGAGATATAGAACATTTTTTACAAATACCCGATGACATCATCAGTAAGTAAGAGATCTCTGGTATCCAGGTAATACAGATCTGAACGATATTAATTAATTCCAAGCAGCATTTGAAAGAGTTGGTCAGAGGCCCAGTGTAGAGGATATGGAACTATTAGTTCAAGGAATACAGGCCTATTTGGAAGCTTAGCTGACAATGATTTTGAGACAGAAAACAACCAAGTAAGAAACATTTCCAGCTAGCATTTTAATAACCATATGGCATTATAAACACCACGGACATTACACGTTTACTGAACCCACAAAATTGCAGTCTATAGTAAATTATGATGAATTTAGTTTTTCTATTTTTCTTCTTTATTAAGGTTTTATAATTATAAGAATGGCAAGAAAAATAAATAAACAGATGTTTACTAATATTTTACTTAAAACAGTACGATAAGAGTCTGTGTTACGATCTGAGTATACAAATAATGTACATTGATTATTTGTATACTGCTTGTTTCTTTGAAATTTATTTTGATTTTCAATGCTATCACAATTCATGATTTATATGTTATGACATAATTTCCTAATGGTTTCATGTTTTTTGCAGGCAGATGATGGGAGAGGAAAATGGAGATTTCACCTATACCAGTCACCTATACACAGTTTTCAGACAACACCTACCAGGCCTACAAGCACCACAAAAGCCAAGGTTCAGCAAATGAACAAACATGAGACAACCAAAAAAAACAAGGAGGTAAAACATGTATTTACAGAAAGTGAATTCATACCACCAGACACAATTTGGTGTGGTTTAATTCCACAACCTCCCCCAAATGAAATGACGCCAACAAAATATTTGAAACTTTTTTTATGAGGACTTGTTTAGTTTAATATCCATCCAGTTAAATTTATATGCCATGCAGAAGGATGGATTGGAGTTAGCCTCAACTCCTGAAGAATATGAGCAATTTTCAGGATGTTTTCGCTTATGGGTATTGTCCATATGCCAAGTGTCCGTATGTACTGAGCAAGGGAGACTCGATATTCTCCAATTGCAGACACAATGAGCAGGAATAGGTTCGTTTTACTAAATATTTGCTCTTCAATGACAATTCCAAGGCAAAGCCTCCAAATGATCCCAGATATGTCAAACTTCATTAAATCAGCCCCCATTTGAACTGTATTAATAGCAACATGCAGTCTATTCCTCCAGAGAAGTATCATGTAGTTGACGAGCAAATGATTCCATTCAAAGGTTGTCACACTCTCAAGAAGTATATTCAAAACAAATCCTGTAAGTGGGGGTTTAAATGTTATATACGTTCGGGTGCAACAGGAATTATGTATGATTTTGAAATTTATGCAGGCCAAAACACATGCGAAGAAACGTGCCTTGGATTTAGTTCAAATATTGTTTTAACTGAAATATTACCTGAGAATCAAAATTTCAAAGTTGCATTTGACAATTGGTGCACCTCTTTGGAACGTGGTGCTGAGCTAAAAGAAAAGAGGATACTGTGTGTGGGAAGTAAGAGGTTGGATAATGCTCCATTAGCCTTACAGAATGATCTTAACCCTTAACTGGTATCGTCGGGTCAATTTTGACCCGAGGGATTTTCATTTTGTTGTAGTGGTAAAACTGTTGTTTGCAGGACCCCATGACAGTAGGTATTCCTAGAGGAGTTTTGAGTCATTCAGTTGACCTTGAGACGTTGTGCGTTACTGTTGTATTTTAGGCGTAACAGCTACCCCGGGTCTTTTCTGACCCGACGATAGCGTTAGTGTTACATTTTTGTGTCAACCTAAAACTTGTTATAGCTGTCTTATTTAGTCTGTGCGTTATGGATGACACTGAAATAGACATATTATTACACCAGGATAGTGATAGTGACATTAGTGATTCTGATTCTATCCATACAGACCACGAAAGTGAAAGTGAGTTTGAGTGTGAAGATGAACACTCTTTGCCAGCAATCAGGCAGCAAACTTCTGCCAATGAATATACTTCAGACAGGGACTCAGAATTTGATGTGGAAGGTAATGGTCAGTTTATTTACGGTAAAAATAGATACAAATGGAGCAAGATTCCTTTTCCAAATTCACGCACACGACAACACAATTTAATTTCACGTTTGCATTTGCCAGGTCTTAGGGGGGAAGCAAGGAGAGTTACAATTAATCAACCTATCGACTTTTGGAACATTCTAATTGATAATGAAATTATTGAAATGATTGTTACTTGGACAAGCCAAAAGATAACTGAACTTTCCCCTAATTATAATAATAGTTGCACATTTGTAAATCACACGGATGACGTTGAGATAAGGGCCCTAATAGGTCTTATATCTCAGTGGGGTTTTCAAGTCAGGGAATGAGGATGTAAATGGATTATGGGCCAATGATGGCACAGGAAGAGACGTTTTTAGAGCAACTATGACATTGAAAAGATTTTTATTTCTCCTTCTCGCACTTCATTTTGATGATCCCCAGTTACGTGAAGAAAAAAAACACCAAGGTGATCGTGCATATCATATTTCTGAACTTTTTAACAGTTTTATAGTAAACTGTCAATCGAATTTCTCACCCTATCAAAACTTGACAGTCGACGAAATGTTAGTTCCATTTCGAGGACGATCTTCATTTCGTATGTATATGAAGAATAAGCCGAATAAGTATGGGCTGAAAGTAATGTGTATTTGTGATAGTAAGAGACATTATCTTTTGAATGCTTTTTTGTACTGTGGGAAAGATCCCCAAATCCCCGAAAACTCTTGGTGCCTACAAGGAACGTGTTATCCCTTACCCAACCCGTTGCACAAACAAACAGAAACATAACTGGGGATAATTGGTTTAGTTCAATTGAGCTAATGGATGAGCTTAAACGCAATGGATTGACATACGTAGGCACCATTAGAAAAAAACAAAAAAGAGATCCCTGCTGAGATGAAATGCACAAACCAAGATTATGAAGGTGACAGCAAGTTTTGTTTTACCAAAGAAAAATCTTTAATATCGTATGTTCCTAAAAAAGGAAGATATGTGTTGTTAGTATCTTCTATGCATCATACTTCAACAATTGAGAACAGTGGAAAACCAGAGATTATTAAGTTTTACAACTCAACTAATGGCGGCGTTGATGGTTTGGATCAAAAAGTGGCTAACTATTCAGTTCACCGTCGTACTCGACGCTGACCAATTGCTATTTTTTATGCAATTCTTGACATTGCCAGTGTTAACAGTTATGTATTGCTAACAACAAATCAGACAAACAGCCAAGTAAAGCGGCGTGACTTCCTCATATCCTTAGGAAAGTCATTGATCAAGACGCACATATCTCGAAGACTAACAGAGCCACGGCTGCCTAGAGCACTAAGGATTATAATGGAGAACGCAATTGGTCAGGCAGCTCAAAGAAGAGAAAATATTGACAGTAGGGGAGAAAATCAGCCTAAAAAAAGGAAGCGATGCTACATGTGCCCCTCAACTAATGACAACAAGCACAGCTCGGTTTGTTCTGAGTGCAATGCTACAGTATGTATAAACCACAGTTTGTCAAAAGTGGTTTGTTATAAATGTCATGATGACTAAAGGTGACTGTGATCTACTTTTATTTATAATAGGTAGTTACTATTTTATTACTTTCATTTCATAATTCTTATTTCATAGTATTTCATTACAAAACAAATTATTGCTGTAATTTCTAAACACTATATTACTTTTCATGAGAGTTGACTTAGATGTTTGCAATTTTTTTTAAAACAAGTTAATTTGAAATTTTTTTGTAGAAACTTCTTGTATGGAACCCTAATATTAATAATAATCTATGTTCATAATAAACAATTTGTTTTCAGTATAAGAAAATTTGATTTTTTATAAACCTAACTTTTTAAAATCACATTTGTATTTTAAGTTTGTGAAATAATTTGAATAAAAAAATTAATTTGCACTCTTAAAGGATCGTAGTTTCATGCAAAAAATAAAAATTAAAGAAAAAATCGTAAAAATGCACTAAAAAAATCGGGTCGAAAATGACCCGACAGTAGCGTGAACGTAGATAAAAACTACAATACCAGTTAAGGGTTAAACATATTGGTCGAGGATCTTATGACTACAATGTTGAAAAAACTAACAACATTTGCTTAGTACGGTGGTTTGACAGTAATGCCATCAACTTACTGTTGAACTATGCACGTGTGGAACCTGTTGACACATGCATGTGAGGGTCTAAAGCTGAAAACCAATCAATTGAGGTAACAAGACTAAATGTAGTGACGAATATAACTTGTACTTGGGAGGCGTTGACCTAATGGACATGCTCACTGAGCTGTACCAAATAAATATACGCTCCACGAAATGGTACATGAGAATTATATTTTAGAGCATACGCTTATGCAAGACAAATGCATGGACTCCATATCCCTTTCATTGTATGCAACAAGACCAACAAAGCAAGCTATCTCTTCTACAATTTCAGGCTTGCATTACCGCAACCCTCATCACAGCTGATAAGAAAGTATGGCAAAAGAAAAGAGGGCGATCCAGCCAAGACAGTGTGCCAGCTAACATTCCTTATCCTGATACCAGGTATGATGGAGTTGGTCACTGGTCTATATAAGTTGACAAGCAAAGCAGATGCAGACTCTGAACTGCTGAACTGGAGGGTACACACAAATTCAGTGTCAGAAGTGTAAGATAAATTTTTGTCTTACTAAAAAGACTACTTTTATCAGTTCATGTCAAGTGAAAATGTAAAAAATTAGGTGTTACCAAAAATGTAATTTTATTACTTGTTTAAGTTTAAAGATTTGATTTTGAGAAAGATATTTGCCATTTAATTTACAACAGCTCATAAATTAAGCTTAATTTTTTGTTGGAATGAACCAATTTAGTTTTAACCCTCGGCAGCCCGCGCCGCGGAGTCTCACTCTGCATTGAGGGAAAATATGATTATTGAAGTTGGCAGCAATTATGTCGGCGCGGCAGGCCGTCTAGCTTCCCCCTCCATCTATGTGGACCGGTTCCACTATTTTCTGAAGGTCAGTGCTGTTTCTGGTGGCAACAAGTGTGGAACTGAAACAACCGCGGATCGTCACTCCGCGCACGGTCTACGGTGCATTCTTGTTTGCGGAGTCTGGCTCCGCACGCGACTTATTGTGTCTACGAAAAATTCGTAATTTATATTGGTAAGTTAATTGATTTTACTACATTTATGCATGTAAAAAATATATAGTTACTATTTATAATTTTTAAAAGCAAGTTCTAGTAAATTTATGAAAAAAATGCCTTTTTTGTGAATTTTTTTATGTTTATATTTCTTATAGCATATTTTCAGTGATGTATTCTTTACAGAATTTTGTCATGGATCAACGGGAGGAAGAGCGGATACAGAATTTTCTTGATGAAATCGGTTTTTCTGATGACAGCGATGAAGACATTCTTGAAGAAAGTGATCATTATACAGAGAGCGAAGAGTCTGCTGACGAGCCTGATGTTGAAAGGGATACAGGATCAAATGAACGTGTTGCTGTTGATGAACCAGTTGCAGCATATCAAAGTACAGATCCGGTTCATGAGGATGAATTCCAAGGTAATACAAATGATTTATATATTGCTAAGGATGGTACGAAATGTCGAATGGCACCTCAAACAACTCTTGCAATAAGAAGACGTCCTTGTGATTTGCTTAGACATCTCCCTGGGGTTAAAGTACAAGCAAAGAATGCAGAGAGTCCAATTGAATCTCTTAAACTATTTTTTACAGACGAAATGCTAGAGGAAATCATAACCTTTACAAATATTTATAAATAGTTTTTTAATTAGCATAATATGTGTTGGTACATATACAGTACAAGTAAACGTCACACAACACAAATTTATTATAATATAAGCACAAAATGCACAAATATACTACAATACAAGCACAAAATGCACAAATATTATGGTGATCGATTTCGGTGAACCACGCTCACCTTCAGAGGGATTCACAAAAGAAGGTGTGTGTGTGTGTGTGTGTGTGTGTGTGTATGTGCGCGCGCGCTTGTAGTTTTATGTTTAGTTATAAATTATAATATCTTAAAATGTTTTTTATAAATTCATGCAACTATTTATATAGCCAGTATTCGTCACAAATTGTCAAGGCCTAGAGATGCTGCCGATATAAATTTAACTGAGTTGAAGGCTTGCCTAGGCTTACTATTCCTTGGAGGGGTGATGAAGGTTTCCCACACTAGACTAGAAGACCTATGGAACACAGATGGCACCGGCATTGAATATTTTAGACTCACTATGAGTTTGAATAGATTCAAGTTCATGTTGCAATGTTTGAGGTTCGATGACATACATTCTAGGAAGATGTCAGACAAACTGGCCGCTGTAAGGAGCCTAATTGATAGGTTCAATGATAATTGTAAATGACATTACAGCGTTTCAGAGACAATGGCTATCGATGAAATGCTTCATGCATTTCGAGGTCGATGTGGTTTTCGCCAATACATACCGTCGAAACCATCCAAGTACGCCATAAAAATACTCGCACTCACTGATGCAAAACTGTACTACACCAACAATGATGAAGTGTACTGTAGTAGACAGCCAGAAGGTCCCTACAATAAAAGCAACAGGCCCGAGGAAATAGTAAAAAGGTTTGTAGAGCCAATTAAGGGCAATGGACGCAATGTCACTTGTGATAATTGGTTTGTGTCACTACCTCTGGCAAAATATCTGATTACAGAATACAACCTTACACTTGTTGGCACCGTTAAGAAAAACCGGAAAGGAGTTCCAAATTTTATGAAGATCACTAAAGACCGACCCATTGGCTCAAGCATTTTTGCTTTTAGGAAAGACACTACACTTGTTTCTTTCAAGCTAAAAAGAAATAAAGTCGTTTTAGCGTTATCAACCCTTCACCATGAAGATACGAGCATTGAAGAAGTTGGGGACGTACACAAGCCCTCAATCATAACTTACTACAATGGCACCAAATCTGGGGTGGACAAAGTGGACGAAATGAAGTGCGCATACTCCGTTGCGAGAATTACGAGAAGATGGACTCTTGTTGTTTTTTCTCATTTCTAAATATAGCTGGTATAAATGCTTATGTAGTGCACAAAGCCAACACAGGCTTAGCTTCGGACAGAAGCAGCTTTTTAAAAATTCTTTCAAAAGAGCTTCTTGACGATTACATCAGAATGAGAGCGACTAAGAGCAACATCCCAACATCGATTCGACTTCGCTTATGTGAAATTCTGGGGATACCTTTCAAAACGGAGGCAGTACAAGTTCCGACTGGAGAGCAAAGGTCACATGGTCGGTGTAGTTTCTGTGACAGGAAAAAAAATTGGCCTACTCGCTTCTCTTGCAAGTTTTGCAATAAATACATGTGCATGGAACATATTGCTGAACATGTGTGTGAGCAGTGTGCACTAAAATTGCAAATCGTCCAAGCAAACGAGAGTGATGATGAATAAAAAAAACTGCAAAGTACGACTTTTTTTGGTCAAATTATATATAATCTATTATGTATAAGTTATATTAGATATAGTTTCTTATATATTAGAATGTTTCTTGTCTTTTTTAGCTGTAATCATTTTCATACATACATTTATCAAATTATATAAAGCATACACATTTTCAATTTTGTTTTTTGTTTCATATGGCTATAAAATATTAGTTACGTATTGAGATTTACATAAGTATTACCTTCCATTTCAATTTGTTGTGAATTGTAATACATATCTATATGAATAAAATTTGTTCTATTTGGTATCCTTATTTAGTTGTAAATGGTCTAAAATTCAATAGATAAAAAAATGGTCGTAGGACTACATAAATATTAGTTATTATGTTCATGCAATATAATATATCATTAAAATACACATCAATTTACTAAAAATACATTAATAAACAAGACAAAACGAATATAACACGAAAATCAGTGTAGTGGAGTGAGACTCCGCGCGCGGGCTACGGTGTCCAAACTGTCCGCACGGGTTACGGAGGGTTAAAACAAGAAGTTTGTTCAATGATTGTCTCATTACCTACCAATGTTGTTTTAAAACAACACATTTATTTTATAAATTGTGGATCCCATAAACTTAAAAATGGTTTTATTGATTATTTATAACCTTTATTTTAGAAAAAACATGTTAATATTTTTTCCCCCAGTGATATTATAATTGTGGCTTTAAAGGGTTAATTAATAAAAACAAACCTTATTAATCATTTAGTATTTAGGCGTAATATTGATTCTTTTCTATTAGGAAGGGGAAGTGCCTAGCTGGTTTTACATCTCCACTTTGGTTTTGGACCAACAGATCAATTACTATACCATTATACTGTAACAGATACTACAGATTGGAAACACCTTAACTCATATCTTGCTAGTTAGGACTATCTTGCCTAAAGATTCTCTTTCACCTTCTTTTTTGTTTCATTTTTGTTATTTATTTTACAGAAACTTGAGATAAATAAAAACTGGAGACGTTTGTATTTTTTGGGAACATCTCATTATGGCTTAGTACAAATTCTTTAATAGAAGCATATGTTGAGCTGTATATAAATGTAAATTAGGCCAATAAAACCATTGATTATATAAATCTACATAGATAAACCATCTAATAGGAATATTTGTGGCAGTAATTTTGTTAGTTTATGTGGCCTGCAACCACAGCTGGTTTAAACTGCATTACATTTACATGGGACTACACTAGCGCTCCACAATGGACCACAAAAACAGCTGATATTTTGAGACTCAAAATTTAACATTGGATGGGATATCTATTTGTGTAGGGACAGTTATGCCAGATTACTGACTTATTGAAAAAAGTTTTATAGTTTTATAGTCACTGATAAATATAATGTTGGTTAAAAGAAATGTTTTTGTAACCTGAAGGAAAATAATTTGAACACTTAATATTACAGTTTTGGTAAGTGTTTTGATATGAGGGCAATTAAAAAAATGTAGCTGAGTCTACAAACTTTTGGATTTGGTAAATCGAGCATTTCTTAAATGTTGAGAGTCTCCAGTTTTTTTAATGCATAAACATTATGAGGTAGGATTTCATAATGCATGCCAAAATGTTTCAAGGAAACAAGTATTTCATTTGATGTACAATTCAAACTATGCTTTTGTATCAGAATTTTAACATCCCTTATCAGAGGACTATTGAGGAAAATTACTTCAAATAATAGTTTGATATGGCAAAAAGCTAGATATGAAATGTTCAATTTTATTGTTAAATGTTTCACAATGCAAATTGTTTAAAAGTCATTAGTCTCTTTTGGTATTTTTCAGCACCTATGTAGAAACAAAGTTTTTCAAGGGCCAATGCCATTATACTGTTAATTGATAGTATCAACCCTGACTTACTTTGGCAAATTCTTTAGAAAATAAACATTTATTTATGTATAGTTTCATTAAAGGAAATATTGTTAATTTTTTCGTTCACTGAAAATAGTAATTACATCCACAATCAAAGTAAGGGGAATTCAGTGCAGACTGTGAGGATCAGCCCCTAAGCCAATCTGGGGAAATTGACCTTCTTAAGGAAACAGCTGTTTAGATGGGTCTACAGTTTACAACAAATAATAATATCCTTTATTTGCTGCTCTGTGAAGATTGGATTCTTTAACAAGTTTTTTTATCCGTAGGTTAGTCTCCACTAAGTATAACCGTGTGCACCCCTTTAAACTGGGATTATATTAATCCAAATACAAAATGAAAATAATATTTTCTCATTAACTGTTGAGCATGCTAGGTACCCTTTATGGAACTGCATTGGGATATTTTGAATTTATTATCTCACGCTATATAGACTCATATTTTATGTAATAAACCAAAGTTAAAAATGTATCAATGAACAATTTCAACAAAAATAACATATTGGGACAATTAAGTGAAAGATGGTTTGTAAATTTTCCAAGAAAAGGTCTGAATCAATTAAAAAAAAAATTAATAAAACTGTAAAACATGAAAAATAAACAGGATATTTAACTATAGCTTGATATTAAGAAAACTTAAAATAAAAATATTGTTATCACAATTGAGAAGATTTACAGTCCCCACAACTGATCCTACGTTTATGATAATTATTGATTGTTTTAGGAATGGAGCTTTTGTAACTTAGTTATTTTTGTTCCTTGACCTTAGTCTCAGAGAAATCCGCTAGAATATTTTTAAAGTTACAACTCACTCAACAATTCTTATGTATAGTTTACATTAGTTTAAATAAAATGCATTCTTTTGATGGAATATTAAAATTTAATACAATCACATAAACACACATCTTGTGTTTTTAATATTTACCATAATAGGTCTCCTCTATAATAGTGATCGATTGATCACCCGCATACCTGCAGCCAACCCACTCATACACTTACAGTGGCATTCACCCACCCAGCCATACAAGTATAGTGGCATTTACGCACCCATAAACTTACAGTAGTCCAATCATCAAAGGACTTCACCTGCGAAAGTTTTTAAGATGCATAAATGTTTCTAAAATTTGAAATAAGTTGTAAAATAATCGATACAACAAAAGTTATATAGTGCCGATATGCGCTTCCCCCCTCTTAGTGGTGGTAAATTAAAAATTACAAATAACACCTTGAATCATTAGATTTACTAATTTTTAACACATATCTTTTTTTCGAAAACCCAGTAGTTTTTTAGTTATTTGTGAATAAAAATTGCAAGAGAAAACACAATTTTCAACGGTTTTCACGAATAACTAAAAAATATTATGATCTATGAGAATAATTGTACTTATCAAAAATAAAATTCTTAAAAAAAACAAACAAAAGATAAACAGTTTATGTTTTATTGCACTATGTTCTATCGCGAGAGATTTACATCTCCTTGAACATAATTTTTTATTAGCCGTGAACTTACTGTGAGATTCAATATAAAATAACGGGAAAATGAGTAGCTTTTACGAAAATACTTACATGAGTTTGTTTAAAGTACGTATAAAGAGCTTTAATAAAAGAAATTAGCAATAAAACTGAAACCATAACTAATATAGTTAAAATTTATCAGAATCCAACTATAATTTACTTTACTTATATGTCAGTTATAAGTTCCATAAGTTTTAGTAATTTATAAATCATACTTTCTAAAAATATAAACTATTAAAATAAAAAAAAAAAAATTGAAATAAAAAAAATTGCCTTTTTGATTTAATAATTTGAAAACTAATAAATATTCGTAAAACGTTGTAAGTGGAACAAATGTAGCGAGCGTCTTTTCCACTGAATATTAATCTGTTTTAAAAATCGACGTAGCATGAAAACAGAATGAGATATGACCATTCTAACCCTGGTCATACTGGTCGAAAGTACTCATTTCTAAACCTTTAATCCGTAATTGTTTTTAAAGTTAAATGTTTTAAAAACCTAATTTTACTTGAGGTTAAAGTACATAAATATTCCATTAAAATGGTTTCTTAATTGATAAATTATCTTAAAATGCAACAGAGTTATGAATAAAAATGATTCCTATGATTGCTAACTATATATCGGGGCATAGCAGTTTTTTTAATTTTGGAGCGCTCCTTTTATATTAGTAACATAAACTTTCCTCAAGATACCGATGATACCAAAGGAAATAACAAGTAGGCTATAAGAGGATATGTACTTAAATGAAAAATGTGTGTTACGTTAACTGTGTGTAGTATAAATCACAAAATTCGTTACCATGAAAATGATTGTATAAAAAAATCAATTATTTGACTAATACTTACTAAAATTTATAAAATAATAATATTTTATAAAATTTATAAATCTATTAAAATAATATTGATGAAGTTACTTCATGATATGTATGTAGCACCAATTGAGCTGGGACAGATTGTTTTTCAATATACATATATAAACATTACTCGAAAATATTAAAAATCTTCAGAACAAATGATCAAATATGTAAAAACTAAAAATCCTAATAAAACGTAAATATACAAGGAAATATTGCATTTACAAAAATACAGAAGTTGTGTTCCATGATTCGTTTGCCTTTTTCTTCTACTTCATTGATGACAACACAACTTAGCACCAATCAAAATATACCATCCAATTAGGCATATTTCAGTGGTAAATAATAACGATACTGTCAATGTGTGTTCTAGAATAAAAGATTGAATCGCACGCGGCGTAACCGACAAAAATACGCGGGCCGCCGCTTAGTGCACACACTTAACCGACAGAAATAAGCAAGCCACCGCAAGTAGGGTTTAATACTTGAATGAAAACGGTATTTTGTAAGGGTAGTAACGACACTAATTAACTCCTACTATAAAAAAAGTTAGTATGTTACAAATATTTTTTAAGATAATTATACCATATATAACGTTTAATGACGGTTTTTGTAGAAAATAAAATGGGTAGTTTTTAAGGGTGTTAATATCTTAAAACGCCACGATTTAAGTTGTATAGTATAAAATAATAAATATTTAACATATCTCAATACAATTATCTCCTAAAATGCTTAAAAACATTGTTTTCCTAAATATTAAAATAAGGGGTAATTTTAACCTTCTTAAAACAAAAAGTGCAACTTGCACTCATAAAACATTTGAAGTAGAGGGTAAGACGAGCTTAATTCCAAATTTTCAGAACGTTTGGTCTTTCTTGTAAACTGTCGGAGGTTTTACCTTCAGTGACTGGACTACAGCGGCAATAGTCCACCATTGTCGTACCATGGGATTGACCTACCCATACACGACTGTGGTACAGACTCATCCATATATGTACAGTGGAATTTACCCACTTACACACGTGCCTCGGCATTTATCCACCCATCCTCACATTCAAATACAGTGACATTGACCCACCTACGCACGCATACACGTACAGTGGCATTTACCCACTCACCCGCCCATAAACCTACCGTGTCATTGACCCACCCATTGACGTACAATGGAATTGACCTACCCATACATACAGTGGTACTGACACACGCATACACGTACAGTGACATTAACCCACTCACTGAAACTGACCCACACATACTTGTGGAGTGACATTTATTCATACACGCGAAAAGGTACTGACCCACTTGCCCAACTCCAGAAAGAAATCTAATAGAAGGGAGTTATTCTGAGGTATTTGAAATGAGTTAAATTTCCTGCAAAATTTTTGTATTTTTAATATAACACCAGTGAATTTATCGACAGTAAACTCGTATGTTGAGCTAAAATGATAAAAACTTATAAAACTGCACAGAGTGAAATGTGAAAAACCTATTTCAAACGAGTCTACATCACGGCTCAGACTAAGCATTGTCTGGTGAGAACAATATTCTGCAATTTATTATTCATAAGTTGAAGTTTAATATTCATGTCCTCAGCAGATATCTGCAGAGACGTTTTGTTGCTTCTGAGACTGCGGCACTGGTAATCCTGTGAGACTTACAATTGTAAGGAGTTTACAACAAACACTTGGCTTTGGAACATTTTACCTGTTGTAGAATGAAAATTATCTACCGGTTTGGAAGTAATTTTATCCTGGATAGTTGATTCCTTGATGCATAAAAGAACTCCCATTAATTTAATACATATATCAAATAAATGATAAAAACCTAGCATTTGATTAATACGCTTTAACACGTCGACTGCCAGCGTAGATATCTTGACGCCATGAGGGTCACCGTCACGTCTTTGACGCCATGTCTCGCGTCTTTTATCAATCAAAAACAAATTGTAGCAGCATTTTTACTATTACGTAATTTTTAATTGTATAATTTGAAATTTGCTACAAAACTATACTCTGGTTTTTAAATAAAGCAATTCCATCCTAAATAAGTTTTTATATATTTGAGCTTGTTTTTACTACATTTAGATAGACTATAGTTTCTGTCACAAAGATAATCAATGTCGCTTACATAACACCTAACCTTAAAAGCTGAACAGTGCGCGGGAAGAAATATAAACAATACAACAAACAGCTGAAACATAATATCATTTGGTTGATGAAAGTTTTGCCCCCCCCCCCCCCACGAGGGCCTCCGGTGTATCTCATCAACTTCACGAAATTGTGGCAAAAGACCTGATGTCGGCTATTTCTGTACTCGGAGAGTCATTTCCTGTTGCATGGAACACAGAACTCATAAAAATTGAACTTAATCGTAAAAACAGATGTGGTGCCAGGTTGAAATCTAATAAGGGCCACCGGTGGCCCTCATGGCGTTAAGGTGTCGGAATTAGTGGCATAATGCTGTGACTTGGTGATAAAGTGTTGTGAAGATTGTAGGTGATATATTCTATGCTCTGTCCTCTTACTAACAGCGAGCTAAAATAATCTATAAACTAAAACCCTAATACTGTATTAGATATTCAGATATTCTGTGCTAAAAATAAATAACTTCTCCGCTAACTGCTTAATACGGATACGGCGTCAGCTCAATGGTTGACATCGATGTCCTTCATAAGTCTGCCGTTTCCGTATTGGGTGCTAATCACGGCCTGAATGTTGAGTAGAGAAGTTAGATGTTTTTACATTTGAATGTGAAAAAATCATTCATAAAAGTATTCCCTGCGGAAAAATACTTTATTTCCTGAAGTCTTATAACAATCGGGTGAATGATGTAGCGAGGACGTATAAGACACTAAGTGTCATACGTTCGATTTTTATATGTATCGATCAAACAGAACTTCCACTTAATCAAACTTAGGCATATAACATAACGAAAGGTCTATAACCTTCTCACCGTCATAAACATCTTTAGTTACATTCCAGTAGCTGGTATGTAATGCTTACATCACGTATAGTTGTAAGTCTCCATTCTGTTTGATACGTTTATCTTACCTAACCTTATTACGGTTTAGGTTTTGTCTTCATTTGGTGTTGTTGAGTAGTATAGTTGTGGTATGTTGAAGTTGCAAGTGTTTTAGAGGCTTGATCGAAGGAGAATAAACATCATTATTTGAACTGCAGTTACTTTTTGACTAATATAGTCTCTCTTCGTGTTATTCTTATGGATGGAACCGTTTTCAGCCATTACAATAACACAGAACTTTGAGGGCTTCTCCGCTCGTGCCCTTCAAGGCAAAAACATACAACCATGAAGACCTTATTGCACAACTTGATTATTTTTGACAACTCAATCATCAAAATAGATCAAGAAATCAGGGAGGAGTTGCAGTTGCATTAAAAAAAGCTTCACGTAATGAGGCTATGCATGTTAATGTTAAATCCATCATTTAGATATGTAGTTTTAAGTGCAAGTTTATGAACATTCTCAGCCGTTATTCTCCCGAATTAAATTTATCCGATAGTTCAGTATGTTTTACAGAAAAGGTAAATAACAAATCTAGCTGTTGGTAATCTTACATAGCTATAGAAAACACTATTTTTAGAGCGTTTACGTGGGCTGGCTGATTGTCCATTCTGATGGTTTAAACTCTTGAAGTGATTGAAAATTTTACCACAATCATAACCACGATCTTGAAAAGTGATATAAAAACTTATCATCTCCATCAACTACATGAATCAAGGTAAAGCTGCTAAATTATGAGTGTCTGTTGTACTAACACTCAAAGCACACAAATAAAAAAGCTTGTAGGAAATGAAATTAGCTATGAAATTTAGTTAGGACACTTTGACAGTTTATTCGGTTTCAAAATGAATTGTAAATGTTTTCTTTTAATAATTAATATGAAGATAACTCAAAAGTAAGTGTTTTACTGAATAATAATATTATTTTAAAATATGGAGAAGAATATTTTATCAATGACTGACCTAAATACTTCCAAAGTTAAGCTTAGAAATAGTACTTTATGATGAATTCGTTTTTTTGCAATCAAAAGTTGTGGACGTATCTTATTTTTATTTAAACATGTAAAGTAGATGGGTATCCTACTGAAAATAATAAATTTTCAAAGAACGAAGGGTAAACATAATAATACATAATAATTGGTCATCTTCTGAAATGAACAATTCATTATTACTATAATTAAGGAAAAAAAAAAAAAAAACTAACAATGTTTCCATATTAGGCCTATTATTCTCTTTTTCTTACTATACAATGAATTCTTATTGCATTTTAATAAAAGTAAACAGTTATCTTAATTAGAAAAGAACCCAAAGAAAAAAGTTATAGTATTTCTAATAAATTAAATGAACGTAACTGATGTAACTCGTAAAGGAAATATTTTAAATAGGTAGAGGCAGAAGAAAAATATCTTACTCATAAAATTAAAGTTTCAAACAAAATAAAATTGTAGGGCATTCATTGCCGCAAAGAGTGAAACAGTTGATAAATGAAAGCTCATTTGAAATTAAGTAATATCTCACCGAAAGTTACGTAAACGTAAGCAACAGTTGTCAAATGACAAATAATTTGAAATTAAGTAATATCTCACCGAAAGTTACGTAAACGTAAGCAACAGTTGTTAAATGACAAATAATTTGAAATTAAGAAATATCTCACCGAAAGTTACGTAAACGTAAGCAACAGTTGTTAAAAGAAAAATAATTTGAAATTAAGTAATATCTCACCGAAAGTTACGTAAACGTAAGCAACAGTTGTTAAAAGACAAATAATTTGAAATTAAGTAATATCTCACCGAAAGTTACGTAAACGTAAGCAACAGTTGTTAAAAGACAAATAATTTGAAATTAAGTAATATCTCACCGAAAGTTACGTAAACGTAAGCAACAGTTGTTAAAAGACAAATAATTTGAAATTAAGTAATATCTCACCGAAAGTTACGTAAACGTAAGCAACAGTTGTTAAATGACAAATAATTTGAAATTAAGTAATATCTCACCGAAAGTTACGTAAACGTAAGCAACAGTTGTTAAAAGACAAATAATTTGAAATTAAGTAATATCTCACCGAAAGTTACGTAAACGTAAGCAACAGTTGTTAAATGACAAATAATTTGAAATTAAGTAATATCCCACCGATAGTTACGTAAACGTAAGCAACAGTTGTCAAATGACAAATAATTTGAAATTAAGTAATATCTCACCGAAAGTTACGTAAACGTAAGCAACAGTTGTTAAATGACAAATAATTTGAAATGAAGGAATATCTCACCGACAGTTACGTAAACGTAAGCAACAGTTGTTAAAAAACAGATCATTTGAAATTAAGTAATATCTAACCGTCAGTTACGTAAACGTAAGCAACAGTTGTTAAAAGACAGATCATTTGATATTAAGTAATATCTCACCGACAGTTACGTAAACGTAAGTAACAGTTGTTAAATGTCAGATCATTTGAAATTAAGTAATATCTCACCGAAAGTTACGTAAACGTAAGCAACAGTTGTTAAAAGACAAATAATTTGAAATTAAGTAATATCTCACCGAAAGTTACGTAAACGTAAGCAACAGTTGCTAAAAGACAAATAATTTGAAATTAAGTAATATCTCACCGAAAGTTACGTAAACGTAAGCAACAGTTGTTAAAAGACAAATAATTTGAAATTAAGTAATATCTCACCGAAAGTTACGTAAACGTAAGCAACAGTTGTTAAAAGACAAATAATTTGAAATTAAGTAATATCTCACCGAAAGTTACGTAAACGTAAGCAACAGTTGTTAAAAGACAAATAATTTGAAATTAAGTAATATCTCACCGAAAGTTACGTAAACGTAAGCAACAGTTGTTAAAAGACAAATAATTTGAAATTAAGTAATATCTCACCGAAAGTTACGTAAACGTAAGCAACAGTTGTTAAAAGACAAATAATTTGAAATTAAGTAATATCTCACCGAAAGTTACGTAAACGTAAGCAACAGTTGTTAAAAGACAAATAATTTGAAATTAAGTAATATCTCACCGAAAGTTACGTAAACGTAAGCAACAGTTGTTAAAAGACAAATAATTTGAAATTAAGTAATATCTCACCGAAAGTTACGTAAACGTAAGCAACAGTTGTTAAAAGACAAATAATTTGAAATTAAGTAATATCTCACCGAAAGTTACGTAAACGTAAGCAACAGTTGTTAAAAGACAAATAATTTGAAATTAAGTAATATCTCACCGAAAGTTACGTAAACGTAAGCAACAGTTGTTAAAAGACAAATAATTTGAAATTAAGTAATATCTCACCGAAAGTTACGTAAACGTAAGCAACAGTTGTTAAATGACAAATAATTTTAAATTAAGTAATATCCCACCGATAGTTACGTAAACGTAAGCAACAGTTGTCAAATGACAAATAATTTGAAATTAAGTAATATCTCACCGAAGGTTACGTAAACGTAAGCAACAGTTGTTAAATGACAAATAATTTGAAATTAGTAATATCTCACCGATAGTTACGTAAACGTAAGCAACAGTTGTTAAATGACAAATAATTTGAAATTAAGTAATATCTCACCGACAGTTACGTAAACGTAAGCAACAGTTGTTAAATGACAAATAATTTGAAATGAAGGAATATCTCACCGACACTTACGTAAACGTAAGCAACAGTTGTTAAAAAACAGATCATTTGAAATTAAGTAATATCTAACCGTCAGTTACGTAAACGTAAGCAACAGTTGTTAAAAGACAGATCATTTGATATTAAGTAATATCTCACCGACAGTTACGTAAACGTAAGTAACAGTTGTTAAATGTCAGATCATTTGAAATTAAGTAATATGTCACCAACTGTTACGTAAACGTAAGCAACAATTGTTAAATGACAAATCATTTGAAATGAAGTAATATCTCACCGACAGTTACGTAAACGTAAGCAACAGTTAATAGATAGATAGATAAGCATTTTATTCACAAAAAAACAATAATTACAATGTAAAGATCATATAAACGGTGGAAATAGCTCCCCTCATGTGCACATGCCTGTGGGAGGGGAACGGGCCACTACCAGCCAGACGTAAAATAAAATGAAAATTTTACCATTATGTAAACAAATAACAAATAAATACGTATGTATATAAATAAACTTATGTTTCATAACAATTATTACTTAAATTACAAAGAGACACTTTTATAAACTAAATTTCGTAACATTAGAAGCCACAGCAAATAAAATAAAAATAAAATAAATAAAAACTAATAATAATAATAAGGGTACTGTAATCCGCTAAAATACTAGCATTCTCACTTAATAATAAATGACAAATCATTTGAAATTAAGTAATATCTCACTGTCAGTTACGTAAACGTAAGCAACAGTTGTTAAATGACAGATCATTTGAAATTAAGTAATATCTTACATACAGTTACGTAAACGTAAGCAACAGTTGTTAGAGTAAAATACTTTAAAAAAAAAAATTGGGTGTGCGTCGGACCACACGGTGGAAGTTATACTTCTTTGGCCATTCTCATACACCCACTCACGCACACAAACAGACAGGATATATAAATGAAATATAAGACATTTTTCAATATTATTCAATATATTTATCTTCAATATATTATACGTGACTTCATTATTATATTATACACCTATATTATCATTATCAGTAATTTCTTCGATTAACAATCGATTAATCGATAGTTCTTAAAAATTTGTTCTTACTTTTCAGCGTGACGCGGTTTCTCGACCAACATCCCATCCCAAAGTGTCTAACGGGCGCAAAGAAGTATAACTTCAATAATTTACAGATATCTATCTAATAAATATGGTTCCTTAAAAGTATGACTCTATTTGTATTTAAATATGTTGGAAGTTATTCAATAATAATGATTTTAACATGGTAAAATTACTACAACTGTAAGAAAATAATTAAAGTGCTGTTAATTTTCTATTTTATTTGGTTAGAAACAGCCAACAACAATTAAAGTGCTAACATTATATGGGTTACAAAATATGGGTATACATTTTTAATTTCCTGAACACATAAAATGACAATGGCAACTATGCCAATAAACGTTTGTATTACAGACAAAAGAGACCACGTAATTTTTGTTGGGAATTAATGTCAAGACTCCTTGAGGATTAGTAATGGTTCATGTTTACAAGATAGTCCAGAGGTACAGAATAAAAATGAAGCTTAAGACCCGAGAACTGGGCAGTTGTAAGTTTACAATCCACCTTGAGACTTAGCCCCTGTCACTTCAAGGTTCTTCTCTCTTGCTCTTATTGCATAAGTTTGCATGTTTCTTATTTATCAATTGAATCAACTTTCAACATTTGGGAAGTCGTAACCAACTTCCATGATGTTGCAGATATCAAAATACGCGCTACATGTACAAAATACGCGCTACATGTACAAAATACGCATGAGGAGCATTAAAATAATTATAAAACACAGAAACAATTTTAGTTCATTGTTGAGATGTTTGTCACACACGTAAATTAAATTGCTGCTTCAATACAAGTGGATACCATTCTCTAAGAGGCAATATCAATTACTTTATCATATCAAGTAAACCGGAAAAATTTATAACAGATTCCGACAAAAAGTAAACAAAACAGTGATTATGGTTACATTACTAATATTTGCACATGAATTTGGCCATCTTGTAAGTCTTTTTACAATATTAGTAAATCACACTATATAGAAAGCAGAAAACTATTGTTGTTTTCTGTTTTAAAGTTTTAGTTTTGAACTCGATTATAAACATTTGTTTTATGTTTTTATTATTGCGAGAAGAATTAATTAAATTTACATTCAAGATGAAAAGTATATATTTGACCACCAAGGGAGAATTACAAAATTTTTCTAAATAAATTAATAGTACTAAAAAATGTAGATAAATTGTTTAAAACAGCAATAACATATTATTCGCTTTTTAGCTATACAAACATTGTATTCCCAAATAATTGCATGACAAAAACATAGGTAATGTTTTTATTTATTATTTTAAAGAAAATCTTGTATAAAATCTGATTCTTTTTATACAAACTCAAAATTTAAAAGCTTATACTCTGATTATCAATGTTGGTATGTTAACAAGAAAAATGTGTTAACCTGATAAATATTGTTGTTGTAATAAAGTTTAAACTAATTAAAAAGAGGGCAATGCTGTTCTCTGTAACAGGTCCACCTAATTGACGATTAAATTAATTAAATTTAAATAAAATACAAATTATTTAAATGAGAAAATAGGTACATTTAATTAAAACAAAATAAATATAGAATATTTAAATAAATTCGGAAATTATAACAAATTAATAGCCTCAAGTATAGAGAATTGGGTAGGCAGATTTATTCCATGGCAGTCTTCCGAGACACATGAGTAAACAAAATTCCAAACATTGCAGTCGTGACAGATAACAGACCTGTTCAGTTTTGCATCGTCTGGGACGAGCCAATTTCAAGGGGAGTCTACATGACAGTTGAGTCCAAGATAAATAAAGACGTTGTTAGTTGACAAAAGGACCACTAGAGGCAGCACTAACCAGAGCAAAGAGCACACGGAGAGACCGGAAGTTAGCCCTAAACCCAAAGCCCTAGACCGTAAAGGACTGGCAAGGGACGCTAGCTTCGTCAACGACTCTTCCACTTCGTTTCAGTCCAATGTAGAGTGCACAAGTCACCGCCGGTGGTCTCTTGACCCCAAACCCGAATAATTAGTTTAAATATTTTTTACCGAACATATTTTAAAATACCGGTAAACTATCTAAAAAAGTTATACAATATCCAAGTTAGAACCGTTATTATATCGGTTGTGCTATACGTAATTAAATTATATTCAAATAGAAGAAAGCAGACCACGAGGAGCAACAGACAAAGAAAAAACTAAAGATAAGTTTTAGTTTGTAAATTGGTTTAATTATGTTTCTGAAGAGTCAGTAGAAAGTAAATAGATTCATTTTTGTAATATTGAAATTCATATATAAATTAAAAGAATGTAATAAATAAGCTTTTTCAATCTATAGTCTTATTTATTGTAATTTACAGCCTCACCAATTTACCCATAAAAAACGACCCTGAGATATTATAAAATAAATTTTAATTTGAGTAATAATTTACCAAATTAACAAAAACTTAATCTAATGTAACTCATCAAGTAAGAGAGAGGTTACATCTCTTGTATTCTTTTCCAACACATATTCCATTATTAGAACGCTTTTTAAAAAATAACACCTAAAGCCAATAGGCTAAAAAACCTTAATGGTTTGTTTATTAATTATCTACATTTTAACCTAGATCCTACAATGGGGTACAACAAAATTTTTATATTTAGTAGAAGTTCATTTTGTTTTACCCCATTGTAGGATCTAGGTTAAAATGTAGATAATTAATAAAGTAGATAAGTTTATTAGTTTAAGAACGTAGTTTTATAACATGTTTGTGTAGATGTAATATAGTTTTTAGCACTTGAAAAAGGTTTGGGTTTTACCAAATCGAAACGTCGTGATTGGTAATTTTCACGTAATGATGGCAAATGTCTAACTACCTTTGTCTCCCTCATAGATTTGTTTTGATAACATCGACAATTTACTTTAACAATTTTATGACCCTACTCTTTAAAACTAAATTTAAATCGCTCTTGGAATATTTGAACGTTAACTTGGTTTTTAAAGGGATATATCTGTATTTGAGTTGGAATTGAATCCATTAAATATTATAAAATTTATAAATTAAAAAGTAAATAACCATATGATTATCATTTTACTCAGTTTTTAGCAACATTATAATATATTTTAAATGTTTTGAATATACTTCTGAGACTTGTAGTTTAGGTAATTTTGCGGAGTTCCTAACACAACATATTCATATGTTATGAATACAGTTTTGAAAACTTGTTGTTGTTGTATCTCTTGTGTACAAAAGTTAAATGGAATGTAAATTGGCAATACAAAATACATATTTACTGTCAAAACTCTGGTGAAGGTTACCAAATTATGTATGTATATAAAACCTTTACATTGGCAAACGGTTTTACTGACTAAATGACATGGATGTATTGTATTATTTGTAATATTAGATCTTATACTTAAAACATTGTTAGTAGTGTTGCAATATGAGTGGGATATATATATTTTCATACATATATTTTCATCACAGTTTGGGTAGTAAGATTAGAAAATATCTGGCCTTATAAAGGAACATTTGACATTTTTCTATGGGTATGACAAGTTATGAAATTAAGGTCAGATTTGAATAGTTTATTTTCGTTGGAACATTCAATTATAGGTTTTTAATAATGTGTGGTTTGTTTTGTTTATACATATATGAAATGAATAAATTTATTTTATAATGTGAGGTTAGTACTAGACAGTCCTTCTACCACTCAGCCTTAAATTAAAAATTAACTAAATTAATGAAGTAATATCATCAAAATATTTCTATAAAACCAATATAAACCTGATTATGTTAAAGAAAATTTAACAACAAATTAAAACACTCAATATTAAAACAACTTGTAATTTAACAATCAATAATACAAAAGTAATAAAGTTTTTAAAAACCTAATTACTCCATATATTACAAACAACTTGTGGCCTATAATATATAAAACTACCCCGTAAAAGAAATTTTGTAGATACCCCTTACAAACTATACCTGTTTTCGTAAAACTATTTAGTCGGGAGAAGATTGCGGCGACGAAAATGAGAAACTAAGAAGCAAGACGAAACCCGTAGTTTACGAATGACAACAGTTTTAAAATATATTTTTATACTCATAGTAGAACCAGTAGAAATATTTAAGTTTATGTCAAACATTAAAATAATTGAATGACTACAATAAACCGGTAATATTATTTGAAGTGTATTTTGTCGGCAGTTATATATACTTGTAGAAGTGCCAATAGTGATTTAAAGTAACAGTGACGTGTGACAAACACGTCATCGTTCAGTAATACCATTTCAGATCCAACTTTAAATAATGTAGCTGTTTACACAGACATAACGAGATGTATGATGCAATTCCCCGCGACAGTCAGCGATAAATTGGTCGTGTAGGGAAAAGAGTGATGGAGACAGAACGTCAATATCGTATTTTTCCAAGTGATGGCTTAAATCTATTCAATTTACATTAAACTTCCAATTGCTTGTAGTACAGTGTTAACTATTTTGTCACAAAGATATTTACTGTGAAGAGTTGTAAATAGTTAATTCTTAGGGAAGGTCTAGATTCTATTCATTATAAAGACGGCATTCGTCAAGATATGGGCGAATGAGTTGATGTGTGAAGATGAACGAGTGTAGTCATTGTTACTAACTAAGGTCGACTGTTCCTCAGAAATATATATTTATTATAACCCAGTAAGCAGGGTAACTAAGGAACCTACAACTTTACGTGGAATCCGAACCACGTAGTGTTGGGCTGATTTTCAGCTAACTGACAAGCCTACCACTCATTTCTCTTCCCTACACAACATCTGAACTTTGGTTCACCCCAGACTTCTCTAGTAGTGTCCACGTCGATGGCAACCATTGAGCGGGCGCCGTGCCGGTATTAAGAGGACCGAAAATAGAACCTATCGCCTACAATCTCCTCAACACCATGTGCCCAAGAATAGTGTTTCATAATCTATTTTAACGCTAATAGTTTGTATATTGCACTACGATTTACACGGGTTTAAAAGAATTGTATAGTATTAATGAAACATAACAATCAGCTTATAAACCAAAGAAAAGTTTCACGATTACTGTTAAATAATTTAAAATCTCAAATAACGTGTTCGAACTAAAAAGTGAAACAGTATTATTTGGACTACTTACCGACTGATATTTTGTTTCAATTTCAAGAGGCTGTTTCGCCCCTTGGGCAATGATATAAGTATAACATACATCACTGTTTTATTATTATAATTATTAGTGATCTTCTTAAATTTAGTTTCGAGCAACCGACTTGTTCACCTACTATTAACATTGTAGGAAGTAAGCCATCAACATAATCAGTTTCTAGGAACAACTTGGCCTTAATTAATATAAATTTTCATAATAATTTCAGGTCAACATCTTATAATGAAAAACAAAGTTTAAAATAATAAACTAAAAAAAAAAAAAAAAAAAAAAACTACACTGATATAGTAAAAAAGCTTCTTAAATAACAACTCCTTAAGACTATTTTGTAAGTGCTTTTAACCAACTAAGTCTATAGAAAAAAAACTTCTCGACATTCCGTTTCGCGAACTGTTCATGCCTCTCTAACGTGTTCGTCCAGATCGAACATATCACCCACAGGGACTCCGGGAACCTGTTAGTTAACAGACTTGTTAATTTTCCTCCAGCAACATCACGCACTATTGCGACCATCACTTCCAAAAACAATGGCAGTAGCCGACCCAGTGTCATCGCCGATAAGAGGGTTGCGCCCAGAGCTCACCAACACGACTATTGGTGGCTCTACCACTCGGACAGGGACGATAAGATTAAAACATACCATCCTTCCACAACACATGGCTACAACAGCCCAGGCCCAATGACGTTCTAATGCGTCTCGGTGGAGGACCCCGAGAAACATATATTTTTGACTGGTCAAAACGGATGCAGCCGTTCAACTCATTCTTCTCACCAGTGACAACAGCGCCGACGATAGCAGCTTCCTTCTCCATCGGCTATCATCCCTTTACGGAAAGTGTTCTGATTATCATTCCACATATAATATCTACAAACTCTAAGTCCACTATCAAGGGTGAAGAAAGAAGTGGACGGCCAGGAGGACTCAGCCTAGCCTGATATCAAGGGCAAAGATCCAAGAGGTTACTTATTTAAAATACTTAATAACATTGAAGGATACTGGAATAGTAAAGGAATAGTAAATACTTGCTTTAAATGCCTAATGATAATGAATGGGACTTAAATAATAAATAATTTGATCACCTAATGTGTATATACTTAATTGAGTTTATTTATTAAGTTTATTCAATATATTTTATTCACGAGGGTATGTGATTGTACTAATTATAGATTGTTAAGCCCTGTATATATTTAATTTAACTGAATATAATGATTTGTTTTTCATTTAACTGTATATAATGTGTTTGAAAAAGAGTCAGACCAGATTTGTATAAAAATTTTAATTTACAATATAACCTTATTAAAGGCGATAAAGGAATTAAAACCTGATCAGTTCTTGTACTCTAATATTATTTATTTACTAGAACATTAGGACAGTTACTTTGAAATCCTCACTTTTCTAGTAAAGAGTAACCTAGTTTAAATTGCATTTGTATGAAATATGTTATTAATTAATTCATTCCTTTAATCAAACGTGCACTTAAGGTAGTAGTGATAAGTGGATAGAGGTTTCCACCATATTATTAAATAAACATGTCAGATTATCTATTTCATTGTGTGCATTAATTGGCCACAATCCCAACCATTGATCTATACAGAGGTATAGAGCACATTGATTTAATCTGCCAAGCGAAGTGCGCAAATCAAATATAATTTTATTTTAACAATTTATAATCAAGTTTAAGAATCATTATTTCTAATTTAAGCTGTCCACCACACACATTTTACAGTGTTTGACTGTTCCCCATGTTGACGAAATGCAATCACCTCGTGTCTGAAGTGACGATGTTGTTTGGTTGAGGAAGGATCACGTCATTAGTGTAGATGTAGAGTGACTTCACAAACATGCTAAAGCTCGTCAAGACAACAGGCACTAGCTTGTTGTCAGTCAAAGGTGTCCTAATTACTCTGTGGAGAGTTCGTTATGTGTTTGATACTCTATAGACATTGTATTTAGCCGACATATGTACGTTGTTCTCTCTAGAACTTTCTAAATTTCTGCGTGTGTTGTTAGTGCCACTATTACAACAAAACACGTTAAGTGGTCACCGTGCAATATGGTAAGTAGTTAATCTATGCAAGACCATAACTATATGTGTAATGTTTTATTTAATTTACTTTCATTTGAAAACTATTCTTATTCCTAATCAGTATGGATTCAGACCTGCTTACTCTACAACTGATGCCATCATTGTCTTTACCAACGAAGTCTTAAGTAGCTTGGACCAATTGGTGGAGGCCCTTGGTGTATTTTTTCGATCTTTTAAAAGCTTTTGATCGAGTCAACCATAACATTCTTTGTTATAAGATGGAAAAATATGGAGTTCACGATGTCCCCCTTTAGTAATTCAGTCTTACTTATAAAATGGAAAAAAAATTGTTAAGTTGCCTGAAATCCGGTCTGATTGAACAGAGCTTAGCTGTGAAGTTCCTCAGGGTAGTGTTATTGGACCCTTACTATTTTGATTTATTTTAATGCTGCAGGTGCAAGTATTCATTTAGCAAGGCCAATTGTATATGCAGACGACATGGCCCTGTTTTTTCGAGGCTCAAGAAACGACTTGGGAAAGAGGGTGCCTCATTTAAAAGCTATTTATCCAATAATGGCCTAGTTTTGAATTTTGAAAAAAAAGAAAAAAAAACAATTGTTGTGAACTTTTTGCTATCAAATAATACCCTCGGCAACTTGATGTGGATTTTTTTGGAATTGCGGAGATTTCCTCGGTCAAGTTTATGGGTTTGATCTTTGGCTGTGGTCTTGCTTGGTCTGCTCATGAGTTCGAACTTTGTGATAAGGCCAGTCGAATTGGCTTTGCTCGTAGGACATTGCGTTCATAAGTGCGCTACTGGTTTATAATGGGTGTTTTTCATCCGTAATGCCCTATAGTATTGAGGTATAGGGCGGCTCTTTGGTCGCATGAAAAATATTTTTGGAATAAAAGAGAGCTGTTCCTATTATTAAGGGACTCTCTCCATTGACCTTTTGTAGGGGTGTTTTTAAGGAACTAAATTTGTTGATTCTCTCTTCTCTTTACATCTGCACGGTAATAATGCTACAATTCACAAACAGTCTGACATAACAACTATCGGGTCCGGCCACAGATTTCCAACACGTCATGGTGACAATTTGCGTAACCCAAACATCACCTGGTTATCTTCCAGAGAGAGCCTTTGCGGTTTGCATATTTCATAACAAACTACCCTTGGAGCTCAAATGTTTCAATAACAGTTTACTCCCTGGTTAAAAGTTCTTCCTCATCTAAAAAGAATATTCGTCTTTCAACTTAGACGAAATTCTTTATGGCCGAGACATCAATGTTGCCTGTATTGTTTCTATAGCTGCTAAATGTTGCCGTGTTTTTTTTGGCATTTGTTTCAAAATGACTTAAAAAGATGTTGGCTAAAAACATGAAATTGGATTTCCCATTGTTGTTCCAAAAATTTGTTTCTAAAATAAGTTTTGGAATTGGAAAACTTTTTGATTCATACATAGATTGATTAAAAGTGTATATTCTTCAATGATATCATTATTAAAATAATTTGATTTTATCCATGTTTTTATAATTGTTATTTTGTCTTCTATTGGAACATTTGGATACAGGGATTCGACGTCAAAAGACATCATGTATTCATCAGCTTCAATTTTTATATCTTTAATTTCATTCAAAAAATCATACCTATCTTTAACACTTTATATGTTATTGGAAATTCTATGTTTTGGAGGGATTGTACTAGGAATTTTGAGGGACAGTAAGTTGGAGAGTTGATATTAGATACTATTGGTCTTATTTTATTGCCAGGTTTATGAATTTTGGGGAGACAATATAATCTGTAAATAGATGGGTTGGGTAGTATTAATTGCGCTTCAATTGATGTAATTATTTATAATATTTTTGCTTGTTGAAGTGAATTTGACACTGAAGAAATGAAATTACTTAAAGGGTTGGTTTTATATATTTGATATGAGCCTTCATCAATCATCTTTTGAACTCTTTGAATGTAATAATTTTTATCAATAATAACGACTGAGTTGCTTTTGTCTACTTTTAAATAATAGTCTCTGTATACAACTTTATATTTATTTATTTAATTAAAATTCGTTAAAACTGTATTATTTAAAACATATGTTTAAAAAAACTGTTAATATTAAAATCAGTTGTGGTTAGTCTGATGATGTTGTCTTTGACAACGAAAGGCCTCATAAATAAAAATTTAAATTATTGGAATATTGAAGTTCTTTTCTACAAATTACCTAATAATACATTTCTATATTTTAAATAGTGACATTTTATTAAGTATTAATTCCAACAGTTTAAAATAAAATTTTTCACTAAAAACTGATATGAAGAAAAATCTGATTTACATATTAACTTTTTAGTTCTTATGTTAAATAAATATTAAAAATCGATAATATTGAGCTGGTAAATATATAAAATCCTTAAACAGTCGTAAATCCTTTTCTATATTTATAGTGCGATTCAATTAAAAACAAATAAATCAACAAATTTCAATAATTAAAAATTTAAAAATCTGTTAGTAAACTATTTGAATACTGAGTGAATAACAATGGCCTCTTAAATGATTGACTAACCTAATTATTACGATTTACAATCCTGACGCTTTGGTTATTTGTTTTATTTATTTTTGGTTATGGAAATCAATATGAATAGATAACGACTGTTTAGTTTTTCTCTGAAATTTGTTTTTCATGAATTGGCACAATCAACGTCCTCGAGGGAAGAGGCCCTGAATAACAAACCACTGAATAATGAAGCTTCATCTTCAGTACAGACTCGCAATTCGTTGATAATGACAGCCTAATTACTATATTGTTTTAGCTAATTTGAAGATGGCGTATTTATACCAGCTGTAAGAATAATACCTTTTTATTAAATTTAAAATTATTTTTTTTATACAATAGTAATGGAAAAAATTAAAAGAATGTCAGCTAAACAAAGTAAAGAAGGTTTTTAATATCACTCATATCATATAGATGATATGAAAGTAGGTTCGGCATTTTAAAGGTAAAGATATTCCAGCATTTCCTTATCAGATAATCAGGCTAACAAATAAAGTTGATTAGAGCTCGTGTAGTTTGAGTTTTATGTTTTTGTTCTAGTTTATTATAATTTTCTTAAATCGTGACAAAAGTTGTATCTGCTGTCAATGATTATCATATCTCCATTTAAATGCGTTTGATTGAATTGGTTGCTGTATGAATTTTGTTAACTCTAAAACATGCAAATTTTACAACAGCCTAATTTTGATAAAAGTTTTTGTATTAAATAAAATATGTTTTGGCCATAATTTGTGTGTTTTTTGTTGTTGTTCTGTGTCCTTCTGAGTCCGGTGCCTTCGCACCCGCCTTTGATGTGCCCAGTTAATTTTTTCCCGAGAGTGGGCTGCAATACATTGAAAGAAGATTTTAAAAAGTCTAAAATCATCTTGGATTTATGAAAGCATGAATGACAAGCTTGGTAAAATTGTAGGCAAACTCAGAAAATTGGGCAATGAGAAGAACAGCGAATTTTTAGAAAATACTGCCAAAGATTATAAATTATCTTTACATAATTGTATTCTATAGATGGTAATGAACGAAATGAACGATGCTGAAAGAGCGTAACTTTATGGCAGCTAACAGCATTAAACGCGTCTTGTAAAGATGAAAAGCGATACTAAGAAGGATGAAAATAATGTGATAAGCTGTGGCCTAAAGGAAAGTCTGGAATACAATTTATTCTAATGGGGCTTCCTGTTAAACTTGGAAAGCCGTTACTCATTGTGTGAAGGAAATTACTTGTTACAGGCTCCTGTTCCTTGTTCAAGGATCTGATTTACGTCTCGGAAAGCAAAGTTCCTTGGGGAACCGTTAAGGTGAGCTCCAGGAATGTTTAAAATAAGTTTATAATTTTTCTAGTGTATTATTGTTAAAAAGGAACTTCTCGTATCAATAATTTTTCATTAAAAAGGTATAAAATGCACTTTTTTCGTGGTCTTTAATTATGTCTTTACAACATTGTTTTTATTCATCGTATTTCAAGATCATTTCACATCAACTTATAAACAGTTAAATGACCTAGAATGTTGAGAAGACTAACTTTTTGTATGTTGGATTATAATTAACTTGCATTATCTCAAATTAATAATAATAAAAGAATATAATTTTATATAGAAATAGTTGTATGTAAAAGACATATAGTTGAATGAACTTATAAAAGATAGAACTATGTAAAACATTACAATGATACAATCTCTATAACCCCACGCATTATATGGTAAATCATTTATAGAGCAAAATTTAGGTTTATGTCTATTCAGCTGTTAATTATCAACGCGCCCTAGCCACATTGTTTGGATTATCAGTCCAAAAAACGATCAACATGTACACAATCCAAATCTAAGACGAACGAGAGCATCTCTGACTTTTCATAAACCATAAACATTAAAAGTCATCCATTTTCTTTATTAAGTTTATAACAACCAAGTAACAAATTGTTGCCTATTGTTTATTTAATAAAGTATTGTTTAGATATTTAGTTACATGAATACAAACTAAGATGAAAAAACAACAAGGTAATATAATGAAAAAAGGAAATAGTAGTTTAGCTAAGTCAAAGACGAAAGAAAAGAAATTAGTTAGTATTGTACTACAGTAGTTAAAAGCAGACTGTTACACAACATTATAGGTTTCGTGATTGTTATGCCACCAAAGATGTAAATTGTAGTTTCAACTTATTCAATGAAATATTATCAAATATTGTGAATAATAGTGCAGAAATTGAATAGATCCAGACTTAAGTCCTTGGATGTTTATTAGTTTACTCAATAAAATAGAGAAAAATAGAAATTGTATAACACTTGTAAAAGAAAGCCTTATGATGTACTAATTAGGAGTTAATTTCTGCTTTAATTTAACAAATGAAATAGACTGTACGAAAAATCAATATGTATTAAATAAAATAAAAAAAAAAAAAAAAAACTGTAACGGAGACTCTAAGCAACAACGGAAAGTTATTAATGATTTAACTGGCACTGCTCACAGTGACGTTATTGATAAGGTTGAAACTTTGGAAGGCATTGTTGAGACGGAGCAGGTCAAGATTGCAGAACGGATAAACAAAAATACTGTTACAGATAACATGCCCTGAGCAAATCTGACTCAACAGTGCAATTATTTCGTGTTTGTAATTCTTTCTTTATAAATCCTACCAATGAGTGTGAAATTATTAGTATAATTCGAAGTTTAAAAAATTAAAAAATCATCTGGGTTTGATAACTTTAGGCTAACACAGCACTTATTAAGAGTATAGCAGACACATGACTCCTGTTGTATGTCATATAATTAATTTAATCTTTTGTAAGGGTACATTTCCAGACATTTTAAATACAAGTATAGTTGTGCCAATGTTAAAAACAAAATTCAATAAAAATTTACAATCTAAGACCAATCAGATTACTTTCTGTATTCTCGAATATTTTTGAAAAGTTAATGAAAACTAGTTTCCTACATACTTAAATTAAATACATTTTCTTGGTCCAAATCAATATAGTTTTATTAACACTGCAGTGGTCGCACCCTCCAGCGTTACGCGAATGGATGCGTGATCTACTATTGTATAACACTGGTTATTATTTTTTTTTAACTTCTTAAAATAACCATCTTTGTTATTTTGGACTTTGGTGTGCAAAATATACAACTTAAACTCTGTTTTATGATTCATTCTGAACATCAATCGCACTTTGATTTTCACTTGCTGTCTCCTTCAACCACAGGTGTAATTGCACCCTGTAATTTGTATGTGTCTCCTAATAGTTCCCTGTCGTGTTCTGACATTTTAAAACTTATATAATTATTCAATTGTTAAAAAATTCACGAAAGAAAAAAATACATACAAGCATAAAAAAAGAAAAACGGTATGTAGATGGTCGCGTGATCACAATAGTAGAACAAAAACGGTAAGTAGATGGTCGCATGATCTACAATAGTAGAACAAAAACGGTACGCAAATGGTCGCATGATCTACAATAGTAGAACAAAAACAGTACGTAGACGGTCGCGTGATCTGCAATAGTAGAACAAAAATGGTACGTAGATGGACGCGTGATCCGAAATAGTAGAACACTACACTGTTTTTGAGATTGAGGTGAGTACGTGACAGCCAGATGCATGAAACTGCACTGGGTTGTGTGGAAGGTGTGGAGGGAAGGTACTTTGACCATCAAGGCCACAAGTATTACCAACCGCTCAGGGTGTGAAAAAATAATGACCTTTTTTACAATGGTAGAACACGCGACCACTGCAGTGTTAAGGGGAAATCTACAGAAGACGCTCTTTTTAATGTAACCGATAAGATTTATACTAACTTGAATGAAAACAACAAAATAACTGGGTTGTTTATGGATTTTAGAAAGGTGTTTGATTTGTCAATCATGGAGTTTTATTGAAAAAGCTAGAATATATTGGTATAAGAGGCGTGGCTTTGAGTTGGTTCAGAAGCTTTCTAGTATGCAGAACGCAGTGTGTGCGTGTGCGTGTGCGTCACTCGTTAAGTACTCCTCTTATGTTACAAAGTGGTGTACCGCAAGGTGCAGTTTTTTCTTCAAATTTATTTTTAATTTTTTTAAATTACCTGCTCACACAAAACTGTGTTGGAAAAATAAGTGATTTCGAAGATGATATTGCATTGTTTTATTTTTATAAAAATATTCCTACTTTATTTCAGAGTCTAATTCATAATTTAACAATTCTGAAAAATTGGTGTAATAATAACAGAATGCAAATCAATGTTGATACAACTAAATTTATTAACTTTGGTCTGAGAGGCATCCAGTTTAATGATCTGTTAATATATCATAATATAAATTGCAACGAGTATTTATGTAACTGCAAGCCAATTGAACAAGTTAGTTCTTTTAGATATTTGGGGGTAATCATTGATGAAAAACTTGGAACAATCACATAAATACATTCATTACATAATGGGATAAAAATATGATTAGAACATTTTATTATTTGAAAAACGTTTGTGACGCATCTTTGTCAAAAACTGTATATTATGCTTTGGTAAACTCAAGATTACAATATGGTATTTCGTACTGAGGAGTTGCATATATAAAGTGAGAATAACTCAAAATAATTTCATTCGATTAATTTTGAATAACAAGCGAAGAACAAGCTCATTTCCATTGTATTTACAAATAAATATTCCCCCTGTCCAGCTTCTGTTTGTATTCAAGGTTTAGAGACTATTTTCCATTAGAAGTGGAAATAACGCTTGTTTTGTTGATATGATGCATTTAAAAAAGTTTATTGATTGGACTTATGTAGACATTTTTCAATCATACCGTACATAAAACTTAATAAAAATACAGCAGAACAAACTGATTGTGACATGTTAACTACAAATTCTACCACAGTTTACAACCCAAACCACAACCACAATATCCTCCTACAGCACTTTCACGCTTAAAACGGTACACTCGCTGAATAAGTAATAGCAATGTTGGGACTGGTACCACTTGACAGCGTGTTTGTTACTATAGTGGACTGTCCACCGATAGCAATGTTGGGACTGGTACCACTTGACAGCGTGTTTGTTACTATAGTGGACTGTCCACCGATATCAATGTTGGGACTGGTACCACTTGACAGCGTGTTTGTTACTATAGTGGACTGTCCACCGATAGCAATGTTGGGACTGGTACCACTTGACAGCGTGTTTGTGACTATAGTGGACTGCCCACCGATAGCAATGTTGGGACTGGTACCACTTGACAGCGTGTTTGTGACTATAGTGGACTGCCCACCGATAGCAATGTTGGGACTGGTACCACTTGACAGCGTGTTTGTTACTATAGTGGACTGTCCACCGATATCAATGTTGGGACTGGTACCACTTGACAGCGTGTTTGTTACTATAGTGGACTGTCCACCGATATCAATGTTGGGACTGGTACCACTTGACAGCGTGTTTGTGACTATAGTGGACTGCCCACCGATAGCAATGTTGGGACTGGTACCACTTGACAGCGTGTTTGTTACTATAGTGGACTGTCCACCGATTTCAATGTTGGGACTGGTACCACTTGACAGCGTGTTTGTTACTATAGTGGACTGTCCACCGATATCAATGTTGGGACTGGTACCACTTGACAGCGTGTTTGTGACTATAGTGGACTGTCCACCGATATCAATGTTGGGACTGGTACCACTTGACAGCGTGTTTGTGACTATAGTGGACTGCCCACCGATAGCAATGTTGGGACTGGTACCACTTGACAGCGTGTTTGTTACTATAGTGGACTGCCCACCGATAGCAATGTTGGGACTGGTACCACTTGACAGCGTGTTTGTTACTATAGTGGACTGCCTACCGATAGCAATGTTGGGACTGGTACCACTTGACAGCGTGTTTGTTACTATAGTGGACTGTCCACCGATAGCAATGTTGGGACTGGTACCACTTGACAGCGTGTTTGTGACTATAGTGGACTGCCCACCGATAGCAATGTTGGGACTGGTACCACTTGACAGCGTGTTTGTGACTATAGTGGACTGCCCACCGATAGCAATGTTGGGACTGGTACCACTTGACAGCGTGTTTGTTACTATAGTGGACTGCCCACCGATAGCAATGTTGGGACTGGTACCACTTGACAGCGTGTTTGTTACTATAGTGGACTGCCCACCGATAGCAATGTTGGGACTGGTACCACTTGACAGCGTGTTTGTTACTATAATAATGTTTATTGCATCAAACCTCAAATGAGGTATTACAATATATAATATAATAAATATAATAAAAATTGAGTTAAATCTACATATAAATTACAGTTGAATTTTTAAAAAAATCTTCAATGTTGTACAAACATTCTTCTAATAAATAGTTGCATATAATTTTTTTAAATTGTTTCATTTCCATATTTCTTAATTTATAAGGCAATTTATTATACAATTTAATAGCCATAAAATCAAGATTTTTTTGTGTTGTTGAGTATTTACATTGTTGAATTTTCAGTTGATTTGAATTTCTTGTGTCGTAATTGTGTATATTTTTGTTTTGAGGAAATTTATGTAAGTTGTTTTTGGTGTATAATAAGCTTTTGTAAATGAATAGTGAAGGAAGAGTCATTATTTTTAGTTTTTTGAATAGAGGTCTGCATGAAGTTTTAAAAGGTGCTCCACAAATTAGTCGAATTGCTCTTTTTTGAATTTTAAATAATTTAACAGAATTTGAAGACTGTCCCCATAATATTATTCCATAACTCAATATGGAATGAATATGCGCATAATAAATTTGTATTAGTATATCTTCACTCACATTGTACTTTAGTCTTCTTAAACAGTAGATACCTTTGTTCAATTTTTTTATGGTATAATCCACATGATCTAAAAATTTAGATGTATACCGTGTGTAGTGTAAGAGGAACGGAATATGTTATTTAGTGATATAAATGTTAAATGTTGGTAAGTATTGGCTAAGTAATGCAGCTTTTCATTGATATGAATAATTTTTTTGTTCAAGTTGGTATTATCATATCTGAGTGGTATCCCAATCATAATTACCTTAGTGTGCTTCAGATTCTGTACATTTTTCTCAAACTCATTTAATATTTCTTCTTCTTTTGTTTCGTTTATATCATTAGTACCACCAAGAATTATTATATAATCATTCATTGTCATATTCTCTGCTTCTTTATCGATTCCAGTCAAAATATGTTTAATCTTCCCATTAGGTTTAAAAATACATGTAACATTGTCTATTTTTGTTTTGTCTTCAATTAATTTTCTTATTTGACGGCCATGACTGTCTGCAAATATTTTTATTTTAATGCCATTATAGTCTCCATGTGAATGATTAACTGATTCTAGAATGATTTCATGTGTTTTATGATTGAGGCTACTATTTATCTTGTTATGGACTACATTCTCTTTTTTATCTGGAGTTACTTCATTCAATTTTATGTTTTCTTTAATAGTAGTATGAGGATGATTATGATTTTTATTAGATGATTTTATCTTCTTTTTATATTTTATATTATTTAAATTATTACCTATTACATCCATATTATTGGTGTTTTTGAAATGTTTACGCTTACTGTCATTTTTTTCAGTTGTAGTTTCATTTTCTAAGAAGTTGTTGATATTTTCATGTGAAAGTGGTGAGAATCTGTTATTGCATGGAATGATAGTTTGTTCTTCTGATGAAAGTTTTTGTATATTTGTTTGTTTTGAAGTATATGTTTTACTTGTTTGAATTTTCTTATTTCTTTTTGTTGTGTTTGATTTAAATTTAGCATAATTTGTATTTTCATTTGTCAAAATATTGTAATCATCCTGATCAATATTTGATATGCAACATTCAAAATCTGTTTGAGAAATACCATTCTGATTTTTTAGGATAATGTTTATTATAGATCTTGCATTGACAATGACATGTAATCCACAATCATAGGTGTTTTGTTGCTGTAATGTTTTAACTTCATGAAATAAGAAGTCTGGATTAATATTTGTTGCTATTTTCTTTGCATGTGTACTGTTTAATCCCGTTATACTATCAAAATGAAAGAATGTGTTTTGTTTCTTATTATAGACAAGCAAACTCCAGTGTGAACCTTTACTAATATTTGATTTAAGATCTTTCGAGTTGTCAATGTAATTGTTTACACAAAAAAACACATATGTAAATTTATTAAAGCATAAATGTGTTAGAGTATTTAGAATATCACAGTTGGATCCATGTTTTAGAATTTGAGTTATTGAAGGCCCAACTATCAAAACATCATTTCTGTATTTTGAGATTTCTTCTGTTAAACTTTGAAAATATGTATTTATATGCAAGTCATTTAGCCAAATTTCATTCTGGGAAAAGGTTGGGTTTTCTGCATGGCAATTAATTAAATTCTTTTTTTGTGAACGTGTTTGTATTATATTTTCTATCATTTTCTTCTGATAATTTCAAGTATTTAATTTTGATTTCTAATAGTTCTAGTTTATAGTGTGTTTGTAAATAAATGATTTTATATTTTAACAGCTGGTAATTATTTAAGATTTATTTAACTAAAAGTGTTTGTTACTATAGTGGACTGCCCACCGATAGCAATGTTGGGACTGGTACCACTTGACAGCGTGTTTGTTACTATAGTGGACTGCCCACCGATAGCAATGTTGGGACTGGTACCACTTGACAGCGTGTTTGTTACTATAGTGGACTGCCCACCGATAGCAATGTTGGGACTGGTACCACTTGACAGCGTGTTTGTTACTATAGTGGACTGCCCACCGATAGCAATGTTGGGACTGGTACCACTTGACAGCGTGTTTGTTACTATAGTGGACTGCCCACCGATAGCAATGTTGGGACTGGTACCACTTGACAGCGTGTTTGTTACTATAGTGGACTGCCCACCGATAGCAATGTTGGGACTGGTACCACTTGACAGCGTGTTTGTTACTATAGTGGACTGCCCACCGATAGCAATGTTGGGACTGGTACCACTTGACAGCGTGTTTGTTACTATAGTGGACTGCCTACCGATAGCAATGTTGGGACTGGTACCACTTGACAGCGTGTTTGTTACTATAGTGGACTGTCCACCGATAGCAATGTTGGGACTGGTACCACTTGACAGCGTGTTTGTTACTATAGTGGACTGCCCACCGATAGCAATGTTGGGACTGGTACCACTTGACAGCGTGTTTGTTACTATAGTGGACTGTCCACCGATAGCAATGTGGTGTATAACAAAGGACCACGACCCTCTGAGCAAGAGAAGTGTGTGGGGGGGGGGGGCGTAATGTGTAGATGGAGGTCAAACAAATGGAAAAAAAAACTTGTGAGGTATTTTTATTATTAGTCTATTCCTTGATATATAGATATGTTGTAATAGAAATACTTTAAATGCTGGCTGAATACTATATACATTATTTATCGGTGTTGCACAAAGGGTAAAAAGGATTATTAAGAGCTTATGATTAAAAAAATATATAACCTGAATCTCCAGTTCAAATAGGCCACAGAAGGCTTACACGTAAAGTTCATTAAACAGGCCAAGAAATGTCAGTTAGGGGTTTGAACTTTGGACTCCCATGTCCGGAGCCATACACGCCGGTAGGATTTCTTTTGGTAACATTTCTTAAAGGGAACTGAACGCAGAATGCCATTAAAATTTGTCAAATAAAAATCTAACTTAAAATCATTCAAGATTGAAATATTAATTGAATTAAAATAGCAATTAAAAGACAAGGTATTAACGGGAATTTGGAAAAATGTTGTCTGTTTAAATTTTGTTCAGAAGATAGTGAAATGTTTAGTAGAAATGCTTCACTATTCACTTTTAAAATTGTTTATTTAGACAAATCCTCCTTATCAAAGAAAAAACAACCCAGCTTGTATTTACAAGAGAGAACAAAACAAGATACTAATTTAAATATGACATTTTTAATCCGGTTCGCAGTTGCCTCTTCAATTATAACGATGTTGATTTTGGGAGCTTGCCATTTTCGAATTGTTTATATTTACGAAGTCTGTTTTGTCTGAACATTTGAGTTTGTTCTTTCTGGTGGTTTTATTTTATCCTATATTTATATATTTTATATGTATAAAATAGGATTCATTTTATTTACAATGTAAAGGATTCATAAACAAAGTACCGGTATATACAGGGTGAGTTTTAAGTCGGATATCCCCTACCATGTTTATCTCAGTTTATTATGTAAAGGATTCATGAACAAAGTATATACAGGGCGAGTTTTAAGTCGGTCATCCCCTACCGTGTTTCCCTCAGTTTATTATGTAAAGGATTCATAAACAAAGTATATACAGGCCGAGTTTTAAGTCGGTTATCCCCTACCTTGTTTCCCTCAGTTTATTATGTAAAGTATTCATAAACAAAGTATATACAGGGCGAGTTTTAAGTCGGTTATCCCCTACCTTGTTTCCCTCAGTTTATTATGTAAAGGATTCATAAACAAAGTATATACAGGGCGAGTTTTAAGTCGGTTATCCCCTACCTTGTTTCCCTCAGTTTATTATGTAAAGGATTCATAAACAAAGTATATACAGGGCGAGTTTTAAGTCGGTTATCCCCTACCGTGTTTCCTTCAGTTTACTATGTAAAGGATTCATAAACAAAGTATATACAGGGTGAGTTTAAAGTCGGTTATCCCCTACACTGTTTCCCTCAGTTTATTATGTAAAGGATTCATAAACAAAGTACCGGTATATAAATGGTGAGTTTTAAGTCGGTTATCCCCTACCGTGTTTCCTTCAGTTTACTATGTAAAGGATTCATAAACAAAGTATATACAGGGTGAGTTTAAAGTCGGTTATCTCCTACATTGTTTCCCTCAGTTTATTATGTAAAGGATTCATAAACAAAGTATATACAGGGCGAGTTTTAAGTCGGTTATCCCATGCCTTGTTTCCCTCAGTTTATTATGTAAAGGATTCATTAACAAATTATATACCGGGTGAGTTTTAAGTCGGTTATCCCATGCCTTGTTTCCCTCAGTTTATTGTGTAAAGGATTCATAAACAAAGTACCGGTATATACAGGGTGAGTTTTAAGTCAGTTATCCCCTACCGTGTTTCCTTCAGTTTATTGTGTAAAGGATTCATAAACAAAGAAACGGTATATACAGGGCGAGTTTTAAGTCGGTTATCCCCTACCGTGTTTCCCTCAGTTTATTGTGTAAAGGATTCATAAACAAAGTACCGGTATATACAGGGCGAGTTTTAAGTCGGTTATCCCCTACCGTGTTTCCCTCAGTTTATTATGTAAAGGATTCATAAACAAAGTACCGGTATATACAGGGCGAGTTTTAAGTCGGTTATCCCCTACCGTGTTTCCCTCAGTTTATTATGTAAAGGATTCATGAACAAAGTATATACAGGGTGAGTTTTAAGTCGGTTATCCCCTACCGTGTTTCCTTCAGTTTATTGTGTAAAGGATTCATTAACAAAGTACCGGTATATACAGGGCGAGTTTTAAGTCGGTTATCCCCTACCGTGTTTCCCTCAGTTTATTATGTAAAGGATTCATGAACAAAGTATATACAGGGCGAGTTTTAAGTCGGTTATCCCCTACCGTGTTTCCCTCAGTTTATTATGTAAAGGATTCATGAACAAAGTATATACAGGGCGAGTTTTAAGTCGGTTATCCCATGCCTTGTTTCCCTCAGTTTATTATGTAAAGGATTCATAAACAAAGTATATACAGAGCGAGATTTAAGTCGGTTATCCCCTACCATGTTTCCCTCAGTTTATTATGTAAAGGATTCATAAACAAATTATATACCGGGTGAGTTTTAAGTCGGTTATCCCATGCCTTGTTTCCCTCAGTTTATTGTGTAAAGGATTCATAAACAAAGTACCGGTATATACAGGGTGAGTTTTAAGTCAGTTATCCCCTACCGTGTTTCCTTCAGTTTATTGTGTAAAGGATTCATAAACAAAGTACCGGTATATACAGGGCGAGTTTTAAGTCGGTTATCCCCTACCGTGTTTCCCTCAGTTTATTGTGTAAAGGATTCATAAACAAAGTACCGGTATATACAGGGCGAGTTTTAAGTCGGTTATCCCCTACCGTGTTTCCCTCAGTTTATTATGTAAAGGATTCATAAACAAAGTACCGGTATATACAGGGCGAGTTTTAAGTCGGTTATCCCCTACCGTGTTTCCCTCAGTTTATTATGTAAAGGATTCATGAACAAAGTATATACAGGGCGAGTTTTAAGTCGGTTATCCCCTACCGTGTTTCCCTCAGTTTATTGTGTAAAGGATTCATAAACAAAGTACCGGTATATACAGGGCGAGTTTTAAGTCGGTTATCCCCTACCGTGTTTCCCTCAGTTTATTATGTAAAGGATTCATGAACAAAGTATATACAGGGCGAGTTTTAAGTCGGTTATCCCCTACCGTGTTTCCCTCAGTTTATTATGTAAAGGATTCATGAACAAAGTATATACAGGGCGAGTTTTAAGTCGGTTATCCCCTACCGTGTTTCCCTCAGTTTATTATGTAAAGGATTCATGAACAAAGTATATACAGGGCGAGTTTTAAGTCGGTTATCCCCTACCGTGTTTCCCTCAGTTTATTGTGTAAAGGATTCATAAACAAAGTACCGGTATATACAGGGCGAGTTTTAAGTCGGTTATCCCCTACCAAGTTTCCCTCAGTTTATTATGTAAAGGATTCATAAACAAAGTACCGGTATATACAGGGCGAGTTTTAAGTCGGTTATCCCCTACCGTGTTTCCCTCAGTTTATTATGTAAAGGATTCATAAACAAAGTTCCGGTATATACAGGGCGAGTTTTAAGTCGGTTATCCCCTACCATGTTTCCCTCAGTTTATTATGTAAAGGATTCATAAACAAAGTACCGGTATATACAGGGCGAGTTTAAAGTCGGTTATCCCCTACCGTGTTTCCCTCAGTTTATTGTGTAAAGGATTCATGAACAAAGTATATACAGGGCGAGTTTTAAGTCGGTTATCCCCTACCTTGTTTCTCTCAGTTTACTATGTAAATGATTCATAAAGTATATACAGGGCGAGTTTTAAGTCGGTTATCCCCTACCGTGTTTCCCTCAGTTTTTTATGTAAAGGATTCATGAACAAAGTATATACCGGGCGAGTTTTAAGTCAGTTATCCCCTACCGTGTTTCCCTCAGTTTATTGTGTAAAGGATTCATAAACAAAGTACCGGTATATACAGGGCGAGTTTTAAGTCGGTTATCCCCTACCGTGTTTCCCTCAGTTTATTATGTAAGGGATTCATAAACAAAGTACCGGTATATACAGGGCGTGTTTTAAGTCGGTTATCCCCTACCGTGTTTCCCTCAGTTTATTATGTAAAGGATTCATAAACAAAGTACCGGTATATACAGGGCGAGTTTTAAGTCGTTTATCCCCTACCGTGTTTCCCTCAGTTTATTATGTAAAGGATTCATGAACAAAGTATATACAGGGCGAGTTTTAAGTCGGTTATCCCCTACCGTGTTTCCCTCAGTTTATTGTGTAAAAGATTGATAAACAAAGTACCGGTATATACAGGGCGAGTTTTAAGTCGGTTATCCCCTACCGTGTTTCCCTCAGTTTATTATGTAAAGGATTCATAAACAAAGTACCGGTATATACAGGGCGAGTTTTAAGTCGCTTATCCCCTACCGTGTTTCCCTCAGTTTATTATGTAAAGGATTCATAAACAAAGTACCGGTATATACAGGGCGAGTTTTAAGTCGGTTATCCCCTACCGTGTTTCCCTCAGTTTATTGTGTAAAGGATTCATAAACAAAGTACCGGTATATACAGGGCGAGTTTTAAGTCGGTTATCCCCTACCGTGTTTCCCTCAGTTTATTATGTAAAGGATTTACGAACAAAGTATATACAGAGCGAGTTTTAAGTCGGTTATCCCCTACCATGTTTCCCTCAGTTTATTATATAAAGGATTCATAAACAAAGTATATACAGGGCGAGTTTTAAGTCGGTTATCCCATGCCTTGTTTCCCTCAGTTTATTGTGTAAAGGATTCATAAACAAAGTACCGTTATATACAGGGTGAGTTTTAAGTCAGTTATCCCCTACCTTGTATCCCTCAGTTTATTGTGTAAAGGATTCATAAACAAAGTACCGGTATATACAGGGTGAGTTTTAAGTCAGTTATCCCATACCGTGTATCCTTCAGTTTATTGTGTAAAGGATTCATAAACAAAGTACCGGTATATACAGGGCGAGTTTTAAGTCAGTTATCCCCTACCTTGTTTCCCTCAGTTTATTGTGTAATGGATTCATAAACAAAGTACCGGTATATACAGGGCGAGGTTTAAGTCAGTTATCCCCTACCTTGTATCCCTCAGTTTATTGTGTAAAGGATTCATAAACAAAGTACCGGTATATACAGGGTGAGTTTTAAGTAAGTTATCCCCTACCGTGTTTCCTTCAGTTTATTGTGTAAAGGATTCATAAACAAAGTACTGGTATATACAGGGCGAGTTTTAAGTCAGTTATCCCCTACCTTGTATCCCTCAGTTTATTGTGTAAAGGATTCATAAACAAAGTACCGGTATATACAGGGCGAGTTTTAAGTCAGTTATCCCCAACCTTGTATCCCTCAGTTTATTGTGTAAAGGATTCATAAACAAAGTACCGGTATATACAGGGCGAGTTTAAAGTCAGTTATCCCCTACCTTGTTTCCCTCAGTTTATTGTGTAAAGGATTCATAAACAAAGTACCGGTATATACAGGGCGAGTTTTAAGTCAGTTATCCCCTACCTTGTATCCCTCAGTTTATTGTGTAAAGGATTCATAAACCTAGTATATACAGGGCGAGTTTTAAGTCGGTTATCCAATGCCTTGTTTCCCTCAGTTTATTATGTAAAGGATTCATAAACAAAGTATATACAGAGCGAGTTTTAAGTCGGTTATCCCCTACCATGTTTCCCTCAGTTTATTATGTAAAGGATTCATAAACAAATTATATACCGGGTGAGTTTTAAGTCGGTTATCCCATGCCTTGTTTCCCTCAGTTTATTGTGTAAAGGATTCATAAACAAAGTACCGGTATATACAGGGTGAGTTTTAAGTCAGTTATTCCCTACCTTGTATCCCTCAGTTTATTGTGTAAAGGATTCATAAACAAAGTACCGGTATATACAGGGTGAGTTTTAAGTCAGTTATCCCCTACTGTGTTTCCTTCAGTTTATTGTGTAAAGGATTCATAAACAAAGTACCGGTATATACAGGGCGAGTTTTAAGTCAGTTATCCCCTACCTTGTTTCACTCAGTTTATTGTGTAAAGGATTCATAAACAAAGTACCGGTATATACAGGGCGAGTTTTAAGTCGGTTATCCCCTATCGTGTTTCCCTCAGTTTATTATGTAAAGGATTCATGAACAAAGTATATACAGGGCCAATTTTAAGTCGGTTATCCCCTACCTTGTTTCCCTCAGTTTATTATGTAAAGGATTCATAAACAAAGTATATACAGGGCGAGTCGGTTATCCCCTACCTTGTTTCTCTCAGTTTATTTTGTAAAGGATTCATAAACAAAGTATATACAGGGTGAGTTTTAAGTCGGTTATCCCCTACCTTGTATCCCTCAGTTTATTATGTAAAGGATTCATAAACAAAGTATATACAGGGTGAGTTTTAAGTCGGTTATCCCCTACCATGTTTCCCTCAGTTTATTATGTAAAGGATTCATGAACAAAGTATATACAGGGCGAGTTTTAAGTCGGTTATCCCCTACCTTGTTTCTCTCAGTTTATTATGTAAAAGATTCATAAACCAAGTATATCCAGGGTGAGTTTTAAGTCGGTTATCCCCTACCTTGTTTCCCTCAGTTTATTATGTAAAGGATTCATAAACCAAGTATATACAGGGTGAGTTTTAAGTCGGTTATCCCCTACCTTGTTTCCTTCAGTTTATTATGTAAAGGATTCATGAACAAAGTATATACAGGGCGAGTTTTAAGTCGGTTATCCCCTACCTTGTTTATCTCAGTTTATTATGTAAAGGATTCATAAACCAAGTATATACAGGGCGAGTTTTAAGTCGGTTATCCCCTACCTTGTTTCCCTCAGTTTATTGTGTAAAGGATTCATAAACAAAGTACCGGTATATACAGGGTGAGTTTTAAGTCAGTTATCCCCTACCTTGTATCCCTCAGTTTATTGTGTAAAGGATTCATAAACAAAGTACCGGTATATACAGGGTGAGTTTTAAGTCAGTTATCCCCTACTGTGTTTCCTTCAGTTTATTTTGTAAAGGATTCATAAACAAAGTATATACAGGGTGAGTTTTAAGTCGGTTATCCCCTACCTTGTATCCCTCAGTTTATTATGTAAAGGATTCATAAACAAAGTATATACAGGGTGAGTTTTAAGTCGGTTATCCCCTACCATGTTTCCCTCAGTTTATTATGTAAAGGATTCATAAACCAAGTATATACAGGGTGAGTTTTAAGTCGGTTATCCCCTACCATGTTTCCCTCAGTTTATTATGTAAAGGATTCATGAACAAAGTATATACAGGGTGAGTTTTAAGTCGGTTATCCCCTACCATGTTTATCTCAGTTTATTATGAAAAAGGATTCATAAACCAAGTATATACAGGGCGAGTTTTAAGTCGGTTATCCCCTACCATGTTTATCTCAGTTTATTATGTAAAGGATTCATGAACAAAGTATATACAGGGTGAGTTTTAAGTCTGTTATCCCCTACCATGTTTATCTCAGTTTATTATGTAAAGGATTCATGAACAAAGTATATACAGGGTGAGTTTTAAGTCGGTTATCCCCTACCATGTTTATCTCAGTTTATTATGTAAAGGATTCATGAACCAAGTATATATAGGATGAGTTTTAAGTCGGTTATCCCCTACCATGTTTCCCTCAGTTTATTATGTAAATGATTCATAAACAAAGTATATACAGGGTGAATTTTAGGTCGGTTATTCCCTACCTTGTTTATCTCAGTTTATTATGTAAAGGATTCATAAACCAAGTATATACAGGGCGAGTTTTAAGTCGGTTATCCCCTACCATGTTTCCCTCAGTTTATTATGTAAATGATTCATAAACCAAGTATATTCAGGGTGAGTTTTAAGTCGGTTATCCCCTACCATGTTTCCCTCAGTTTATTATGTAAATGATTCATAAACCAAGTATATACAGGGTGAGTTTTAAGTCGGTTATCCCCTACCATGTTTCCCTCAGTTTATTATGTAAATGATTCTTAAACCAAGTATATACAGGGCAAGTTTTAAGTCGGTTATCCCCTACCATGTTTCCCTCAGTTTATTATGTAAAGGATTCATAAACCAAGTATATACAGGGCGAGTTTTAAGTCGGTTATCCCCTACCTTGTTTATCTCAGTTTATTATGTAAAGGATTCATAAACCAAGTATATACAGGGCGAGTTTTAAGTCGGTTATCCCCTACCATGTTTCCCTCAGTTTTTTGTGTAAAGGATTCATAAACAAAGTATATACAGGGCGAGTTTTAAGTCGGTTATCCCCTACCATGTTTCCCTCAGTTTATTATGTAAAGGATTCATAAACAAAGTATATAGAGGGTGAGTTTTAAGTCGGTTATCCCCTACCTTGTTTCCCTCAGTTTATTATGTAAAGGATTCATGAACAAAGTATATACAGGGCGAGTTTTAAGTCGGTTATCCCCTACCATGTTTATCTCAGTTTATTATGTAAAGGATTCATAAACAAAGTATATACAGGGTGAGTTTTAGGTCGGTTATCCCCTACCATGTTTCCCTCAGTTTATTATGTAAATGATTCATAAACCAAGTATATACAGGGCGAGTTTTAAGTCGGTTATCCCCTACCTTGTTTATCTCAGTTTATTATGTAAAGGATTCATAAACCAAGTATATACAGGGCGAGTTTTAAGTCGGTTATCCCCTACCATGTTTCCCTCAGTTTATTATGTGAATGATTCATAAACCAAGTATATACAGGGTGAGTTTTAAGTCGGTTATTCCCTACCATGTTTCCCTCAGTTTATTATGTAAAGGATTCATAAACCAAGTATATACAGGGCGAGTTTTAAGTCGGTTATCCCCTACCATGTTTCCCTCAGTTTATTATTTAAATGATACATTTACCAAGTATATACAGGGCGAGTTTTAAGTCGGTTATCCCCTACCATGTTTCCCTCAGTTTATTATGTAAATGATTCATAAACCAAGTATGTACAGGGCGAGTTTTAAGTCGGTTATCCCCTACCATGTTTCCCTCAGTTTATTATGTAAATGATTCATAAACCAAGTATATACAGGGTGAGTTTTAAGTCGGTTATCCCCTACCATGTTTCCCTCAGTTTATTATGTAAATGATTCATAAACCAAGTATATACAGGGTGAGTTTTAAGTCGGTTATCCCCTACCATGTTTCCCTCAGTTTATTATGTAAATGATTCATAAACCAAGTATATACAGGGTGAGTTTTAAGTCGGTTATCCCCTACCATGTTTCCCTCAGTTTATTATGTAAAGGATTCATAAACAAAGTATATACAGGGCGAGTTTTAAGTCGGTTATCCCCTACCGTGTTTCCCTCAGTTTATTATGTAAAGGATTCATAAACTAAGTATATACAGGGCTAGTTTTAAGTCGGTTATCCCCTACATTGTTACCCTCAGTTTATTATGTAAAGGATTCATGAACAAAGTATATACGGGGCGAGTTTTAAGTCGGTTATCCCCTACCATGTTTATCTCAGTTTATTATGTAAAGGATTCATAAACAAAGTATATACAGGGTGAGTTTTAAGTCGGTTATCCCCTACCTTGTTTATCTCAGTTTATTATGTAAAGGATTCATAAACCAAGTATATACAGGGCGAGTTTTAAGTCGGTTATCCCCTACCATGTTTATCTCAGTTTATTATGTAAAGGATTCATGAACAAATATATACAGGGTGAGTTTTAAGTCGGTTATCCCCTACCTTGTTTCCCTCAGTTTATTATGTAAAGGATTCATGAACAAAGTATATACAGGGCGAGTTTTAAGTCGGTTATCCCCTACCATGTTTATCTCAGTTTATTATGTAAAGGATTCATGAACAAAGTATATACAGTTCGAGTTTTAAGTCGGTTATCCCCTACCTTGTTTCTCTCAGTTTATTATGTAAAGGATTCATAAACAAAGTATATACAGGGCGAGTTTTAAGTCGGTTATCCCCTACCATGTTTCCCTCAGTTTATTATGTAAAGGATTCATAAACCAAGTATATACAGGGTGAGTTTTAAGTCGGTTATCCCCTACCATGTTTCCCTCAGTTTATTATGTAAATGATTCATAAACCAAGTATATACAGGGTGAGTTTTAAGTCGGTTATCCCCTACGATGTTTCCCTCAGTTTATTATGTAAAGGATTCATAAACCAAGTATATACAAGGTGAGTTTTAAATCGGTTATCCCCTACCATGTTTCCCTCAGTTTATTATGTAAAGGATTCATAAACCAAGTATATACAGGGCGAGTTTTAAGTCGGTTATCCCCTACCATGTTTCCCTCAGTTTATTATGTAAAGGATTCATGAACAAAGTATATACAGGGCGAGTTTTAAGTCGGTTATCCCCTACCTTGTTTCTCTCAGTTTATTATGTAAAGGATTCATAAACAAAGTATATACAGGGTGAGTTTTAAGTCGGTTATCCCCTACCTTGTTATCTCAGTTTATTATGTAAAGGATTCATAAACCAAGTATATACAGGGTGAGTTTTAAGTCGGTTATCCCCTACCATGTTTCCCTCAGTTTATTATGTAAAGGATTCATGAACAAAGTATATACAGGGCGAGTTTTAAGTCGGTTATCCCCTACCTTGTTTCCCTCAGTTTATTATGTAAAGGATTCATAAACAAAGTATATACAGGGCGAGTTTTAAGTCGGTTATCCCCTACCATGTTTATCTCAGTTTATTATGTAAAGGATTCATGAACAAAGTATATACAGGGCGAGTTTTAAGTCGGTTATCCCCTACCATGTTTATCTCAGTTTATTATGTAAAGGATTCATGAACAAAGTATATACAGGGCGAGTTTTAAGTCGGTTATCCCCTACCATGTTTCCCTCAGTTTATTATGTAAAGGATTCATAAATCAAGTATATATAGGGTGAGTTTTAAGTCGGTTATCCCCTACCATGTTTCCCTCAGTTTATTATGTAAGTGATTCATAAACCAAGTATATACAGGGTGAATTTTAAGTCGGTTATCCCCTACCTTGTTTATCTCAGTTTATTATGTAAAGGATTCATAAACAAAGTATATACAGGGTGAGTTTTAGGTCGGTTATCCCCTACCTTGTTTCTCTCAGTTTATTATGTAAATGATTCATGAACAAAGTATATACAGGGCGAGTTTTAAGTCGGTTATCCCCTACCGTGTTTCCCTCAGTTTATTATGTAAAGGATTCATGAACAAAGTATATACAGGGCGAGTTTTAAGTCGGTTATCCCCTACCTTGTTTCCCTCAGTTTATTATGTAAAGGATTCATAAACAAAGTATATACAGGGCGAGTTTTAAGTCGGTTATCCCCTACCATGTTTCCCTCAGTTTATTATGTAAAGGATTCATAAACCAAGTATATACAGGGTGAGTTTTAAGTCGGTTATCCCCTACCATGTTTCCCTCAGTTTATTATGTAAAGGATTCATAAACCAAGTATATACAGGGTGAGTTTTAAGTCGGTTATCCCCTACCATGTTTCCCTCAGTTTATTATGTAAAGGATTCATAAACCAAGTATATACAGGGCGAGTTTTAAGTCGGTTATCCCCTACCATGTTTCCCTCAGTTTATTATGTAAAGGATTCATGAACAAAGTATATACAGGGCGAGTTTTAAGTCGGTTATCCCCTACCATGTTTCCCTCAGTTTATTATGTAAATGATTCATAAACCAAGTATATACAGGGTGAGTTTTAAGTCGGTTATCCCCTACCATGTTTCCCTCAGTTTATTATGTAAAGGATTCATAAACAAAGTATATACAGGGTGAGTTTTAAGTCGGTTATCCCCTACCGTGTTTCCCTCAGTTTACTATGTAAAGGATTCATAAACAAAGTACGTATATACAGGGCGAGTTTTAAGTCGGTTATCCCCTACCTTGTTTCCCTCAGTTTATTATGTAAAGGATTCATGAACAAAGTATATACAGGGCGAGTTTTAAGTCGGTTATCCCCTACCATGTTTCCCTCAGTTTATTATGTAAAGGATTCATGAACAAAGTATATACAGGGCGAGTTTTAAGTCGGTTATCCCCTACCTTGTTTCCCTCAGTTTATTATGTAAAGGATTCATGAACAAAGTATATAAAGGGCGAGTTTTAAGTCGGTTATCCCCTAAAATGTTTATCTCAGTTTATTATGTAAAGGTTTCATAAACAAGTACGTATATACAGGGCGAGTTTTAAGTCGGTTATCCCCTACCATGTTTCCCTCAGTTTATTATGTAAAGGATTCATAAACAAAGTACGTATATACAGGGCGAGTTTTAAGTCGGTTATCCCCTACCGTGTTTCCCTCAGTTTATTATGTAAAGGATTCATAAACAAAGTTCCGGTATATACAGGGCGAGTTTTAAGTCGGTTATCCCCTACCATGTTTCCCTCAGTTTATTATGTAAAGGATTCATAAACAAAGTACCGGTATATACAGGGCGAGTTTAAAGTCGGTTATCCCCTACCGTGTTTCCCTCAGTTTATTGTGTAAAGGATTCATGAACAAAGTATATACAGGGCGAGTTTTAAGTCGGTTATCCCCTACCTTGTTTCTCTCAGTTTACTATGTAAATGATTCATAAAGTATATACAGGGCGAGTTTTAAGTCGGTTATCCCCTACCGTGTTTCCCTCAGTTTTTTATGTAAAGGATTCATGAACAAAGTATATACCGGGCGAGTTTTAAGTCAGTTATCCCCTACCGTGTTTCCCTCAGTTTATTGTGTAAAGGATTCATAAACAAAGTACCGGTATATACAGGGCGAGTTTTAAGTCGGTTATCCCCTACCGTGTTTCCCTCAGTTTATTATGTAAGGGATTCATAAACAAAGTACCGGTATATACAGGGCGTGTTTTAAGTCGGTTATCCCCTACCGTGTTTCCCTCAGTTTATTATGTAAAGGATTCATAAACAAAGTACCGGTATATACAGGGCGAGTTTTAAGTCGTTTATCCCCTACCGTGTTTCCCTCAGTTTATTATGTAAAGGATTCATGAACAAAGTATATACAGGGCGAGTTTTAAGTCGGTTATCCCCTACCGTGTTTCCCTCAGTTTATTGTGTAAAAGATTGATAAACAAAGTACCGGTATATACAGGGCGAGTTTTAAGTCGGTTATCCCCTACCGTGTTTCCCTCAGTTTATTATGTAAAGGATTCATAAACAAAGTACCGGTATATACAGGGCGAGTTTTAAGTCGCTTATCCCCTACCGTGTTTCCCTCAGTTTATTATGTAAAGGATTCATAAACAAAGTACCGGTATATACAGGGCGAGTTTTAAGTCGGTTATCCCCTACCGTGTTTCCCTCAGTTTATTGTGTAAAGGATTCATAAACAAAGTACCGGTATATACAGGGCGAGTTTTAAGTCGGTTATCCCCTACCGTGTTTCCCTCAGTTTATTATGTAAAGGATTTATGAACAAAGTATATACAGAGCGAGTTTTAAGTCGGTTATCCCCTACCATGTTTCCCTCAGTTTATTATATAAAGGATTCATAAACAAAGTATATACAGGGCGAGTTTTAAGTCGGTTATCCCATGCCTTGTTTCCCTCAGTTTATTGTGTAAAGGATTCATAAACAAAGTACCGGTATATACAGGGTGAGTTTTAAGTCAGTTATCCCCTACCTTGTATCCCTCAGTTTATTGTGTAAAGGATTCATAAACAAAGTACCGGTATATACAGGGTGAGTTTTAAGTCAGTTATCCCATACCGTGTATCCTTCAGTTTATTGTGTAAAGGATTCATAAACAAAGTACCGGTATATACAGGGCGAGTTTTAAGTCAGTTATCCCCTACCTTGTTTCCCTCAGTTTATTGTGTAATGGATTCATAAACAAAGTACCGGTATATACAGGGCGAGTTTTAAGTCAGTTATCCCCTACCTTGTATCCCTCAGTTTATTGTGTAAAGGATTCATAAACAAAGTACCGGTATATACAGGGTGAGTTTTAAGTCAGTTATCCCCTACCGTGTTTCCTTCAGTTTATTGTGTAAAGGATTCATAAACAAAGTACTGGTATATACAGGGCGAGTTTTAAGTCAGTTATCCCCTACCTTGTATCCCTCAGTTTATTGTGTAAAGGATTCATAAACAAAGTACCGGTATATACAGGGCGAGTTTTAAGTCAGTTATCCCCTACGTTGTATCCCTCAGTTTATTGTGTAAAGGATTCATAAACAAAGTACCGGTATATACAGGGCGAGTTTTAAGTCAGTTATCCCCTACCATGTTTCCCTCAGTTTTTTGTGTAAAGGATTCATAAACAAAGTATATACAGGGCGAGTTTTAAGTCGGTTATCCCCTACCATGTTTCCCTCAGTTTATTATGTAAAGGATTCATAAACCAAGTATATACAGGGCGAGTTTTAAGTCGGTTATCCCCTACCATGTTTCCCTCAGTTTATTATGTAAAGGATTCATAAACAAAGTATATACAGGGCGAGTTTTAAGTCGGTTATCCCCTACCATGTTTCCCTCAGTTTATTATGTAAAGGATTCATAAACAAAGTATATACAGGGTGAGTTTTAAGTCGGTTATCCCCTACCATGTTTCCCTCAGTTTATTATGTAAAGGATTCATAAACCAAGTATATACAGGGTGAGTTTTAAGTCGGTTATCCCCTACCTTGTTTCCCTCAGTTTATTATGTAAAGGATTCATAAACAAAGTATATACAGGGTGAGTTTTAGGTCGGTTATCCCCTACTGTGTTTCCTTCAGTTTATTGTGTAAAGGATTCATAAACAAAGTACCGGTATATACAGGGCGAGTTTTAAGTCAGTTATCCCCTACCTTGTTTCACTCAGTTTATTGTGTAAAGGATTCATAAACAAAGTACCGGTATATACAGGGCGAGTTTTAAGTCGGTTATCCCCTATCGTGTTTCCCTCAGTTTATTATGTAAAGGATTCATGAACAAAGTATATACAGGGCGAGTTTTAAGTCGGTTATCCCCTACCTTGTTTCCCTCAGTTTATTATGTAAAGGATTCATAAACAAAGTATATACAGGGCGAGTTTTAAGTCGGTTATCCCCTACCTTGTTTCTCTCAGTTTATTATGTAAAGGATTCATAAACAAAGTATATACAGGGTGAGTTTTAAGTCGGTTATCCCCTACCTTGTATCCCTCAGTTTATTATGTAAAGGATTCATAAACAAAGTATATACAGGGTGAGTTTTAAGTCGGTTATCCCCTACCATGTTTCCCTCAGTTTATTATGTAAAGGATTCATGAACAAAGTATATACAGGGCGAGTTTTAAGTCGGTTATCCCCTACCTTGTTTCCCTCAGTTTATTATGTAAAGGATTCATAAACCAAGTATATACAGGGTGAGTTTTAAGTCGGTTATCCCCTACATTGTTTCCCTCAGTTTGTTATGTAAAGGATTCATAAACCAAGTATATACAGGGTGAGTTTTAAGTCGGTTATCCCCTACCTTGTTTATCTCAGTTTATTATGTAAAGGATTCATGAACAAAGTATATACAGGGCGAGTTTTAAGTCGGTTATCCCCTACCTTGTTTATCTCAGTTTATTATGTAAAGGATTCATAAACCAAGTATATACAGGGCGAGTTTTAAGTCGGTTATCCCCTACCTTGTTTCCCTCAGTTTATTATGTAAAGGATTCATAAACAAAGTATATACAGGGTGAGTTTTAAGTCGGTTATCCCCTACCTTGTTTCCCTCAGTTTATTATGTAAAGGATTCATAAACCAAGTATATACAGGGTGAGTTTTAAGTCGGTTATCCCCTACCTTGTTTCCTCAGTTTATTATGTAAAGGATTCATAAACAAAGTATATACAGGGTGAGTTTTAAGTCGGTTATCCCCTACCTTGTTTCCCTCAGTTTATTATGTAAAGGATTCATAAACCAAGTATATACAGGGTGAGTTTTAAGTCGGTTATCCCCTACCATGTTTCCCTCAGTTTATTATGTAAAGGATTCATAAACCAAGTATATACAGGGTGAGTTTTAAGTCGGTTATCCCCTACCATGTTTCCCTCAGTTTATTATGTAAAGGATTCATGAACAAAGTATATACAGGGTGAGTTTTAAGTCGGTTATCCCCTACCTTGTTTATCTCAGTTTATTATGTAAAGGATTCATAAACCAAGTATATACAGGGCGAGTTTTAAGTCGGTTATCCCCTACCATGTTTATCTCAGTTTATTATGTAAAGGATTCATGAACAAAGTATATACAGGGTGAGTTTTAAGTCGGTTATCCCCTACCATGTTTATCTCAGTTTATTATGTAAAGGATTCATGAACAAAGTATATACAGGGTGAGTTTTAAGTCGGTTATCCCCTACCATGTTTATCTCAGTTTATTATGTAAAGGATTCATAAACCAAGTATATATAGGGTGAGTTTTAAGTCGGTTATCCCCTACCATGTTTCCCTCAGTTTATTATGTAAATGATTCATAAACAAAGTATATACAGGGTGAATTTTAAATCGGTTATCCCCTACCTTGTTTATCTTAGTTTATTATGTAAAGGATTCATAAACCAAGTATATACAGGCGAGTTTTAAGTCGGTTATCCCCTACCATGTTTCCCTCAGTTTATTATGTAAATGATTCATAAACCAAGTATATACAGGGTGAGTTTTAAGTCGGTTATCCCCTACCATGTTTCCCTCAGTTTATTATGTAAATGATTCATAAACCAAGTATATACAGGGTGAGTTTTAAGTCGGTTATCCCCTACCATGTTTCCCTCAGTTTATTATGTAAATGATTCATAAACCAAGTATATACAGGGCGAGTTTTAAGTCGGTTATCCCCTACCATGTTTCCCTCAGTTTATTATGTAAAGGATTCATAAACCAAGTATATACAGGGCGAGTTTTAAGTCGGTTATCCCCTACCTTGTTTATCTCAGTTTATTATGTAAAGGATTCATAAACCAAGTATATACAGGGCGAGTTTTAAGTCGGTTATCCCCTACCATGTTTCCCTCAGTTTATTATGTAAAGGATTCATAAACAAAGTATATACAGGGCGAGTTTTAAGTCGGTTATCCCCTACCATGTTTCCCTCAGTTTATTATGTAAAGGATTCATAAACAAAGTATATACAGGGTGAGTTTTAAGTCGGTTATCCCCTACCTTGTTTCCCTCAGTTTATTATGTAAAGGATTCATGAACAAAGTATATACAGGGCGAGTTTTAAGTCGGTTATCCCCTACCATGTTTATCTCAGTTTATTATGTAAAGGATTCATAAACAAAGTATATACAGGGTGAGTTTTAGGTCGGTTATCCCCTACCATGTTTCCCTCAGTTTATTATGTAAATGATTCATAAACCAAGTATATACAGGGCGAGTTTTAAGTCGGTTATCCCCTACCTTGTTTATCTCAGTTTATTATGTAAAGGATTCATAAACCAAGTATATACAGGGCGAGTTTTAAGTCGGTTATCCCCTACCATGTTTCCCTCAGTTTATTATGTAAATGATTCATAAACCAAGTATATACAGGGTGAGTTTTAAGTCGGTTATCCCCTACCATGTTTCCCTCAGTTTATTATGTAAAGGATTCATAAACCAAGTATATACAGGGCGAGTTTTAAGTCGGTTATCCCCTACCATGTTTCCCTCAGTTTATTATGTAAATGATTCATAAACCAAGTATATACAGGGCGAGTTTTAAGTCGGTTATCCCCTACCATGTTTCCCTCAGTTTATTATGTAAATGATTCATAAACCAAGTATATACAGGGCGAGTTTTAAGTCGGTTATCCCCTACCATGTTTCCCTCAGTTTATTATGTAAATGATTCATAAACCAAGTATATACAGGGTGAGTTTTAAGTCGGTTATCCCCTACCATGTTTCCCTCAGTTTATTATGTAAATGATTCATAAACCAAGTATATACAGGGTGAGTTTTAAGTCGGTTATCCCCTACCATGTTTCCCTCAGTTTATTATGTAAATGATTCATAAACCAAGTATATACAGGGTGAGTTTTAAGTCGGTTATCCCCTACCATGTTTCCCTCAGTTTATTATGTAAAGGATTCATGAACAAATATATACAAGGTGAGTTTTAAGTCGGTTATCCCCTACCTTGTTTCCTTCAGTTTATTATGTAAAGGATTCATGAACAAAGTATATACAGGGCGAGTTTTAAGTCGGTTATCCCCTACCATGTTTCCCTCAGTTTATTATGTAAAGGATTCATGAACAAAGTATATACAGGGCGAGTTTTATGTCGGTTATCCCCTACCATGTTTATCTCAGTTTATTATGTAAAGGATTCATAAACAAAGTATATACAGGGTGAGTTTTAAGTCGGTTATCCCCTACCTTGTTTATCTCAGTTTATTATGTAAAGGATTCATAAACCAAGTATATACAGGGCGAGTTTTAAGTCGGTTATCCCCTACCATGTTTCTCTCAGTTTATTATGTAAAGGATTCATAAACAAAGTATATACAGGGTGAGTTTTAAGTCGGTTATCCCCTACCTTGTTTCCCTCAGTTTATTATGTAAAGGATTCATGAACAAAGTATATACAGGGCGAGTTTTAAGTCGGTTATCCCCTACCATGTTTATCTCAGTTTATTATGTAAAGGATTCATGAACAAAGTATATAGAGTTCGAGTTTTAAGTCGGTTATCCCCTACCTTGTTTCTCTCAGTTTATTATGTAAAGGATTCATAAACAAAGTATATACAGGGTGAGTTTTAAGTCGGTTATCCCCTACCATGTTTCCCTCAGTTTATTATGTAAAGGATTCATAAACCAAGTATATACAGGGTGAGTTTTAAGTCGGTTATCCCCTACCATGTTTCCCTCAGTTTATTATGTAAATGATTCATAAACCAAGTATATACAGGGTGAGTTTTAAGTCGGTTATTCCCTACCATGTTTCCCTCAGTTTATTATGTAAAGGATTCATAAACCAAGTATATACAGGGCGAGTTTTAAGTCGGTTATCCCCTACCATGTTTCCCTCAGTTTATTATGTAAAGGATTCATAAACCAAGTATATACAGGGCGAGTTTTAAGTCGGTTATCCCCTACCTTGTTTCTCTCAGTTTATTATGTAAAGGATTCATGAACAAAGTATATACAGGGCGAGTTTTAAGTCGGTTATCCCCTACCATGTTTCTCTCAGTTTATTATGTAAAGGATTCATAAACAAAGTATATACAGGGTGAGTTTTAAGTCGGTTATCCCCTACCATGTTTCCCTCAGTTTATTATGTAAAGGATTCATAAACCAAGTATATACAGGGTGAGTTTTAAGTCAGTTATCCCCTACCATGTTTCCCTCAGTTTATTATGTAAAGGATTCATAAACAAAGTATATACAGGGCGAGTTTTAAGTCGGTTATCCCCTACCATGTTTCCCTCAGTTTATTATGTAAAGGATTCATAAACAAAGTATATACAGGGTGAGTTTTAAGTCGGTTATCCCCTACCATGTTTCTCTCAGTTTATTATGTAAAGGATTCATAAACAAAGTATATACAGGGCGAGTTTTAAGTCGGTTATCCCCTACCATGTTTCCCTCAGTTTATTATGTAAAGGATTCATGAACAAAGTATATACAGGGCGAGTTTTAAGTCGGTTATCCCCTACCATGTTTCCCTCAGTTTATTATGTAAAGGATTCATAAACAAGTATATACAGGGCGAGTTTTAAGTCGGTTATCCCCTACCATGTTTCTCTCAGTTTATTATGTAAAGGATTCATAAACAAAGTATATACAGGGCGAGTTTTAAGTCGGTTATCCCCTACCTTGTTTCTCTCAGTTTATTATGTAAAGGATTCATAAACAAAGTATATACAGGGTGAGTTTTAAGTCGGTTATCCCCTACCTTGTTTCTCTCAGTTTATTATGTAAAGGATTCATAAACAAAGTATATACAGGGTGAGTTTTAAGTCGGTTATCCCCTACCATGTTTCCCTCAGTTTATTATGTAAAGATTCATAAACCAAGTATATACAGGGTGAGTTTTAAGTCGGTTATCCCCTACCATGTTTCCCTCAGTTTATTATGTAAATGATTCATAAACCAAGTATATACAGGGTGAGTTTTAAGTCGGTTATCCCCTACGATGTTTCCCTCAGTTTATTATGTAAAGGATTCATAAACCAAGTATATACAGGGTGAGTTTTAAATCGTTATCCCCTACCATGTTTCCCTCAGTTTATTATGTAAAGGATTCATAAACCAAGTATATACAGGGCGAGTTTTAAGTCGGTTAATCCCTACCATGTTTCCCTCAGTTTATTATGTAAAGGATTCATAAACAAAGTATATACAGGGCTCGTTTTTTAAGTCGGTTATCCCTACCATGTTTCTCTCAGTTTATTATGTAAATGATTCATAAACAAAGTATATACATGGCGAGATTTCTAAAGTCGGTATCCCCTACCATGTATCTCAGTTTATTTATGTAAATGAGTCATAAACCAAGTATATACAGGGCGAGTTTAAGTCGGTTATTCCCCTACCATGTTTCTCCTCAGATATTATGTAATGGATTCATGACAAAGTATATACAGGGCGAGTTTTAAGTCGGTAGTCCCCTACCTTGTTTATCTCAGTTTATTATGTAAAGGATTCTATAACCACGTATATACAGGGGGAGTTTTAAGTCGGTTATTCCCTACCATGTTTCCCCTCAGTTTATTATGTAAAGATTCATAAACCAAGTATATACAGGGCGAGTTTTTAAGTCGGTTATCCCCTACCATGTTTCCCTCAGTTTATTATGTAAAGGATTCATAAACCAAGTATAATACAGGGTGAGTTTTAGTCGGTTATCCCTATCCATGTTTCCTCAGTTTATTATGTAAATGATTCATAAACAAGTATATACAGGGTGAGTTTTAAGTCGGTTCATCCCCTACCTATGTTTCCTCAGTTTATTATGTAAAGGATTCATAAACAAGGATATACAGGGGAGTTTTAAGTCGGTTATCCCCTACCATGTTTCCCTCAGTTTATTATGTAAAGGATTCATGAAACAAAGTATATACACGGGCGAGTTTTAAGTCGTTATCCCCTACCATGTTTCCCTCAGTTTATTATGTAAAGGATTCAATAAACAAAGTATATACAGGGGCGAGTTTTTAAGTCGGTTATCCCCTACCAGTGTTTCCCTCTCAGTTTATTATGTAAAGGATTCATAAACTAAGTTTACAGGGTAGTTTTTAAGTCTGTTATCCCCTACCATTGTTTCCCTCAGTTTATTATGTAAAAGGATTCATGAACAAAGTATATACAGGGGCGAGTTTAAGTCGGTTATCCCCTACATTTTCTCATTTTATGTAAGGGATCATAACAATATAACAGGTAGTTTTAATCGGTTATCCCCTACTGTTTCCCGTTTTTAAATTTTCTGAAAAAAAAAAATAAAAAAAAAGGATTCATAACAAGAAATACAGGGCGAGTTTTAGTGGGTTTATCCCCACTTTTCCTCAGTTTATTAGTAAAGGATTCAAGAAAAGGCGAACTTACCTAAATCCTTTTTATATGAAGCCAAATATATACAGGGCGAGTTTAAAATCGTTATCCCCTAAAAAAAAAACCTTTGGGGTTTTTCTTCCCAGTTTATTTGTAAAGATTCAAACAAAGTAATACAGGGTGAGTTTTAAGTCGTTATCCCTACCTTGTTCTCAGTTTATATGTAAGATTCATAACAAGTATATACAGGTGAGTTTTAAGTCGGTTATCCCCTACCTGTTCCCTCATTTATATGTAAAGATTCATAACAAAGTTATAC